>VRYO01000638.1:17374144-17419366 GCA_009812075.1 Sialia sialis | reverse complement strand
TTCATCAGAGAGAAACGTGTCAGACTCCAACAATGCTGGGCCATTTTAAAGGATGCTCACAGAGCACATAACAATGGGACAATTTAATCTTTTCATTTGTGGTACAATCCCTTGCATTTTAATTCATCTCACCAGTTTTCCACATTTCAAGCCAAACCATCATAATTAACTGTCAGGTTTTATTTTTAGATTTTTGAATGCGCGGGGTCTTTTTAGAGAAAACACACACAGAATGTCCTATCAACCATTTTCACACATTTGGTATCATAATTGGGCAATCAGGGACAATTATCCTTAATTTAGTACATATGTGGCACATTTCCATGCCAGTTGGGTTAAAGATATGCATGAACCAAGTGCAGATGAACTGACAAAAGGAGCAAGCTCAGACCAGGCTATCAAAAGGCACTCGAGTCACATTTGCATAACTCTTCATTTGGAATTAAAAACTGAATTTGTTCAGCAAACGTGAAAAATGCCAAGTGTGGGAGAATGACCAAATCTTCCTGGGGATTCCAAATCCTGATCCTGCAGCTGCACCCTGGTTAATTTTGGAGGGAGTTGTAATTTTTGGAGGGAGTTTTCTGCAGAACAAGAGCGTGGTGCTGTTCTAGTGAGAAGTACAAAACAAATCTCTCCTGCCTAGTGGTCTTTGTAGTTTTAATGACAAATAAAATATTTAATAGTAAACAAAATCTTTTCCAGTGCTGGGTGTGGGGTTTTTGTTTTATCAAAGGTGCCAAATGTGAGAGTATGGTAGGACACGAATCACGCAGACAGGAAAACCTGGGAAAGGAGATGCTCAGTAGAAGTTTATCAAATTGTATGGCAGTTATGGCTTTAGATTCACACTCCCCTTCATACATGAGCCTTTTTCCTTTAAATAATTCTTTACACTGTGAAAAATTCTCCACAATTAGCTGCAGTTTTGGGCTCTAAACGCTGAGAGGTGACAACTTATCAACACTGGGAATTTAGTTCCAGCATTGTTGACTGCTGCTTTACTTTCTGCACATTTTGATAAACATCAAAACAATCTAACCTGACTACTTTATGTCCCACTAAAAAATGCAACTATAGGACTTGTAAAGTTTTTAGGCTCTCATAAATACAAATGGCACTGGGCTGACAATAAAAGCAGTTGAAAGATTTTGCTTCACCACTGAGGCTTGTAATTGAAAACATTATTTTCCTTTTAAGACTTTTATGTTGCGTTTTTAGTATCCAAAGTGAATTTGTGTCGTGTTAGCTTTCATATAAAGGTGTGCCATCTTAAAAGGAGTTTCTATCTCTGGAGCTTTACCTCTATAAAGAGAATTTACCTGTGAAATGGTGCAAGTGTCTCATCTCCAGCTTCAATTATGCAATAAATGTGCTTCAGTTGGGTGAAGCAGGTGGAAAAAGAGGAAAAGAGTAAGGAAAACAGTATTTTGTGTTAGTGCAAGCCCCTTTTCTGTAGTCTAATTGAGCCTGGTGTTAAAAAACTCTTTAAAATAAAAAAATAATTAATTTATAGATCCCTTACTGTAGGACTGGACCTGTGGGTCTCAGAACAGCATCCCTGCAGCCTTTCCTCTCTACCCTTCCCCACTGGCACATTTCTCATCCACAGCCCCAGAGGAGCATCCACAGCTTAATTATCTGCTCCATTTAACAGAAGTACAAAATTAATCCTGTTTGGACAGAGATTAGATGGCATATGAGGAGCTGTGTCTGGTCTCTTCAGTGGGGTGAATTTTATCGTGTAGAGTTTGCATTTAATCTTTATTATTTTTTGCCATCATCCACATGGCTTTGAAAGGCACAAAAGTGTGCAAAGCTGAGAGCAAGGAGCAGGTTTGGGGATGGAGCCTGACTCAGGATCTAGTTTAATTCCTGCACAGATTTTCAGACAGAAGCCACAGGTGCTCAGTCTTGGAAAATTCCACAAGACTGTTGGGAGTGCTGGAATCCCATCTCCAATTTTATAAACAGATAAAATAAATGTTTCCAAGGATCCTGGCATGGCTGAGGGTGGAGAGGACTTTTGAGGAGCAGCTAATCCAGCCCCAGCTCCCAGCAGGGGCAGCCAGAGCCTGGACCCAGGGCCACGTGTCTGTGAATAAAAGCTCACACAATTCTGCACGTGAATAGTGCTTTGGGCTGAGCAGCAACCTGAGCTGAGAACTGCTAAATATTGTACATCTGCTTGATTGATTGGATGAATATGAGAAAGAAACCAGCAACAGGAAGGGAGAGTGAAAATGTTTCCTGAATCATTTGAAGGTGGGGGGAGGGAAAAAAAAAACTTTTTAGTGCTCTTTTTTTTCCTTCTCTCAGTTCTGCAGGCCTCCCAGCTCAGGAAGATTTAGTTTACTTCTTAAAAGGTCTTGCTTATAAAGCAGACCTTTTTCTGGCTCTGGCCAGCTCTAATAAAAATTAGCAGTAACTTTAGCAGCTGCCATACCACATGACTGCTTGGAATTGCATAACTTCTTTTTCCTCCTAAAGAAACACACAAAGATCATCTGATCTCCACCCTTGCAGCCTTCTCCAAAGTGCTTTTCTCTAACTTGATTTCTAAACAGAAATCTTTTTCTCCTTTCTTTTAACAAGCCTCTTTTCTGAAGCCCAAAATGTGAAAGCAAATATTGAGGGGCTCTGGGCAGAGCTTTCATCAGTTAAGTGAATAAGGTGATTACTTGTATTTTTGCTACTTCAAGCTCTATTACTGCTTATAAGTAAGAAGCCATGTCATGGACAAAAAAAAAAATTTTGTGCCTGAAGTTGTGGGGATTTTAGGGCCTGTATTTCTGGGAGCTTGGGTTTGGATGGAGAAATGTTGTGGTTTGCCAAGGACAAGGACATAGTGGGAAGGACAAGGCTTCCATGGCACTCCAGGTGTAAACTGGACACAGACTGCTGGCTCAGACCAGAAATCCCTGAGTACCTCACCTGCTCTGCAGACAGAGGGGATGGAACTTGGAAATTGGAAATTAGAAAATAGAAATTAGCAACCTCTTCCAGATGTGTGACATGTGGAGATGAACCCTTACTTTCTGCCTAGTTGTGTTTCCCCTTAGCAAAAAACCCCAAGTTTATAATTTTCATCAAAACCCAAGAATAAATAACCCCTTTTCTGTACAGCACTTTTTTCCAATAAAATTTCTTGCAAAAAAAAAAAAAGTGTTTTCTTAGGATACTTCAGTGACTGCATATTTATTTATCTCTTCCTTGTAGCTCATTCAGAATTCATTCCTATTTTGTAAGTTTTAATATAGTTACAAAGAATTCCTAAATAATGGAATGAAAACAATCACATGTTTGTCAGACTCTTTAAAGCTTGCTTCATGCTAAATCCAAACAAACAAAGGCAGGTGATGATAATATCATGGGATATGAAATGTTGCTGGAAAACCAAGCCTGCTGGCACCCAGGGAATCTCTGAAATGTGCTCTGTACCTCTTGGAGCCACTGTCACTGCCTTGCACCCAGTTATATCCCCATGCTCGAGCTGAGCCAGTCCTCTTAACCACAATAAAAGTGGAATAAAATGGGAATTTATTTAATTCTCACTTTTGTATTTCCTCTGCTAGTGGTATTTCCCTTTTCCTGCTAGCTTGTCAAGAATCCTAACTCTCATTTTGGAGTGCAAGTTTGTCCCCTTGGACGCTGGGCACAAAGAGATGCTCTGAGCTGTCTCCAGCTGCACTCACAGCTCAGAAGTGTCCTGCAAAAACTCTTGTTTTAATTTCATCTTCACACAGCCAGCCCTGTGATTCCTTCCCATGTTTGAAGGAGTCATTTCATACTGAGTTACAGTTAATTTCACAACTATAAGGCGCACTGGACTATAAGGCGCAGGGTTTTTTTTCCCAGTGAGGATCCGCGCACAACAAAGTAACGAATTAGTAACGGAATGACACCATTGCGGGGTTTACTGGCAGCTTCTCAATTTGCAAACATTTTTCACGGATCAGCGCAGCCTTTAAACGCAGCCCCAGGTGCCCTCCCCATGCTGAGGGCCCCAGCACTCCCACCCACCCCTGGCACCGGCCGTGGCTCTCACAGCTCTCGCTGCTCCCGGCTCTCGCCTGCTCGCAGTCATTTGATTGCGAGCTTCACGTTTGTTGCTGCACAATGTGAAACAGAAATTGTTTTGAGATCCCTTCAACACCCAAACTTTGTCCATATATAAGGCGCATGGGATTACAAGGCGCACTTCTGGGTTTCAATCAAAATTTTAGGCTTTAAGGTGCGCCTTATAGTCGTGAAATTACCGCACTTCTTTTTAATAGAGTTTTTCATTGTTTTCCCTTCATGTTGGCCTCCTTCTTTCCCCTTAAAACCTTTGTCGGCAAAGTTTCCTCTGCAACAGGGGAATCCTTCGCTGTTTCTATTACAAACCTTTCTCTAGCAACGAGAACCTTCTCCAGTTTTGTGTCCTGCTGCTAATTAGAAGCTCTCTTCTTTCTCTGCTTCTAAACTGACCCAAAAGCAAGGTTTTTTGCCCCATTTTGCTGCCTGACTGGAGGAGGCATTAGCAGACTTGCTGGTGCTGATGTTAAAGTGATTACAAACCCAGGATGGAGCCAAAGGTGGCAGAGAGCAGTACCTGATATTTCAGCCTCTAGCACATCTCCAGGCTTTCCAGCCCACTTTCCCTGCTCTGACACTGCAGCTCAGTTCCTTTTCCCATCCTGCCTTCCCCAGAGCCTGCTGTGGTTCTTGGTTGGATACCCAAACACATTAGATTAATGAGAAATATTTTAGTGACCTATCTCAGGCAGAAACAGGAGTTTGGACCCTGAAAAGGTGCTGGGAAGTTTCTTTTGGGATGAAATTAATTCTGTGCATAATCGAAGAGAAAAGCCCTCCAGACTGGAGTGACACTCAGTCATTTAAACTTTCTGCTTGGTTTGAATGCTGTGTTAGAATTTGAATAATAGATTTACAGAACAAAGGGAGCAGAGCCCCACAGTCAGAGCTGAGATGATACACTTGTCACTGTCCCTTTTGCCCCAATAACTAAAAATAACTTGCTTTGCCTTTGTTTATCCCTTTGCCTGAGGTGCTGCTCAGTACGAACAAGACACAGAGCCTGGTGCTTAGCTCTTGTTTGTGTCTGATTGCAAGGAATAAATTCCTTTAGAAAACCCTTGGAGAAAAACTAAGCTTTTAACTGCTTAGGAAGTGTTTTCCTGCTGTTTCACGAAAAAATGCAATTATCAGGGCTGCTTCAAGGGAGTTGTCACTGAAGCGATAAACCATGGAAAAATTTCCTTATCCTTGTAGGAAAATGCAAATTCAGGCTATAAATTGAGGTCTTGGGAAAGGTCCTGACCGCTTTTTGCCACCAGCCTCATGCTCACCCACAGTCATTCGTACTCCAAGGCAATCAGGTGATGGACATCATCTTCTGCAGGGGGAAAAAGGACTGGGAAATAAGTGTGGAAGTGAAACATGCTGAAAGAATCCCTGCCTTTGTTTGTATCTGTACTTCATGTGTTAATCACTTGTTAACTCCCCACCCCAACATTGCAGCCATGCAAGGCCTTTCTCCAAGGAAATGGAACTGGGTGGCTAGGGGTGGTAGGATGGTAGGATGCTAAAAATTGAAAAACAAGCACTGGCCTGAATTACAAGCACAATATTTGATTAATTTTATCTCTGTCTAGCTAATGAAGTTTCACTAAGGGAGTTCATGGGAATTGATGGGCACATTCATAAAGTCTCTTCCAACCTAGGGATAAAAAGTAAATTTCCAGCTATTTATTGGAACTATTACTGGTTCTGTGCAAGCCTTTAGAATCTGCAGGTGAGCAGAAACCCCTGGGATAAAGCTGCTCCATCAGTGCAGAAATTTTAGCATGTTTTATACTTAGGCTAAGTGGGGGATTAATTTTGCTACAGTCAAAGTTGCTGCTTATTTGCCTAAATTAAAGGATATACATTAGATAAACAACAACTGGGGTCTTAGGCACTGCTCAGTGTAAACATGGGAAAATAATCTACAAATTACAGATTTGCTGATCTATGACAGGCACAAATGTATTTTCCATCTCCTTTGGATACTTAAACATTAACTCATCATTGGAGAATCCAAATTGTGGTATTTGACACTTGAGAAGAATTTTATGGAGAACAATGAGATTTTTAGTTCAGTCTCCCACTTTGTAACACCACAGTTGTTGTAAACAGCTCCATTTCTGCTTCCTTCATTTCCTAACATCCACATTTGCAACTGCTTTTGTTCTCCCAATAAACCAGATTTTTGACAGGAGAAAGTGAACCACAATGTATTATGCTGCTGCCTAAATATTACACATTTCCTTTTTAAGCAAATGACATGCAACATTATCTTAATGTCTGAAAAATGTTGGGTTTTTTTTTCTTCCTTTTCAGAATATTCCTGGTATTTTGTTACAGTGCAGTCACTTTCTACCAGGGTTTAAAATTTAAATTTCTGTCATTAATTGCAGAGTAGATACAGGCTTGGAACGTGCAGCAATGATTTTGCAAGTGAAACTCACTCTTTGTGATTTAGAGAGACATCAGACTTGTGTTATTGTCAGGCCCTCAAGTTATTTCAAATTACTTTTCTCTGCATGTAAATTTTTTGTGCATGTCATGATCTAATCAGATTTATTCTATTCAAGTTTATGGTTCAGCTCCACAGTTAAAAGTTTTCTTTTGCTTGGATGTACAAATTCTAGATCAAGGTCAGTTCTAAAGTTCCAGTTTATTGTTGTTGTTCTCTCCCAACCATTACTTTGTCCATCATTTAAATTGCCTTTGGATTAAAGTATTTCATTTTATCAAAACACGGGGCATTTTAGGCATTAAGAGCACTGAGCATATCTCTGCATCACAAATGGGGCCGATTTTTGTTTTTCTTTATCCTGCTCTGTGTCAGACAGAGGATTTCCTACTGTTGTTTGGGAAAAGAAAGCTGGAGCTGGAAAGGAAAGCATAAAACTGATTGCCTGGTGGTTTAGGGTTGCAGACCACCTACCCTGAGAGGGGAGGAACTGAAATTCTGCAGGAGAAAAAAGCCATAGCCCAGCAACAAACAAACAAGAGAAAGCTGAGTGGAAAATGAGTGGAACAATAAAATATTATTCCATTTTGTAACACTTTGGTACTTGGAATAGTTTTTCATGGGAGAAAACACAAAGCAAGAGGAGCACTTAAGGGAAAGGGATTAGATTGACATTTAGAGACTTTCTAGACAGACCTAATATAATTTTACACACTTGTTATAAAATCTGTATATTCAGATGTTGTCTTACATAATTCCTTGACTTTACAGTTAAAAGAAGGGAAAATAAATGAATAGATAAGGAAGGGAAGGAAAAAAAAGTGTGCATTTCTCCAGAAAAGCATTTTTAGGGAAGGAAGCACAGGACAAGATGTTTTAAATTCTTTTGGGACCTCAACAAGCAATTTATCTAGAAACTATTTATAAACTATATTTATAAAGTCTCAGTTAGTGACAAATAGATGTATCTTAAAATTTACTTCTCTATGAAAAATGTACCTAACTTTATTCACATTCCCCTAAATAATCTGGTTTGTTTTGGTGCATTGTGTACAGTACATTTTACACACATCTATTAAAGGGCAGCTCTGTCCCTGGGGATTCCTGCTCACCTACAAATCATAAATTTTCCCCAAAACAGGAGAATCTGACTGCAAAACCACAGATTGTTGTGAGCCACTGAACTCAAGGCAGAGCATCACCACAATCAATTCACAGCATTTAGTCGAGTGTATGAAAAAAAAAAAATACCAAAGAAATAAAAAAGCTGTCAGCTGAAGTTTGAAGTTCACTGAGAATATTTTCCAGAGACAACAGCTACACCTCACTGCTGCTTGTCTGGCTGCTCAGCTTCCATGAGAGCATGGAGGAGGAATTTAGAGGGGGCTGAAAGCTTTTCTTCCCAGAGACATTCATCTCCATCTCGGTCACTCGGGAATCCGAGAGCACAAGTGTAGAGGCCAAGTGGACACATCCTGGCTGGAGGAGCAGGGGAGTGAGAGTGTTCTTGCCTTGGGAACCCTGAGGGGATGTGGTTTTGGGTTGTGGTCTCTTCTTTTGGGGTGAGCCTGAATCCAGCTATTGTTCCATGGGAGAACAGCTGCAGGGGACACCGGGGAAGCTTGCAGGAGGAAAGGAAAAAAAGGAAAAACTGATTTTTCTTCAAGATGGAACTGAAGGTTTCATGGTTAAGCAGATGTTGCTGTTTTGTACTGATGGAATCAGCTCTCAGTCTGTAAAAGTATGTTAAATAGAGCAAAGTGATGCCCAGTCCATTTTAAGAGGCACCAGGGCAAATTTCTCCCTTCACACACTTAAACCAAGGCAAGAATTCAGTTATAAATGAAAATTCTCCCCATGGACAGTGCAGGAAGAATCCCCCAGGAGCAGCTGCCAGGCTGCTGAGAAGGCTCACACTCACTTTTCTTTCCAGGTGGGAACTGGGGCTGTCTCAAACACCCCTTTAGACCCCTCTCACTGAGCCTGGGATGTGGAGAGACACTGGAAACTATTTTGAATCCTTGCAACAGGTGGTTGGAGTCAAACTGCAGCACACAGAAGTTGTAGTCTTTCCAAGGTTTTCATTTTAGCCACGTGAGTTATTTCTCATTTAGTGAGACAGGAGTTGCAGCAAGTTGTGCACATAATTTCTATGTGCTTTTTCTAATGAGCAATCAGGGCAATGGTGATTTCTGTTCTTTCTCCCTCAAAATGTGTGTGAACAAACAAACATCTCATCTCACGTGCAACAGCAGCACAATGACCAGATGTCTCGTTTATGCTTTAAAATATTTTTGTTCCAGTCCATAGATGAAATTCTTTCCACTTTAAAAATGTTCAGCTTGAACTTGGGCAGTTAAAGGATTCCTGATGACAGAGCTGGATGAGCCAGCAAGATACACACTCTTCTCAAGGTCTGTCTTACATGTACTTTTATACTTGCATTGAATTAATATCAATTCCTTGCATGGCCTGAAGTGAGACTGTAAAATTTTCCAAGGTTTGCTCTGTTGTTCCTCTGGATTGGACCTGATTTGGGCCCCAAGACCCAGCAAGAGCAGAACTGCTGCCTAAAAACTGAACTAAGGCTGCCCTGCAGGAGCAGAGGGGTCTGATAAATCTCCATTCCTATTTCTTACAGGAATATAAGAATATGCTTTAGCAAATACATCAGAAATTGCCACATGTGAAGATTTCATGGGTCTTTCTCACAATGCCCACTGTCAGCTATAAAACTCACACAGTCTGAGCCTGAAATCCTTATCAAAAAAGAATTTTATATCATTTTATATCATTTATGTCATAGTTCACACAGCAGTGCCCTCGTGGACACTTCAGCTCTTACAAATCTTCCCTGCTGCAGTCAGCACAGTCCCACTGACACTTGTTCCAGTGGAGAAGGTGGGAAAGGAAAATTACCAAATACTGGTAATAACAAGAGCCTGCTAAAATTAATTGTGTCACTACTGCCAGTGCTAAATGGAGAAATGAACTGAGTGAGGTGAATGGAGCAGAACAGAAGGTAAGAACAGTATTTTATCTAGGCATCAAATATTTGACACTTTTACAACCAGCTTGTTATTCCTGACAACTCTTGGTTGGGATAGTGTTTGCTCTTTCCATTTCTGGCTCTTTCCCATCCTCAGAGCAGCTCATGGCTGCAGAGGTGCTGAGAAACATCTCAGTGTCAGTGCCAGGGGGCATCTCAGGGCTTGGTGAGTCTCTCAGCTCTCCCAGTTGAACTCTAAGATTTATTCAAGCAGCTCACCAGACACAAACTGGGCTGCCCATCAGGCTGTGTTGGCCTCAGTGGGGTTGTTTCACACTGCACTGGGGAGGGTGGGCAGCTCTGTCCTCCTCAGCCTCTACCCCAGCACAGAGTCCAAGCGGGGACTCCTCATCTCTCATTGTCACTCTAGCAGTGCCTGGGGACCTCCACAGAAACCAAATCCCCATTGTCACCAGAGCTTATCTCAAATAAAATGAAATATAAATGTTCAGAAATGCACAGCAGGGGTTATATCCCAATTGTTGTCAGGACTGACTCACAGAAGCTCAATTTACACATTTTCATGGCTGGGACAGCAAGCTTTTAGTCCAGGGAGTGACTTAACCACAAAGACAGCAGCTTCCCTTGGAGGGGGGAAGAAATCCAGAGCTGTAATCCTCTCCAGGTTGTTGCAGTGCTGCTCCTGGGTACAGCTGGAAGCTCGTGGTAGTTTCACAGCGCCTTTGTCTAGACTAAGATTTAGACAGATCATTCTAAAAATTCAGTATATGACACATGTAAGATAAATCACTGCATGCTGAGCTTCTCAGGGGGAGGATTGGGGAGGCATCAGTGTGAGCAGCTGAGCTTATATTGAAGTGTAGATCACACCTACAATGGTTTTGGGTGGTTTTCTGGTTATGCTGGAGCAGACTAGCTAACCAGTTCTAACAGAATTGGAATCAGTGGAATTAGGGCACAGAATAAAGTGACAGAAAAATGAAAAGAGAGAAAATTATGGAAAATATCCCTTCATTGATAACATAATGCTTTTTAGTATTTTGCTCATCTTTAAAATATAAGTCAGTTATCTTGAGACTAAGAGAACAGTAAGAAGTCTGAAACAAAATATGAATCTTTTCAGAAAAGTCTTGAAAGCAAATATTTAGATTATTAAAATACTTCTTGAGCCATAACTGGAGCACCTGCAGCTCCACACCCTATAAAGAAGCTCTACCTGCATTTCCATGATGAATGGGAAGCATCCATGACATGGACAACAGCTGCTTAAAATTCCAATTGTGCTAAAGTCTGGTTTATCCATGAGTTATGTATTCAGCTATAGCTTGGTCTATTTGTTGTTTCTAACAACAATTAATACTATTCCTTTAAATAAAAAAAGCACAATGTGCATCAGTGTCAGATGTAGAAAGCATTTATTCTGTGTATACCTAAGAGTCCCAGAGGGAGATCCGGGTGTCCAAGGAATGCAGGGTGGGGTTGGCTGTGGCTTCCCTTCAGCCCTGGCTGTCAGATCAGCCCCAAATTGCTCTTTCTGCTGCCATTTTTAGTGATTTGGTATCAGCAGGGAGATAAGAGGGGGCACATGAGCAGTGCAGGGTGGAGGGGCAGGACTAAATCAGTCTGGCAGCTGTTCTGGGATGGGGAAGGTATGTGACAGCTCCAACAAATGGCACCCACTCCCAAAAAACTGACCTGCCCCCCAAAAACGGGCTGGGGGAGGACACACTGTCACACCTGGCATTTGTGCTGAGTTTTTACAGTGACACGTGGAGGTGTTTTCAGGGAATGTGTTTGGGGGACCCATTCCCCTGCTGATGTTCAGGATCTGCAGCTCTGACACATCACTGCTGTTTTAACCAAAGATAGCTCAGCCCCAGAGTGAGGTATTTATAGTGGGGAAGATGGCTTGCAGAGGAGGGATGGAATGCTGCCTAAAATGCACAGGAGGCTCAGACCTGCAGTTTAGAACTACTCCCCACTACTGGGACACTAATCCTGGGGAGCAGGAAAATTGGGATCCAGACCAGACACTCCCCACAAATCCAGGAGTCACTGCATCAAAGCAGAACTCTCAGGCAGTCTCAGGGGGATTGTGACACTCAGAAAAAACAACATTCTTTCAGATAAATTTTCCCATATTGTCCATTGTCTTGTCCCTTGGCTGGTTGCTTTATTTAATGTGAAAAGGGTGTAAAGCGCTGTTGTTCTCAGTGTTTCACACCCTCTGGAATTTTGAAGGGTACAGCGTAGAAGGGAAGGAGACCCAGTGCAGGTAGAATTGTGGGCACAAGGAACTGCTCACTGATTTTCTGTTTTCTGTCCCTGCATGCTCTGCTCACTCCATGTTCTTCCCTCCCCACCAAACCCCCAGGATTCCCATCCTGATGTTTTGCAGCTTAGGAAGAGTTGATAAACAAGAGTTTTGACTCGGGCCACTAGCAAAAAAAGAATGCACTTTTCCAACTCATTTGACCCAGAACTATTAGTGTGTCATCAAGTAGGCAGTTGTGGTACCAAATTGAGATTATCTCTTTGTTTCTACTTCCCCACAGTGCTGCAACCCATGACTTCCAGGATGATTTTGGCTCAGTGTAGATTGGAATCACACATTTCAACTTAGGGACGTGATTTATGTCAAATATACCTTTGTAGCTTAGGAGCCATTATTCATAATTCAGATATGTGGGAAAGAAATGTTTGTGCTTTATGTCAGAAAATGTTGACTTGTGTAGACACAGATTTGCTGTAAAACTGATGTGGCTGAGATAACCTGTCAGTAATTAGGATTTTGAGGAGGGTAAGTACAGAACAACACAAAACCAGGATTTCATTAATAGCAGAAAATTCCCAGAGCATAAACAAGTTCTGTGATTCCCCCTGGAATCCACAGAGCCTGCAGGGGACACACAGAGACCATCCTGGTGCTCACTGGGGTCACTCCCTCCACACACACTGAATATTCACAGGAACACAAATGACAGCTCCAGAGAAGAGGAGGAAGGAGCAATTCTGCTGCCTGAGCATGAGGTGTGTAGCCCATGAAAGAGGAAAGTTCTCCCTCCTGTTTCTATTCCCCAGTTCCCTGAGCTGAGCAATGTCAGGCAAATCCCATTTTACCTGGGATACTTTCATGTATTTAGGGATTAGTTATGTGCATCTGCAGCTTTTACCCACAACATTTACCATCATGTTGGGACACTAAGCTCAGATGTTTTAAGAATTGTAGTGATTTTTTTTTCATTAAATTGTTACTAAGCCATCGCTGCTTTGCTGCTGAGTGTCAAGACAAACTGCTAAACATGAAATATTCAGAAATATTCTCATTAAATATCATTTTCAGAGATACAGGGTATTAGAAGCTACATTGTTGATCTTTCAACAAAAAATACAATCAACTTTCAGTGCAAACATCAAAGATGCAAAGAAAAGCTGTTGTAACAATTCTCCTGCGTGGCTGCTGTTGGGGTTTGAATATGCCATTTGTAAGGTTTAAATTGCTTTTGCAGTCAAGTGTTGTAATCCATTAGTGATAAGAAAAGGTATTTGTCTATCAGCTGTAGTTAAGTACATTCCTTGTATTAGAAACAGTTTAGTCTCTAACATGAGCCCAGCTCAGGAAATTGTTTAGAGTCTGGCTGCAGAGCTGGAGAAGGAGCAGTTGGTGCTCCCTTCCCCCAGCAGAAATGTGATGGATAACTGAGCTCTGACAGCCAGCAATTTAACCTTTAGCAGTGCTGCACAGAGCAGCACCACAGACTTTTACTCCAAGGATTTCAGCTCCTTCTGAGCAGAGTTGTGTGGAAAAAAACTCTGCAGCTCTTCCTGGGATTTTTCTCTTAAAACGGCGATGTTCCTTCCTTTGGCTGTTCAAACATGTCATTCCATTATTTTTTAGATTACGTATATCATTGCTCTTCCAAAAAGCAAATTCTAAATCTGTGGGTAAGTGGATGAAGACTAAGATTTGGGTTTTGTAAATGGGAATTTTAGTTTCTCTGGAAGACCAAGTTCTCAGATTTGCTACCAACTCCATTGGGGTTTTGTAGTAACATTTGCTAAATATCACCAGCTTTGCATGTTTGGCCAAACATCAGCAGTGCACCAGGACAATTCCTTGGGTTTCTTTTTGCTCTGTAAAGAAGCTGACAAGTGTTGCACCAGATCTCTTAAGATGTGATCTAACACAGCAAAGCAGGATGGATATTACATATCACAGAGTCATGGAAATCAGATAGGAAATGTCTCAGATGTGACATCAACCCCCAGACTGGCACTACACTGGCACACTGATCATCTTGGTCACTACCTAAATGCAGGATTATAAATTACTTTAGGATCCATATAAACTGCACATGTACAAAGCAATATATTTCTAAATAGTTTAAAACAGTCATTCGAGCACTGCACCCTTTATGATTGCAATGCAGTCATCTCCTTACGTGGTTTTATTACAAAAAGCTGAATTTTGTGAGGGGCTGTTCTCATAGGGTCAGCAGCCTGTTCGAGGCTGGTCTCACCCCATCCTGAAACCCAAAGCAGCTTGCTGTGAGATTTAAGAGCTGCAGCTGTTGCAGTGAATTCAAGATGTGTCTTACAAAGCTTTGCACCCACTGGGCTGGACAACACCTGATGTTATACATTGGATCCCTCTCCTCTCTGCTTAAAATAATCCACGCTGAGGGGGGATTTTGCAGATTTCCCAGGGCTCACTCTCTGCTGGACTTGGTCCTGTAAAGCAGAGGAACTGGCAGAGGCACTGGAATATGAATATTGCAGCTTTCCCACTGAATGTGTTTGTCAGGAGGAGCTCTGACCCACAGGGAAAGAGAGCTGAACCCCTGGAGGAGGGATGAAAAACAAGCAGTGAAAAGGAGACAAACTGCATTACATCAGGGTTCCTTGTTTATCAGAGGAGCTGCACGAATTCAGCTCCTGATTTCTGAGGAGAGCAGGGGCTGTGCCAGCAGCATCTCCCTTCCAAAGGCTGGGCGTGGGCCCACGCACTGATAGCGCCTTCTCCACAGCAAATAATCACATCAGAACCAACTTCTGCTGCTGCAAAGAGTTTGGAGGCCGTACATCATCCTGAGCAGGAACATTTCCTGCTGTCCTGCTGCCAGGGAGGAGGAAGGAGGCCCTGAGTGCTCTCAGCTGGGTGGGAGGGCAGCAGTGCCACAGCACCCGAGTGGGTCACATTTCTCCTCTGCATTTAATCTGGCTTCATCTGACAGCGATTCCAACTTGTTTCTATTGAGCAGAACCATGTGTTTGGTTTTCAGCAGCACATGAAAAAGTCAGGGCACTGTTCACAAGCTGAAATGCCTCCACAGAGAGGGAAAGGATGGGGCTGCATCTGCCCCAGCACTCGTTATTTCTCTTCAAAGCCTGGCTCAGATTTACTGCAGCTGTCAATCAGCTCCAAGCTCTTACTCCATTTTTTCCCCCTCTTTGTAAATCACATCCATCAAATCTACTGCTGTCAAGTGGATGGTAAAAGGTACCTCCCCCCTAAAGGGCCTCTCCAGCTGAAAGCAAAACAAGCACCTGATAATCCACAGGAAACCCTGCGGGATATAAATATACCTGCAGTGTATCAGGCCCCAATAACCAGAGAAAATCTAAAGGCTGAGCACCAGGGTGCCCAGTCCAACCAATTCCAGCTCACAGGAGCATCTCTCTTGTTTTGCCTCAAATGGGAACAGTTTGTCCAGACTCTTAAAACCTAACTCCACAAATTCTTTTGCCTCCTCACCATTTCTTTTGCCTCCTTGCTCCAGGTGATGCAGTAAAATACTGAAGCAGCACCTGCTGTGGGTGCAGCTGAGGTTTCTCTCTGGTTTCAAGAAGTCTCTGCCTCCACAGGCATAAAATAAGCCAACACTGGGATAAACAAAGCTTTGTCCTTTCATAGAAAGTCTAAACTCTGAGGGACAATCCTCACTGGAAACCAAGCTAGTTCACAGCTATTTGACAATTTACGTTGTGGTTTGGATGACATTTATTCTCACATCCCATTTCCCACAGAAAGGGCAACTGGAATTGGACACTTGGTGCTCACCTGACAGATAAATATCCTTCCTGTAAACAGGAAGACTGTTCAGTTGTTTTGCCAGAAATGAAGTTGTATCCAGCAGTAACTATAGGAGGGCAGACTTCAGGCTCCATGCTGTAAACACTGTCAGATGCAAAAAATAGTTTCTGGATTTTATACAAGGTATTAGGCTATCAAGATGTGATTACAAGGCATACGTTTTTCTGGGAGCCTATTTATGTGCAGCTGAACACAGCTTTTGATTCATGAAGCTCCTTTTTTTTTTATATAAAATGCAGTTTGGCAAGTTTTAGCACTTAGTTAACTAATTCCCACCAGAAATACTGAAAGCATGGTTTCCATTTATAGCAAAGGGGATTAGGCTGATTTAGAAATACAGTATGTTGACAGTACTATTTAAAAGCATATGGACAATTTGCTCTTTCTTCAAAAATGAGTGGTAACCATCAAATTCTGTGCATCAGAGCACTGGCCTCTCTGTTTTGTCAAGATCAGTGTAATCTTTTCCAGTTGTAAAATCAAATCCAAAGTAGCCTGATTTATTGTTCTTTGCTCTCCTCCAAAGGCACCGAGGCATCTCCACAGCCCTTTCCAGGCAAATGCAGTGTAAATCACTGCAGGAAGGCTTCCAGAACACGACTTTGATTGCTGCAATAGTTCCCAACACTAGATACTATTTAATTGCAAGTATTTGGTGATGATTTTCTATTAATTGCACAAGTTTATGCTAGTACACTTCAATAAATCTATGACAGTATAATGCAAGAGGAGAATAATTATGTTTTGTTTGTTATTCACATATGTCTTGTTGGAGCCTCTGTAATTATTCTGCTTGGGCTTTATGCAAAGAAGTGTCTCAGAGAGTCCTGCAGTGGAACAGAAACAATCCCAGCACAAAAGATGTCCATACTTAAATCACAAAATCACAGAACAGGGCAGGATGGAAGGGACCTGCTCCAGCAGGGAAATGTGTACAAACACAGTGTGCCCTCACAGAATGAAATACAAGTATTTATAATATAGAAAATGGATCCATTGATACAATCAGTGATTATTTGTTAAAGGAAAAAGCCCAGCCTTTGAGAAGTCCTGATACCCAGCAAGCATAAAAAGATTTCCTAGACACAGGAATATTTCTAACAGTGCTGCAGGAACTTCACAGGAAAAGCTGCCACAGCCACAGGGAACAGCAGGCTGTCACACTCCTCCTCTGGCTGCCAGCCACCAAGGGATGCAGGCTGCAGGAAAGCTCAGGATTTTCCTACAGGCACCACAAAGAAAGTATCAGAGCCAGAGCTGATGCTGTGAATCTTTGCCTTTAGGTCTGACTCAAATATCTGCAGTATTTCATATTTTCAGAGCTCATGAAAAGTGCACACACAGAGGTAACAGAGGGAAAAGTGGGAGGATCCATGAACAAATCCATGGAGGAAGTCCCTCCCTCAAGTACGGGGAGGTCTTCTGAGTCCTGTGTGAACAGTAATATTTCTTACTTACAGAAAATGCACTGAAATGGAAAATGCAGCCCCCAACGAGCAGGGAGTGAAATGATTCTCAGCTGAAGTCAGTGAGACTCTGTGTGCCAGCCCAGCCTGGTGCTCCCAGTGATCTGCAGTCACTCTCTTCACCCATTTGCAGACTGCAGTGCATTATGGTGAATGAATAACACCACAGTTTCTTGAAGATATCTTAGACTAATGCCATGAATACTTTCGTTAATGATCCAGAACATTCACAGCCTGTTTTAATTATTTAATCTCCCTTGTACATCTCAATTATTAAAATAAGCAGAAGTCACCAGAACAAAAGTGTTAGGAACAAAGTTTAAGCATGAGAACAGCTCTGTGCTCTCAGCAATCATTTGGTTGCCAACAGCTCAGTGATTCATGAAAATCACACTTGCATGTGAATTCTGTGTTTGGCTGAGGCCCCAGGCAGGTGGTACCAACCTGTCAGGCTGAGCACACAGAAGGATTCCAGAGCATTTCAGGACAGGGCTGTTTTAAATGAAACACTCCAGTGTGGGCTTTGTGGATCCTCAGGTACAGAGGGGTTTAGAGCAGTTCTGATCAAAGAATGCATACTTTTCTATTCCTGCACCTCTCATTGGGACACCTGACAAGTACTCTGGGGCAGGAGGAATTTAACACAACAAAATCTTTCTGTTCCCTCCTATTGTTACATGCTGCAAATTATGGTAATATTTATGAGTATCAAAACCTGAAAATACTCAGTGATTAAGCCAATATAGCAACTATATCGAGAAACAAATTTAATCCAGACAGGTGTGTGGCAAAATGACTTAAGCCTTTGCTAACAAATGTCACATGGACATAATTTATTCCCTTTAAGCAGAGCTGTTCAATATTTTACTCTTTAGAAGTGGCCCAAGACAAAAATATTGTGCATCCAAAATGCTCCATGGAAATGTGACCTGCACTGCAAGAACCAAATTGTTCACACTCCTGTCTCTGTGGAAGCAGCATAAGGCAGGTTTGGACTGCATTATCAAATATCAGTTTGGTTACCATCAAACTCCAGAGTCCCTCAAAATACCTGAGCAGCTGTGCCCAGATAAACCAGCTCTTGGCCAGCAGATGTGTCCCATTAACTGTTAAATAACACACACAAAAAACACACATGTACACACATCTTGAACACAACTTTCGGGGCAATGCTTGTATGATTTAGTGCTTTCCCAAAATAGATGCATCCATCTGCAGACTTGAAACATCTCACCCTCAGGAGCTTTAAAAAATACATATAATCATGCCACATTTTTGAGAAAAACTCCTTCCTATTGTGGGATCTTATTGCACTCAGCTCTGTTATGGATACATGAGTGTCTCCAGGGCTAAGCACACCGAAATCATTGTAATCCAATTGTGCTGAAATATTTAAGGGCATTTGTTGCTGTTAGAACATTCCATTTGACTCAATCAAGACACACAGCTTTCAGAAATAAAAAGTTATGGCTTTTGTCCAGCTCCTGTGGATGTAAATGGCCAGGCTGTCATCTGTCTAGCTGGGCTTGGACTGGGCTCTGTGTGGAATAATTGGTGGTGGTGTTAAACAAAAGGAGTTTCCAGCTCTGAGAGCAAGTTTCAGCAGCTCAGTATCCTGGGAAGCTGCTTTTCTGTGCCAGGAGATGTCCCAGAACAGCCAGAAATGACATTTCAGCCTCTTCTGTCCTTAACTGCCCACAGTGCTGTGCTTTCATCTGGCTCTTGCCACCCTTTCCACCCTCCTGGTGGCTGAACAAACTCCCCTGCAGCTGTTATTATTGCTGATTTTGAGGCAGGCAAACACAATTTACATCAGCAAAACCTTCAGCTGTCATAAACCATATTTTGGCAGCCTGGTGTTGATGGTGACTAAAACATTTGTCATTGCAAAAAATATAGACCCAGAATTTTGTTTGTGGTGTCTTTGTCTGTGTTTGTACAAAAGCCCCTTCAGTCCCTGGTCCAAGAGAGCAGACCACACTCATATTGATAGAACAGTGATATACAAGTGTATCTGCAGTTTTTAATGATTGATTTCCTCATTTTTGGTTGTTTCACTTTATGAAGGGTTTTTATGTTGCCTTAGTTTTAGTTTTGACTTAATGGCAATTAGGTCTTGACTTCATAATGGGAATAAAAGGAGGAAGCACCCTATTAGCAGAATTTGTAAAGTTAAAAATGTAAAAAAGAAGGAAAAATTTATCAGCAAAATCACAAGTGAATAGCTAAAGCTGATCCTTTCATCCTGTTACCATTAGGATAATTGAACACTTCTACCATAGCTGGTATTTGAGAATTACACTCTGTGACTTTTCTGAAGCCCTGCTCTCAGCATTCACCTCTGCTGGTGGAAATCCAGGATAAATTGTGACACATGGTCCATCCTGCTCCTGCAGTCAGGGTGAGGAGAGGCTGACAGAAACCAGCTCAGAAAGAGCCAGTGAAATATTTCCACATTTCTAACCCAAGGCCGATGATCCACTTCCAAGTGAAGATAATGCAAATTTTATAAACACAAAGCAGCTGCTTTCCTTAAACCAGCAGAATGTTTCCTTTCAGAAACGGGCCAAAGAGCTGAGCATGTTGAGGGATGAGTTTGGGATGTTACTTTTGAATCAACTCTAGGGAACTTGTTATTTAAAAATTATTTCAGCTTAAGGCTTGAATAAAAATGCTCTGAAGTGACACTTGAGAAGTCACTTCAGTGTACTGGGAGTGCATGTGTGTTGTGTGTGCTCTGACAAACCCAACTCACCATTCCTTGCCATGCCAGGGAATTTTCCTTGCTCTGTCAAAGCCACCCAAGGCTGGGCTGTTAAAAATGGAACTGTGTTTATTGAGCTGGACGAGCTTTGTCAACTCGCCGCTCTCATTTCTGGTACTGATCAAGGTTTTTCTGAGTTGTAAGAACTACAGAAATTTGTTTCACCATGGGATGGGTGAAATGCAGCTCCCTTTCCACACCAGTGGAAGAGCTTAACCCACCCTGTCTCTCCACCTTTTCAAGAAAATAGTTGAAAATTTGATAGATTTTTATAGCAAGAATAAAATGAAAAATGAGTAATGCTTAAATCCTTTATTACTGCCTTTCTCCTCACCTCTAGGAGCTGATGTAATGAGTTTTTTATAACATGTTATTTTATGTTTCCTGACCTAAATGACTGCATAATCTTAATGTTACTACACTGTAATTTGGTCACAAACTATATTTTTGTGGTATGTGAAGTGCCATCTGAATGTAGTAAACCCCAGCTGGCAGTGGCTGCATGTGAGGAATTAAAGTAGAAGCAGCACTGATATTATTTTTTTTAAATAAATTAATTTTCAGGCACGTCACATGTGTATGAAACTCTCTTGTGCAAACACCTATCAGTGCTTGGTGTTTCTTGGTTCAGTAATTAGGATTCTGAAAATACAGGTCATGTTCCCAATTGCATATCTTTCCAATTACCTTACTGAGCCATATTTAAGCTAAAACCTACACTGTGATTCAGAGACAATCCCAGCATAATGCAAAGTTTTACCTTGGAAAACAATCAAGACTTTGGATGTTGGCTAAGAAAAAGGATGAATAATCCAACACACTTAGAATAAAATTAATGAAAGTACTGAGACTGACCAGCAAGTGATGCTCACACGCACAAAATATTTGCCATCATATCATATTCAAGCAGCCCCACAGAGTTTTCACAGGTGCTAATTTTAAATTTTGGGAAGTGGACGTGCTACAACTGCACTCAGTGCTGTAGAGAAGAGATCCCTCCAGCACTGATAGCAGCAGTAAATATGAAAAGCTGATTTCCACAAGGCTCTGACTTCCCAGAGCAGCAAACAGCACTGAACACACCTCGTTAACAAACCACAGTCTGTTCTAATCTAGGCCCATGCAAATAGCATTGGAGCTGCTCCAGATTTGTATCTGTAATTGATAGCAGAATTTGGGTAGTGTATGTACACACACATATATATATAACATAAGCTTTCCTCCCACTACTGTATACAAGGCCATCAGAGTAAAAAAAGCTCCTTTAAAATACATATATTTTTAATTACAGGGGTTTTGTTCAGAACAGTCTTTCACTTAATCAATCCTGAAGTGCATTAACTTCTGTAATCCCGAATAATTGACTCTCCCTTGATAACCAGAGTTCAGATTTAGGTTTCTGGACTGCTTGCTTGCAGTGTTTTGTAACTTGTCTTGGAAAGTACTCTGTGAGAGGGCCAGAAGTGAGCAACTACAGTCAATGTGTTTCTGGCTGGATATTGGCTGATGCCTTTTGCTCTCTCTGCAGTTTCATTAATGTCTTTCACATGTTGAGATCCCTTTTCATCAGAGCATCCCAGCCATGTAGAAAGGTGGCTGAGTGATGCTGGCAGTGTTTTTACAGATGGAGATCTATTGGTGGGGAGGGTGATGCAAGGGGCAGAATGCAATGCTAGAAACCAGTTTATTGGATCTTATTTCAGTGCTCCAACCACTGCATTCTCCTGGCTCCATACAGATTTAAAGGATTAGTTGTAAGCTAAGTCATTTTTACAAAATACATTCAAGTTGCACTGGCTGTTTTGGCTGTGTTCAGAAATAAGCAACGACATCCAACAATTTCATGGCAGGGGAACCACAATAAAGAGCTTTGTGAGTTCAGACAGCACTGATTCAGTGCTCTGGGGAGTATTCAGCAGTGCTGTCAGGGATTTTATCATCCACAAAGTGGTTCATCTGTAAAGCCGTGGCCAGGCCCACATAATGGTTCCCCTTGTTCAAGTGGAAGGGAGGAAGAGGATGGTTTGAGCAGTTTCAGAGGGGCTGTTCATAGACTGAAACCTCATGGAAATGCCTAAAGCAAATTATCCCTCATTCTTCCCAGTAATCTCTGGCAGCTTGGGACTGTGGGCACAGATCAGAGCAAACCTGAACTGCCCCAAGTTTTGCCAAGAGCTCAGAGAGTCCCCCCAAGCAAAGGATGTGAAAGGGCTGGTGCAGGACAAATCCTCATTTCTAAGAGATTGCAATGTCTCCCGGAAAGAATGGGATCAGGATTTAATTGTGGACCTGGAACTGCACCACAGCAGTGAGCACTTCCACCCACCATGGAACACAACCTGTCCCAGATCATTTTTGGGTTCATTCTTTGTCTTCCTTAGCAAAGAGGCTCATTGGGACACAACCAACACCAAAGTACCAAACCCCAGCCAAATTCAACCAGCAACAGAGAGCACATCTTGACCTACTACAACTAAAATACAGCTCTGATATCAATGTAAAACACCCCATTTAAAAGAAAGGGCAGGGCAGCAATAAAAAGCTGGTGATGTCCAGTGAGGCAGCACCACGGCCAGGAAACCCAAGCACCTCAGGAATTGGGAGAGGCAACAGGACAGCCCCAGCATGGCTTAGGAAAGGAATAAAACCCCACAGCTGAGCTTAAGGGGGTTCTGGTCCTGTGGATGAGCCTCTGAGTGCTCTGAGCAGCCCCTGTTCCTCCCAGGGCAGCACAAAGACCTTCTGCTCACCAGGCAGGGGAATTTGGGGTCCAGATTGTCCCAGTCTCAATCTGGAGGGAGTTTGTTGTGCTTGTAAGATCCCTGAAGTGCCACATCTTTGCAGTCAAGAAACAGCCCAGCTTTACTTTCCATGTTCTCCCTTTGTTTTGCACACCACAAGTGTCCTGTGCCATCCCAGCCTGTGCGGTGCTTGTCACCAGCAGTGGCAGCTGCCCTTGGAGCCACGAGGGACAGGAATGGCAGGGTTGCTGCAGGTCACTGCCCTCTGTGAAAGTTCACACAGCACCTGCTCCAGCCCTGACCCCTGATAAAATAATGATCCTTCAAAAACACAGAGGGTCTGGCCTGGCTCCTGGGGCTCACCAGCTCTGCCCCTCTCAGGGACAGCACAGGGCACTGCTTCTAACAGCTTCACACGTTTGCTTTTTAATTTAATTTAATTTAATTTGTGTTTTATATCCCTGTGAAAGACACTGCACGTGGAAGTGGGTAAGTCTGGCACTGAGCAGACTCCATCTTTAGGCTCACTGGTATGTGCTCTGCATTTTTCCCATTCCCCCTCTGCCTGCCTGGAAGGACTTGCAGCTTTCTTTTTAAAAGGGGGATAAATAGGAGCTTTGTAGGCTTGTCCAAACTCCCTGCACAAATGTATGGTGTGAGTGAGTGGCTGACTTGTCCTGAGAAATTTTCCACAATCTGTACCCGAACTAGACAAAAACACTCATTTTCTCACACAAGACTAACAAATACACCCAGAGAAAATACACATCTGTGCTGAGGGAAAGGTGTCTTTCTTTTCCTTCCCTTTTTGTGAGCTCACTGGTGAAGCTCAAACCCCAGAGCTGGCCACACCAGCTGTGTAGCAGCTTGCAGTCCCATGTGTAAGTTCACTTACACTTTTCCTCCTTTAGCTTATTATTCTGACAATAATGAGCCCTTTCCCTACAGTCACCCATTTCTGAGACCTCTGCTCCAGCCAGGATTTTGCTTGTCTTGCCCACATGAACTGAGCTGCCATCACACGAAGAACGAGGTCCCTGTTATTAACACCCCCCCAAAAAGCAGATTTTGGGGTGCAGAAGCAGCCAGGTCCCTGTTCTCCCTTTTTTTCCTTTCCTTGCTGGAGGCAGCCCCATCTCCCGAGGTGCTGGGCTGCTGTAACAGGATCTCCCCGCTGCTCACTGCTCTGGACTCTGTTTTTTTTGGCACAGCTCTCCCCAAGACACTTGAAAACAGAAAGCGACTCAAAGCTCTCTTGGCTTCCTTCCTCGCCTCTGCTCCCCCTTTCCTTTTTCTTGAAACAGTTTATGAATAAAATAGCAATATTCTCTCTTAAAAGCGTTGGGTTACAATGTTAGAATTTGGATAGCAAGGGCTCTATTCAATTTTCAGAAGTGGCAGATGTTTGCAACAGGCACAGCGGGGGAAAAACCCATCCCAGATTCCTGCAGTGGGAAGTTAAGGTGCAGGCTCGATTTTTGGGAGAAATATGAATCCCCGTAGATCACTTGCTGCATATTTTAATGACATTTAAACACAACCAGACACAATTAATACAGGAGAAGCAGGGAGCTATTCTAAGCAGCAGGGGCTGAAAGTGCTGGGCTCCTCTGAAGAGTTATTCACCATTCACCGAGGAACTGAGGAGAGAGTCTGCAGGAAATTAGCTAAAATAACATCTTGCCCAAATGGAATATTTTAATTCATGCTAATATGAAACGCTAAGAAAATAAATGTATCTGTGAGGGATTCCTGTAAGCACCAAACAATCGGTGCTTCCCAAGCTCCTTCCTCAGCGAGCTCCAGAAAAACGCGCAGGAATTTTAATCTCTTGTGGCTGCAGCACAGAGCTGGAGTCTATATGGGGGATGGAAAATGTACATGCACCTGGAAGCAAACATAAATCACAGAGCACAGCCTCCTCGGGCCGCGCAGGCACTGCAGCTCATTCCAGACATTTCCAAGGCTGGAATCTCTGCTGGTTTTTGCGCCGCGCTGTCCGCGCTCTCGCAGCTCCCTGATGGTTCAGCTGTTCTCAGAGCCGTGGTTTGGCCCATCCTCCCTGGTTTTACCCTCGCTGGGGATCTGCTCTGTGCAGCAGGAAAGTGAGAGCAGCTGAGACTCGACAGGAAATCTGTCACATCTATGGAGCCATAAAGAAGCAGCGTGTGATCCAAATGTGCTTGAGTCTGCAATTCTCCAGCGCGGATCCGTTGACATCAAGGGCTGTGGGACTGACTCCAGCTGGGAATTCACCCCAGCCTTTCCCTGAGCTCACACCAGCCCTGGGAACACAGGAACCCATTTCTGCTCCTTTTTCCATTCCCTCTGTGGCAAAATCAGGTCCTGCAGGTAGTGGGACACACCTGGGGCCGTGTGTGCACTCATGGCAATATCCCATCCTTTGGGACAGCCAGGCCACTCTCACCACACAACTGCAATTTCTAGGACGCAAATATCCTGCACAAAATAGAGTAGGTCTGCAAGAGTTTAGGGAGAAAATAAACCTGCATTTTCCAAGTTTTTCTAGCAGAATAATGAAGGAAAAAAATCAGTATCTCTCTGTTGTTGCAATGCCAGAGGTTTGTTTGCCAAGGTTTGCATTTAATCTTACCTACATACTGTAGAAAATTAAAGACATCTGAGAAATCAGAGGCACTTCCAGATACACCCTATAAAATGCTGATACAATACTGAGATTGTGCAAGTACCTACAGATAAATCTTGAGGTTTATGACTTCAGCAAGGGCAGTTTGTTGGAGATAAGTAGCATGATAGTGATACTAACCTGATATCACATTATCTGAAAGAAACACACTGAACTGTAGGAAAAAAAATGCAGCAGGAGGTAGCAAAGTGTTTCACAGATTTGTATCCCACATTCCCTAGAGGAGCAGCATCCTCAGGGACACCAAGAGGTTCAGAGCCAGCAGGAAGGTGTGGGGCTGTGCCACTGAGAGGTCAGGGCAGATTTTGTGACACCCTTACTGCGTGATACTGGAGCATGAAAATTGTTTTGTCAGTGGCACTGGGAGATCTGCTGGCTCCTGTGCTTACCCCATTTCTGCCTGGTTGTTCAGAAATCCTACAAGGAGGAAAGGAGGAAAAAGGGAGGAATTAGGCATGGCTGTTGGTAGGATGATTGGTCAGAGATGATTCCAAAATACTCACATTTGCAGAGATGAAACTGTTCAAAAGTGCCCTATTTGCAGGCTTCAGGTAACCTTAGTTTTACCAGCCCCTACTCACAGTACCAAAATACACCACTTGGAAGATCAAATCTTTGTGAATGCTCTTTTTTTAACAATAGCAGTTTCTAAATATTCCAAGATGCATTTCACATAGCATACTATTGTTGTTTCACATAACATAATCAGTATTTAGGTAGAAAGAATATTTTCCTGTCTAGTTCTTTTGAAGAGCTTCTGCTGCTGGAAAAGTATGGAGCAGCTCATAACATTAATTTCCATCTAAAGCAGATTGATTTTTTTATTCCAGTGTGCAGCGAATAGTAGATAAAAATCCATTTTTCCTTTTCCTGTAAACTTTTCTCAAAGAACAGAAATAAAACCAAGTTGCATTATGCATCCTGAAGGCAGCAAGCTTTTCTTGCTGCACTTGTGATGCCATGAAGAAAATTTAATAGCCAAGATTAATCTTTCATCATCATTTAGATTCACTTGTAGGTCATCTCTAGAGATTTACACAGTGCACACACCTAAGCCATCAGTGGGGTTGTGTTAGTGTGGCACTAAACCACTCCAGTAAACCTCACCCAGTTAAACAGCAGTGAAACCCAACTGCTGCCCCTTGGCTGATGCTTGCAGAAGAGGAACAAAAGATTCCCCTGAGAAACTTTGGGGACAAGTGATGGGTTTTTGCTGGTGGGTCAGAGAACAGTGCTGAGCAGTTTGGATCAGCCACAGGGCTCAGCTCGTGCTGGCTCCCTTCTGCTGACATTTAATTCCAGTCACTGAGGTGATAAATTGGATTCTCAGGAGAGGGAATGGGGCACAGTGCAGGTGCTGGAGCAGCTTGGTCCCACAGCAGTGCTGGGTTTGTACCGAGGTGAACCCAGCCCCTGCTGGGGACGTGGAGGTGACACCAACACCTCCCCCCAGGGCAGGGCTGGGGCTGCAGCCAAGGATGGGAAACTGCTGCTGCATCTCCTTAGGAGCAGTCAGAATGTTGGGAAATACTGTGTTTGGTAAGAAAACCCAGTCCTAAAAACCCATCAAAACTCATGTGGGGAGGTATTGCAAAACAGCCGGTCACGTATTCAGTGTGAACTCAGCAGAGTGCAAATAAATGCAAACATTTCCCATTATTAGTAAGAAAATGATTGTGATCGTTTGTGCCTCTACTTTAATTTAATAAAAGTGTTTTACATCCCTGGTATGTGTGCCTGTGGCTGGTACTTATTAAAGGAGGCAGTGTGTGCCAGGGGATGGCTGTCATTAAAAAACCAGTGCACGCCAGAAGCTGTCAGCTCACTGCTGAGCATCAGGTGCTGAAAACATTGGGTTCAGCAAACAGAAGAGAATTAAGGCAAAAGCAGTAATGTTACACTAACATACAGTGTGTGTTTTCTCTCTTAAATTGGTCCTCCAGAACACAATATTGGCTGCCTGGGAGCTGCAGTCTGGATGAGAGCCTGGGCAGCTCATCCCGAGCTCAAGGGCAGGGAGCAGGGAATAGGATGTGCCTGTGCAGTCCCAAGGCAAGGAAAGCATTTTCAGTGCTCACAAGGAGCTGGGAGAACCCTCACTCAGGGATAGCTGAGCACTGCTTGGAAAATACACAATAAAGGAAAGAGCTCAACATGAATCCCTGAAGAAGAAACATCTCCCTTCTTTTTCTCTGCAAGCCTTGGCTGCATCTCCTGCCACTCTGCACCCCAAAGAGGGAACCCACTCCATCCCAGATGTGAACCTACAGTACCTCTGGCTCAGAAGATTATCAAATACCACGATGACAACTCATTTTATGGCCCCAGTTGCTGCAGGAAGGCACAGATGTGTAACAGGAATCCGACTGCTTTGTCTAATCTTGGCTACTTAACAGAGATGTGGGAGAGCTCCTAGGAGAATGGGGCCGGGGAGGATACAACTGTGCACAAGAACTGGAGGAGGGTCACACCCTGCACTGTCCTTTTGCCAATTTAAAAGACAATTACAGAGAAGAGGCTTTGCTCAAGCCACACACATTGAAGAAAGAAAAAAAAAAAGTGGAATTAGAGGGAAGTGATTAAGAGAAGGGTTAAGAGAGGGAAGATGTAAATCCAGTCTCCTGGGCTTTATTTAGAAATGTCTGGCAAGCAGGACTTCCATAACAAGTCAAAAGGCACATTTTCATTTTGAAGTCATGACAAAATACATGTTATGCTCAGTAATGTTACACTTCAGCAGTTACAATTGGTTTTAATTAAGTGTGTGCATGACATGTACACACACAGATGCAGAGATGGATGCCCTGAGTTAACTGTTGCTCTCCTGGTTTTCAGGAGCAGCACAAAGAACTGACATTACAACTTTGGATATTTTACCACCACCTCTCAGCCTCTCCATTTTGTCTCAGGACAGTCTTACACCATGTGCTAGGCTGTATAAAAGCCAAGCAAAACCACTTAAAAAATGGAAATTATCCGTCATCTTACGGAGATCAAAGAGGCAGCCAAAATTGCAACTCCCACAGCATTTATCCAGACCACAGTATAGAATGAGATCAGTGAAAGTTAATGAAAGCTTTTGTACAGACAAAAGGAGAAACAGGATAGGGATGTAACAAGTACTTCACTTGCACTGAAGTGTTTGTCTTGGAAAGCTGAATGATAGTTGTTTGTTTTTTTTCTAGGTACAGGCAGTGTGAAGCTGGAAGGACTAGAGAATAAATACAATTATTAGAGGCGGTACTTTTATATGTTCACTTCTCTTTCAGAGGTTCTAGTTCTGGCTGTTTCTATTCTCCATGCAGGCTGGGTGCAGACTGGTTTCCCTCCAGCCTTCCCCTCCTCTTTAGAATGTCTCCAGAACAAGGCAAAGTCCACAGGTGACCCATTCTCGGGGAGTATTTTCAGGAATTAATTTCTCTGTGCAAAGCTATGAGCTTTTACCAGCTCCAGTAGCCCAAATGTTTTCAGCTGGAGACAATCTGAACTGTCAGAGCAGGCAGAGCCCACCTGCCTCCAGGTGCCAGATGTTCTGAGTGGTGCCAGATGTTCAGTGGGCACAAGTTCCACTGGACCACCATGGGCTCATTTTTTGAGCAGTAAATGTGTGTTGCTGCATGTCAGAATTCACTTGCCCATAACTACAAAGATCACTCATATTTAGGATTAATTTTCTCACCATTTTTCACACTGGTAAAGCAGCTGATAAAGGAAAAGAAAGAAATATTCTTTTGAGCAGCAGTTGCACTGAGGGAACTGTTCAGAAAGACCGGAGCAGGTTAACGTCAAGCCCAGCAGTGTGGACTCAGTCATGTAAAAGGAAAATAGTTGTTACTTGAAGGGTTGCTGAGAAGAGCTTTACTTTCTCAAGTAGGAAATTAAGCTAAATACTTCAAAATGGAAAACTTGAACTGCAGTCAGAGTAAGTGAAAAAATGTCCTCGGGTTAAAGTGAGCTACTTTGGCTTAGGTCTCTGAGTATTAATTCCTGCCAGCAATACTTAGAAAAAATATAAACTTAATTAGGACAGAAGGACTGGTGTGGGTATTGGCCTTATTTTTCCAAATCCTTCAATGTTGCTTCATTTAACCCTGCCAATGAATCTTTTCCTTTGATCTTAAACTAACAGGATTAAAACCAACTTGTTAAAATTGAATCCTGAGGTCACAGTGAAGATTTGTTGAGGCAGAACTTTGTTAAAGCTGCTGTGTTTTCTTTTAGTTATTTCTGGAGTTTTACTTCAGAGTTCCTTCACTATGGAGGTAGATGATAATTGTATTTTACAGTTAGGTGAAGTTTTACAGTTAGGCTTTAGCTATAACAAAGAGCTGTTTGTTACTGTGATCCGTGGGTCTGGAGTTGGAAAGAGTTATGTTTTGTCCCCAGCCTGTGACAGCATCTTGGTGTTCAGTGGGGCTGACTCTTGCATCTTTTTTGGAGGTTCCACACTGTCCTTAATGGAAATAAGTGGAAGTTTGAAAATAAACCATCCCAATCGTGAGAGTACCTTGTATTTCATGCACACTCAGGTGTTTGTGGTGCCCCATCCCTGGAATTGTTCAAGGCCAGGTTGGATAAGGCCCTGATGTGGAGAACAGCACAGGACAAGTGGGTTTGGAATGAGACGATCTTGAACATCCCTTCCAACCCCAACTATTCAATCATTCCATGGTTCTGCTCAAAAGGTGGACATGAATCCCTTAACTGAGTCGATCCAGGAACAGCTGGCACTAAAACTGTGCTGAAATCCATGGAAGAGGCACCTGAGATGATTTAGCAGGTGGGCTCAGCATCCTCTCCTTCTCTCCATTCCAGGGCACTCCAAAATGTTACTGGGACTCCTTTAATCACTGGAAGAAAGACTACAGTAATTTCACGATTATAAGCCGCACCTTTTTCATTGAAGAATCCAGCCTACCCCAGTAGTGCGGCTAATCATCAGGTGCGGCTTATTTATGGACAAATCCCAGCGAAATGCCAACCTGGAAGTGAGAGCCGGCCGGGGAGGGCACCTGGGGCTGCCTTTAAAGGCTTTGCTGGTCTATGAAAACTGTTTGCAACTTGAGCACCTGACACCAAACCCTGCGCTGGGGCGATTCTGTTACTAACTCGTTACTTTGTCACACACGGATCCTCGCTTTTTTTAAAAAAAATAAATAAATAAAAGGTGCGGCTTATGATCAGGTGCGGCTTATAATTGTGAAATTACTGTAAGTTGCAGAGCATTGTATCATTTCTTTTCAACATCTTTACAGAAATTTTATGTTTGAAGCATTGGCAGCAATCTTGAGGTTACTCACATTTATTACAAACTCCATAATAGCATTTACTGCCACACAGAAATTAATAGGTAAATTAAACATAGTAGTGGTTTCATTATTTAGCAGTGGCCTTACATAACAATTTTACTTTTATTAGCAGGGTGTTACATTGTAAAGATTGGCTGCATTATGAACTACAAAACTCCACTATAAACCTTAGCAAAGGGGCCAGTCAGCCACGTGTAAGAGCTGCATTCCAGAGCCAACACTAACTCAGACTCATGTCTAACATCATTTAGTGCAGAGCTAATGAGAGCAAGTCAGGAGAGACATAAAGAGTATGTATTTATGTAGAAAATGTGAACCGTATTCCTTTACAAGTAGTCATGGAATATATGTGCATGTAAGTAATGGTAAATGAGTACAGCACAGCCATAACATTAATTCACAGAGATTAATTCATGCAGATGAAATACTGGAGCAGCTCAGGCCTGTGTTGGTAAAATGCTGAGGAATGTCATTTATGGGAAAGCCTTGAGCAGCTGTCATCAGCTCATGAGTGCACTGGAAAAAATATGGTCAGTTAAAAAAAAATGATAGGTTGGGTTTTTAGCTAATATAAAGCACTGCTTTTTGTGCTTAGTGGGAAAAGAGCACCAGGAGATGTGCCCTACAATTCCATTTTCTGTTCATCTTTGCCTTTTTGTTATAACTAAACTTAGAGACATTTCTCATGTCCCACATGACTTGGTTGTTTGAAAGCTGCTCAAGCATGGTTTGGGTTTTTGGTGAGAAGCTTCCCCAGGCTCAGCCCATCAGAAACAGAGGTGGCACCTCTGGGACAACAAATCTGAGAAGGGGAGAAGCTGAGTTCCTTGGAAAGACCTGTGCTGGAGCAGGGGAAGCTGTCTTTAGCTCTAATTTTGAATTCTCATTATCCTTCTCTGAAGTGATTGGTAATGAGTCTGTTCTGCCTGTGAAAGTCACTGGTGGATCTCCCTGCCTTTATCCCCTCCACAAACCCTTCCTTGTCTCTCCTCTCTCTGCCCAGCTGAGGAGGGCAGTGGTGCAGAAGCAATGATTTATGTTTTATTCCAATCAAAGATCTGTGGAGTTATGGATGATATTTATTCTCCCAGTTAAATGGCCGGATTTTTGATTGGCTTTATTATATACTGAATTCCTCTGAAGTGATACAATATTTACTTGTAGCCTTGCCTGGGTGCAAAAGAAAAAATAAATTCAGATTTTTGTCTTATTGAAGACTAATCACGTACCATAAACAGTTTTCAACAGGCAAGATGTGGATCAGATTGCCTTCCCATATGATTGTGTTAGAAGAATTAATTAGGGATGTATGTATGAAAGGTAGCATTTGTCCTCTAATTGCATGAATCTATGAATTCTTCATTCCTAGTTATTTCCACAATTAGTAAATGTAGTAGTGGAGTAAAAAGTGGTAAAAGCAGTTGACTGGTAGTGAGAAAATTTCCAAGAACTAAAATAATGGGCTATTTGTAATCAGCTCAAGTTATAAATACTTCAAGTTGTCCTTTGAAGAAGAAAAAAGCTGCTAGTGCAGAAAATGAGGAGGGAGTTTCATCCACAAATATTTACATGGAGAAAGACATTTTCTACTAAGATGGAAAAAACGCTGTCATGCTTTCACACTTTCAGAAGAATGGCCAATGTGTGGGTAAGAAGTTGGCTGATTTCTCTGGACCATTTACAAATAAGGATGAAAAAGCAAGTTGTAAAATTTCCAAGCTCCCACCAAAACAGCAGCAGCAGTCTGGGATGCAGATTCCAAAGGCATTCCCAGTGACCCCCACAGCAAAAGAAACATCAGCTAGAAAGAAGAGAGAGCATTATTTTGGATTTAAACAGATTAGTCACAAATCTTAATTTGTACTGCACTTACTCTGTACCCTCTTCCACAGGCTGAAGAAATTAGAAACAGAGAGAGGATTTCAGAGAATGAAAAGCCCAACTTGTTTTTCCTGGGTTTGCTTTTAACCTCGAGTTTAGCAGAAAAAAGGGTTTGGTTATCTAGAGAATTGAAATATGAGAATTACTTGTGTTGGTTCTTGGTCATCATAAGAAATGGTGACACAAGAAACATGCTCATCTGCACAGACAAAGCATTCTCCAAAATGACATCTGTTTAGAGCAGTTCATGTGGAATGCAGCCACAGAGGAGAAGACAGCACAGAAAACCTTGGGGTTCTTTTCAGATGAGAAGGAATAATATCAGAGCCACAGCCAAATCCCATTTTAGAGCCAAAAAGAAATGTGGAATGATGCAAACCTGAGCTCCGTAGCCCCCAGTGAAGATCCCTGCTGCCTAATGAAACCCAGATCCCAAGTTAGGCACCCAACTACTTTTCAATCCAGTAAAAGGAGATAAATAAGCACCTAAACATTCCAAAGAGCCAAACCCAGCTTGACTCTCTGCCTTCCAGCTCCTACGATTTCACCTTTTCACACACGTCAGCAGGACTTTTACTGCTGAGGTGAGAATTATAAATGTCACAGTTAACATTCGGCTTTTTAAAGTTTGAAGGGCAGAGTGTTGTTTCATGTTGAATATTAGCTTCTTCCTGAAAAGGCAATAGTAAAAGTGTCAGATATTCCCTATAATCTGTTTAGGCATGCCAGCTTGCTTTGCAGAACATAAAAGCCTGGCTGTGTGGAGAAGAAAACCTTTGAGTATAAGACTTGCCTTTTCCCCCTAACTATAATAGAGACATAATCTATATTTTCCCAATGATTTGAGTAATATGTGTTAAATAATCACTCAAAGCTGGTCTGAACACCAGGAAACTCCACATCCTTCCCAGACCCATTTTCTCTTTCAGATATGTTTTTGAGCCCTCTTGCAGGCTTTTAGAATAACACTAATTTCACAACTACAAGGCGCACCAGATTATAAGGCGCACTTTTTTTTTCGGAGTCAGGATCCGCACACAACAAAGTAACGAATTAGTAATGGAATGGTGCGATCGCGGGGTTTACTGGCAGCTGCTCAATTTGCAAATATTTTTCACGGATCGGGGCAGCCTTTAAACCCAGCCCCAGGCACCCTCCCCGTACTGTGGGCCCCGGCACACCCACCAACCCCCAGCTCATGGCTCGGCTCGCAGCTCAGCTCGCGTCTCGTGCTTCCGGGTTGGCAAATTTCTGAACTTTGTCCATATATAAGGTGCACCAGATTATAAGGCGCACCTCCGGGTTTCGATCAAAATTTTAGTCAAAAGGGTGCGCCTTATAGTCGTGAAATTACTGTACACTGACAGTTCCTCGTGAACTTCAAGGGGGAAAAGAAAATCAGGCAGCTTTAATCTTGCCAGTACAGCTCATGAAAGCAGCCAGTGGGCCTATGGAGGGATTAACCACCAGGACCCTCAAGCCAGCCCCTGGTGTCAACAATGTCCCAGCAGCTTCCAGCCGAGCGTGAATGCTGCAGCCCTGAATGGAGCTGGCATTAAAGAGCAGCCCTGCATCACATGGGCTCCAGGGAAAGCCCTTGACATCACAAAGAGCTGAACTCTGACCTTGGCCCTTGCCACCTTGATTAGCAGCCAGAGCAATTTGTCAGGGGTTATTGTGTGCACAGGGCTGCAGCAGCTGGGCAGCTTGGGATTCCTAAAGCAAACAGCAAGAAGCTGCACCATGTGCTCCTTTACACGCCCAAAGTGCATTAAAAGATTGTTAAAGTGTTAAATGAGAAGGCCCAGGGGCCAAGGCAGCTCTGTGTCCTTTCCTTTATTCCTGTGATCACACACTGTCCCCCCAAGCTCCCTTCCCAGCAGCTTTGCAGGACTTTTGTGTTCCCCAAATTGTTCAGCGGCTGTTTCACATGACTGACTCCCTGACACAGTGCTGCAAGGACAGAATGGCTAATTTTGCCACAGTTGTCCCCCTCTGCGGCGTTTTCCCAAACATTAATTAATCCCCCCAACTGCATAGCAAGATGTTGAGAGGTACAAACCCGAAACACAGGGGGGGAAAGTAATTCTGTGGTGGGTGACAGGGAATTTGGTGTGTTGTGAGCTCTAGATGGGATTTCTTGGTGTATTTAGAGTTACATCATAACTCTGAATGCTCAGAGAAGGGGCAGGGCTGTGCTGTGAGGCTCTGGGGCACTCAGACACATGAGAGACCTCATGCTGGGCATGGACACAATGGGCAATTCCAGCTTGTGGCCACCTGCAAAAATCTCATTTTCAGTCATGAGCAGCAATATTTGAGTGTTTTACAAAACAGGCCATATTTCCCCCAAAACGCTCCCATCATGTCTTTTCCAACCTTAATGATTCTGTGTCCCTTTCATTCCTTTCCCCTGGCACAGCACCCCGTATTTAAATCTCCAGTCCCTGCTTGTGCAGCCACAGTTTGCCACTGAAGATCTGATGTCCTAATGCTCCCTGTGTGCAAACCAGCATATTTTCTCCCATATTCATTCTCAAAAACAGATGAGCCTCTTTTTAATTTTTTTTTCTTCCTTCTTGAAATTTTTTCCACAAAACTAAATGTGAAGCAGTTATCCAGTGTGGATAATTTCAACCTCCTGGATAAAGCTGGTAAACTGTGAGTAACTTAAAAATGATCTGAAAAGGTGCCCAGGATAACTAATTGCAGACATCTTTACCAATCTCAAAGATAGAATAAATAAAAGGGTGCTGTGAGAAACTCTTGTTTTGGAAAGCTCCCTAGTAATTCCATATTTTGTGTGGAAAGAGTGGCATCCACCAGAGGGTAGGGGAGTGGGTGAATATTCCAAAGGGCTGCATTTCAGTGATCCAGAAAGTGGGGTGAAATAAGGCAGAATATCAAAGCCATTAATTACAGCAGTCAACTGAGGCTGGAGGGCAACCAGGACAAAGATAAATATCCAGACAAAACTGGGAACTGGGACATGACACAGAGCAGGAAACCGAAGGCCTGGTGCTGGAGCCAAGAGAAAATACGAGGAGAAGGCAGCAGAGAATCAGAGCCCACCACAGGGACACAGATTTAGGATGAGGTGCAAGCAGTGCCTGCTGGAGCTGCATTTGGAAATCTGCTCCCCTGTCCCTCCTTGGGTCCTGAATGTAGTGAATATAGGGGCATGGATCTGACCCACAGAAAATTAAGATTCCCCACAGGTAATTTCAGTAGCTGATAAAAATACAGAGATCTGCAATTTTTTTCTTGTTGCTGCTGAATATTCTGATGGGGTTTTTTAATTTTTATTTTATACTGGCAATGTTCATTTATGAACTCAAGCGCTGAGGGTTTTCATTTAACAGGACAGGTTTCTTTAAATAATCTACTTACAACAGAAATGCATACTTTGGCATGAAAAAATAGTTCTGTTCCCCAGCGTCTCTGAACACCACAGACTTGAAAGCAAAAGTTTTTGTTGTGTAAGCAAAAAAAATGTGCATGTCAAAGCTGAATTTGCTTTATTGTTTTCCTTGAAAATATCAGCTGAACTTTCCAAGGGAATACATTTTAAAAGTCCACAGTGGTTGATTAGAAACAAATCAAACCAGATGCACAAACAGCCTTCACATGAAAATTCCCAAGCTAGACTAGATCCTTCTTTGGAACTGAAATCCCGTAGCAGATTAAAACCTGGAGATTGAGAAAATATGTTCTGGGCTCTGAATAAATACAGCCCTGAATGGAGTCAGATGCCCCTGAGCTAGTTGCCCATCACAGGGTGCATTCTGCAGAGATGAACTCTGGATGTGCTTCCAGCTTTCATCTGCTGCCTCTGTCACATGTCACCCTCCCCTAGTAAAGATATTTACTGACACACCAGTCTCTAATTCCTGGAGAAAGGCATTCTACTTGTCCAGAGAGAGCTCTTTGTGCACTACATTTGTTTATAAAGTTACTCATGCAGAAGTACCTGCAAGGTCAGGACCTACATTTTTTCCCAGCAGCAATTATGAGCTGCACGTTAATGGTGAAACCACTCAGGACTTAATGCTACAGCAAATGATGGTGTAGCTTCAGAGGAGGAATGCCATTCCCACAGGGAATCTGTAATCAATGATATAATTAATGAACAGATAATTTACACCGTGACTGCTGTAAGCTCAGTACACGCTGTCGTCCTGGTCTCACTCTGTGCCAAAAATGAATTATTCACAAATAGAATTCTCCACAAATAGAACCATTGAAATGGTTTGTTACATGCTTTATTAATGCTGAACTGTGAGCAATGCATTGACCCGCTCTGTGAGATCCCACCTAATTTGTTCCTGTTTAAATGTGTGTAGAACATTATCTTTGAGCAAGTAAATCCTGCAGACAGGTCCTCAGCTACACTGAGTTACTCCAGCACAGAAATCGTTTCTCTTCCTGACAAATAGCACCTCCAAAGACTGAGGAGAAGCTGAAGGATTTAGTATTTTAAAATTTGAGAAACCACAGAGATAAAAGTAAAAAGCTTCATTCTTCATTGTGTCTCTGCCCAACTCAGCACCTGTTGGAGTTGAGGAAAATGCTCCTATGAATGTAACTTCAGTCATCCAGCATTTGGCAAAAACTTTGCAAAGAGTCTCCCCCAATATGAAAAAGGAATTCTTCACCATTCAACAACATCATATTTCTGATATGCTAGCTTTTAAAATACAGTTTCCCTCTCTACAAGTTCTATTTCATTACAAACTCCTTTTAATTTTTTTTAATTTCCTATTGCAAATGCAACTAACACAGACTTTCTTCTTATAAATCTGAGTTAATTAAATTGGAGTATGCCAGTGTAAGCAATCCCTTTTTAAATACAGGCTCTTTGGTTCCTGAAAATCCTTCTTATTTGGAATAACTGCTGTTACTTCAAAGCATCCAGTGAAAACCGAGGGCGCTTTCATATTTTTAATAAAGAGATTTTCTGGTCCAAGGGGGCACACCTGATATGGTTTGCATCCAAAGCAAGTGGTCTGTAATAAGTGGCCCAATGAAAGTTTAAGCCTGCTTTCAAGGGTCATCAGCTTTTCTGACTGTTACTTGATCTGTTTAGAACTGGCTAATTTGTTAATCACAGCAAAGCTTCGGACTTAGTGTGATCACCTCCTTAATGCTGTTTTCACACACTGATAATTAAAGCAAAAATCCTCTACAAGATTGTCATATGCTTTTCTGCAAACACAAAATGTAGCAGCACCTGGTGGAGTATTAAATCATGCTCCAGATGTCAGGAGTTTGTTCTGTTCATACAGGGATTTAAAACTCATTTTCTCCAGTATTTTGCATCAAGGGTTTTCCCTTTCCTCTGACATCCCACCTATCAGTTGGGTTGATTTTCATCCCTCACTGCTTTATGGCTGCATGTTTTAGTGGGACTAGTCCCTGTTCAGATGGTGAATAATGCAAAACAGACTTACCATCCTCTCTGCATCCTAAAGCTGGGCACTTTGGTTGCAGGAAGCCTTGGACCTCAAAATGATGCAGAGTTTAAGGGTTTGTTTCTCTACATGGAAAAAGTGTCCATGGTAAAATCTGAATCTGTGTTTTGGGAAAAAAAAAAAGAAAAACAAACAAAAATGAGAGTTAATTGGTGCCAAACTCCAGTTTTCAAAGTAAACTTCAGTTTCGTTGAATCCTTCCCTAACAGCTTCACATTAAATAAAACTGCTCTAAACTCCAATGAAGAGCCCCACACAGATTTTTATTCAAGATTTTCCAGGAGATTTAAGCTGTGTCAGGCCAGTGTTCTCATATAAACTGTTTTCCCTATTACAGTATGGACTGTGTGCAGGGAAAAGAGAGTGAAAATAGGGGAATGCAAAATGCATGTCAGCTGAGAAATAACTGACCTGCTTGGAAGAATATTTATATGTTTTCTCCTGACTTGGCTTGGGGGAAAATAACAAAACATCAGCTGTGAGCAAGATATTTCTGCCACTGAAAATCCACATGGTCGCACTTGAGAATCTCCTGGAAAAATGAAATGCTGCAGTTTAGAATCTGGAGAGTTTCTTGGAGAGGCGTTTATCCCAAAACAGTGCCCTGTTTGAACTGGTCACTCAGGAGTTATCACAGCAATGTCTGCTTTTAGCTCTTTACTGTGCTAGAGAAACACACAATTAAATCTTTCACTGTAAATACCTTCTTGCTGGTTTTTCAGACCCAGCAGACTATTTTCTCTACCTGAAAGGCAGATATATTCACATGTGAGCTCGCTGAGGCACAAAGTCCTTCTCTTCCCTACTCTGGGTGTGTTTAAGTCACGGACAGAAATTCAGAATCATTGTTCTTTATGGGCTTTCCAGTCTGGGAGTCAGATCCATGACTGTAGGCCAGTCTCGTCACACGAAATAAAATATTTCTCCGGAACACCACAGTTAGCCTTTAACTGATTTACTGTAGTTAAACAGTAACAGTGAGAGTGTTCATGGTCCCGAGGCTGGTGGCAAAACCACCCGCACAAGCACGGCATTCATGAGACAGGAGACAGCCTGAGCTCTCCCTCAGCCCCGGAGAATGGGGCAAGGAAATCCCAGCCCAGCTCTGCAGCCCAGCTGGAATGAATTCTGCAATGAAAGGTCTCTAGATACCGAGCAAGAACGGGAATGTTTTGAAGGTTGCAGGGAAAACGTTTGGTCTCCACATGAATGTCTGTGGTGAAGTCACCTCCGAGGCTGGCAGCAGCTCCAGCAGCAGATGAGAAACATGAGAACATCCAGCAGTGGGGACATTCCAGGGAATGATGCTGGGCTGAGCTTCTCCTCAGCTAGTTAGAGGAGAGAGTTGTTAAAAAAAAAAATTAAAAAGAAAAAAGAGAGATTATTAAATCTTTCAAGGTGGATGAGCTAATCTCCCATCCCTCCTTTTCATTTCCAGCACACTGGCCATGATCAGCCAAAAAAACCAAATCAAGCTACTGGAATCTTTGCTTAGCTACCACTCAGCTGAAACAGTCTTCGTGTCAGATGATCTATGATCTCTTCATTGCATAAAAACTGCTCCTGTTTAGAAGCTTAGGGAAGAGCAGCTCAGCCACTGAGGAAGCTCTTCCACCTTTCTCTGTCCATCTTTAGTTGAGTATCTGAGTTTGTTACTCATCTCTCCTGTTCTGTAGGCAATGCTGCTGAGCAGAACTTTGCAAACTTCCAGAGAATGCTTTGCATGGGCCTCTCCAAGCTCTTGAACCACTCATGGTCAGAATTTATTTATTTATTTGAACACTTTGGGCGTCTCACGCAGTTTTCTGTGCCCCGTAAATCCCAGACTGCCTGAATGCTTATGGAAATACCAATATCTGTGGAACACAATGGCCTTCCAGAATGTCTGCAATTCTGCAAGCTTATTTGTGTCAACAGAAGACAGGAAATTGAGTGTGGCAATAGCTGGGAGGGAGTGGGGAGGAGCAGATTCATGAATACCCTCAGGCAATGGATGGAGGGCAGGGGGGCTGTGCCATTATTTATCCATAGCTCTGTGAAGGTACAGTTTAAAAAAATCACTGCTGGGAGAAAAGAGGAGGGCTCAGAGACAATTTGCAGAGCAGATGTGCTATTTGCACTTCCTTATCTCATTGCTGGACATTGGGACTGCTGTAGGATCCGGGGAATGCTCCACAGGGTGGCTGAAAGGGAGCAGGAGTCTGTCAGCAGTGCCCCAGAGTGGAAATTCCAGATTTTACACCCCCTCTGGAGGCACAGCTGCACTGGCTGCTGGGCCAGGCTCAGCATCCTGTGCCCTCTCACCATCCCTCAGCCTGGCAGGTCCCTTTGAGGAGCCACCAGCCCAGGGACAGGTCTGGAGAAGATCTGCAGAAGGTCTGGAGAAGGTCTGCAGAAGGTCTGGAGAAGGTCTGCAGAAGGTCTGGAGAAGGTCTATGCTCCTCATCTCTTCCTCCTCCTGTCCCCACAGCACAGCAGCAACAACTGAGGCTTCAGTCTCAGCTCTGCCTGCATCCTGCATCTCCCTGCACAGAAATACTGCTCTTCCCAGCAGCGATGACTGCACAAATAAACAACCTCCCCAGGGCACGGGGGTCAGAGCAACAGATATTTAATAAATAACACAGTGTATAGAAAAATCCCAGCTAGAACCCACTGGCTTTTAGGGTCTCATAAATATTCCCCACCACTTTCCCTTTGGAGAGGCATTTTCCACAGCTGAAGTCTGCTCAAAACAGGTGGCCAGGGTTGTTTTGCTGTTTGTTTGGGGGAGCTCTGCAGCAGAATTACAGCTGCCATGTTCTGGTTTTCAACACGTTCAGAAAATAGAAACAAGTAGTCTTCTTTGTGGAGCTACAGACAGACACAATAAGCCAAGTTTTAAGGCTGCTTCAGTGCTGGTGGAGTTCTCACCAAGGGAAATATTTTTTGTATGAGCAGTAGGATTTTTCTGATTGCTTTTTGTGCTTCACTCGCAGCTTTGAAAGCTGTTGACACACATGCACAACAGACTTTGCCTTTTATTTTTTTCTGCTCAATTGAAAGCAGCTTTTCTTTCCTTAGATTTATGATATCTTGTTTTCCTAAGTATTAAAATGCTTTGAGAAAAGACAGAAAAATATATTCATTTTCCACAGGCAATATATTTTAGTAGAAAATTGGTGAATGCTTATGTTAAACCTAAACAACACAAGCTGTTAAGACATGGAAATACAGTATTAGCAAGCAAGCATTTAAAAAAAAGATAGTTAGGCAAGAGAAATACAGAAAGACCCCCCAAACCTGTGCAAATGATCTATAAAGAATCAGCCTGATGTGTAAGGATATGGAAGCAAGATTTGTTTATCATGACCTTTAGCAAATCTGTGTTATGATTTGGAGCCAAGTCCAACCTGGATCATCTGTTCTGCCTCCTTCAGCAGCAGAAAGTTCAGTGCTTCACTCAGTTCAGGGCTGGTTTGCAACAATTAAATGATTAATCCTAAAATTGGGCAAATCTCAATTCAGGCATGATGCTGGAGCCCTTCACCTCAAATGTAATGCAGCAAAAATAGAGACACGGGTTTTGTGCAGCTTCTTGAGGAAAGGTTTGAGGATTTGTACACAATTTACATTTTGCCCTTTGGCTCTCACATAATTAGGGACATCTCTAGATTTGTTTTTCAAATTGAGACCATGAGGGGAGTGACAGTGGACTCCTGTGTGAGCCTCCAGGGCTCTGTTTGCCAAGGTGCAAGGCTTTTCCCAGGAAAGGAAACAAAGGCTTCATTTTCGGGAGCTTTATAATGAGCCTTTTAGAAAAGAAGGGAGAATGTGTTAACAAAGAATAAATGCAACAGAAATGGAGATATTTAAATTGTATATCCCACAGAGCTATCTTCAGGGGTTTAAAGGTTTTAAAACTTTGGATGTTCTTGGAGAGGAAATCAAGCGTTCATTTTTTTTTTATGAAGAAAAAAATGTTGAGATGACTAACCTTGCACATATTTAATTTAGCTCCACCAATGTTTACAGCAGGGGACACACAGTGTTTTACTGCAATAAGATGAATATTTATTAACAAATCGAAATGATCTGTTCCAAAATGTACAGTGCACTCCCAGGGATGTTTGACCACAGAGCTCCAGGTGTTTCCTGTCTGACTTTGGAAGGCTGCTGGTGTGTGATGGGATACTGAGCCATGCTTTTGGGAGTTTTATGTGCAGCACAGAAGCATTTTACTCCGTCTCATCCCTCAAAATGCAAGTGGCTAAAAATTTTAAACGTTGGCATTGCTTGATTTAATGTGGAGGATGGACTCAGGGAATCTATTTAATATGCACAAGGAGCTGCCCCTGTTCTTTATTCCAACTTCTCTGCTGGAGTTCTGTGAACTGTTTCACTAACAGGGAATGGGAAAGTGAGGAACTCAATAGGAATTGATATTTTTCTACATTGTGCCTCCCCTGTGTGTTGATGGCAGTTCCCCAGAGTTTGCTGGGAATGCTCTGACTTTGGGCTTTGTTCTTTCTGAACAGTCCAGCTGGGCTCACTGCACTGCCCAGCAGGTCCCATCTCAGCAAAGGGTTTCAAGATTGTTAAGGTGACCTTAATTAGACTCTTTTCACACATCCTGAAAGAATTTTAGTGATGATTGTACTTGCAGGAGACTGCAGTGATGCATTTCTCCTTGCCCAGACAAATGTGAAATTACAGAAGATAATTCCTGAGGGCAGAGGTGACCAGAACAGCTCCTGCAGTCCTGCTGCCCACCCTGGGACCTTTCCTTCCAGGAGAAACCCAAGCAGGAGTGGAGATTTGGCACTTGGGTAACACCCATGATGTCCTGAACAGCTCCCAGGGCCAGCCCTTGTCACTCAGCCATTAAATGGGCCAGAAACTTTAGTGTTAGAATCTTTCATTTTACTGATTTGCTGAGCTCAGACTCCCCAGCATTTCCACACTGCCAGTGCCCGTGTCCAAGCCACTGAACACAAATCCACTGAAGGCAAGCTGGCCTAGTTTTCCATGACACAATCCCCATGTGGAAAGCTTTACCTTGGGACCGTAAGTGCGTGCCATGTTTAGAAACTGCTCCTCTGTCTCTTCTCAGGGAGGAAATGAGGTTTCTGTTTGTTTCTGTTTACTGCAGGAAGGCTGCTAAAGCTCTCCGAGTGCAGATTTTCTGTGGAACTCGGAGCTGTGCTGCTGGGAGCAGTTGTACTCCTGTGTGGTCACCACATCACAACAGGGAGAGGATTCCAAGAGCATTCTGTTGTTTACAAAGCCCATTTCTTTCGGAAAGCTGATTTTGACAGTAGCTGTTTGCTTGGGGAAAGGGTGAGAGTGCTGTCACATTCTCAGAAGGACCAGAAGTGCTTTTCCAGGAAAAGCAACACGAAAGTCACTTCTGGAGAGGCATGAGCAGTGGTGCCAGTGAAGCTGCTGCCAGCTGAGCTAAGCCAGTTCTGCAGCTCCTGGTGGGTGTTTGGGTGGAATCAGGGAATCCTGCCTGCCTCCACAGCTGTGTCCACATGTGCAGCAGTCCCAGACTGCCACAAGCCCAGTGCAGCCCTGTTTTATCCCATCCACTTCAAGAAACAACAAACTCCACAGTGCCTGGGAAGGCAAAGCTGAACTGCAAAAACCTCCTGCCAGGAGAAGGGGACAGAGGTTTTGGACAAATTTCTAAGGCAGCAAGAGAAGGTATCATTAGAAAGCTTGGTTTCTAAACAAGCCAAGCCTGTCACTCGGGAGCCATCTAGTGCCTGGCTGCTCCCTGCATGGGGACAGTGACCACAGACTGCCCAGCTACACCCCAGAGCAAACCAGGACATGTGCAATGGGGCAGATCCCCTTCCCAAGAGTTTATGTCCAGTCCTGGAAGCTGATGTGCATAGAAATGTTTTGGTGCTTCTGATGAATGGCATGTCAGTGCTCACAGAATCCAATTTTGAGTCGTAATTAACCCATTGGCTACAGATATTAAAGAAGGGGGTGAGGAAATGCTCCCTGCAGTGGTTTGTGCAATGTTTCTATAGGTGGGAGCAGAAGTATGGGCAGGGCATGGCTAATCCCATAAACTCCTTGCACACTCCTCATTCACTGTTCAGATTAAAGGATGTGCTCTGTCTGGTGTTGGAACATGCTGGGATTTTCCTAAATCCCACCAGCCCTTCTTTCTCAGTCTCACCTTTTAAGCTTTACTTTGGTATTCTTTATCCACTTGGGGGTTGTGGATAATGGGAGCAGAATTATGTAAAGCAAACTTCTTCTTTTATCACGAATTTTATATTCAGGTTTTGTTCTAAAGAAGTCTCAGGGGGGTGTGAATTGTTTTTATGTACTCTTACTGAAACAGGAAAAAGTCTTTCTTTTAGTTGAAAGTTTAGGAGAAAGGAACAGAGCTGACCCAGGCTATCTTCAGAGAGTCTTTAAAGAAAAAATTCATGCATTAAAAGGTGCTTGATCCAGCTGCCTATTTTCACTCACAACACAACAATCCACCTTTGAATTCCAGACTGAGAGGTGATTATTGCACTTTATTTTCCAGAGTGACCATAAAACACTGTTAAGCACCGTCACATTGCTCCAGCCCAGCCCAGGCTCTCCAGAGCTGGGCTTGGAGTCCAGTCCCTGCTTTTCCTGCTGCTGCAGCAGCAATTCTCCTTTCAGCCACCCCATGCTCAGATCCAGCTTGGATCATGCAGGAAAAAGCCCCCTGTGTCACTTGAGACAAGCAAGTGCCACTAGAGATCAGCTGGCTCTGCTCTGTGCCCACTGCAGATGCCCCTCACTGCTCAGAACAAAACAGGGAGGAAATCTTCATGAAATAAATGCCCTCTAGACGTGCTCTCTGATAAAGGATTCAATATTGTCACTGTGATCACTCCAGGTTGAAGGAGGTGTGCTCAGCCATGTAGCCTAGGCTGACCCCATTGGAGAAAAGAAGTTTTTCTATGCTCAGAAATACTAATCAAGCTGTTTCTCTATAAATTAAAGAGATTTTGCCTTGAGGATTTTCCTTTGTTTCTCTCCCACACGAGCCTCAGTCCCATCTCCATGACCCATCCACTGGACAGCCTCAGACATGCTGTGGATTTCCCAGGGAAAAATGTTCTGAGGAGTCCCTGAGCTCTCAGGACAGCTGGGGCAGCTTCCAGGCTTCCCATGCCAAAAACTTCAGGAGTTACTGCAGGGAGATGGGAGAACATTTGTACAAGCTGCACTTTCCTGCAAAAGTGCTAAAAGAGACCTGGAAACATTTGCTGGACACCGAGGAGGCTCCTTCTTCTTGTTCTTGTTCTTGTTCTTGTTCT
>VRYO01000638.1:17333011-17373881 GCA_009812075.1 Sialia sialis | reverse complement strand
TCTCCTTCTCCTCCTTCTCCTCCCTGAGGAGTGTTCTGAGAAGAAGAGCATTTTATGTGACAGCATTTCTGAGGCACAGAGTCACACCTAGAGCAGAGGTGGGCTCCAGCCTGTGTCCTGTCCCCTGCTTTTTGTTTCCCTGGCTGAGGTAAAATTCATGTCCCAGGGTTTGAGTTCAGAGCCCCTTCCAGGCATTGCTGCTGGATGGAACCCCTCATTATCTGGAGATTTACTCTTGGTTTTTGTGACTCAGAAGGCTGGAAATGAGAGCACCTCTCTCCCCTGTGCTGAGTGCAGCAGTTTTTGGTGCAGGCGCCCTGGTTCAGTGCTGCAGCCACGGAACAGCGTGCCCTTAATGAGTAACACATTTGTACTTTCCATTCTCCGTCTGAGAAAGGGCCTATAAATAAAGCATATTTGCCCTCAGATCAAGAAAGCCTTTTTCTTAAATAATGTCATTAAATTTTAAATTAGATGGATAGGCAATTACTGGTGAAAATGTTAAATACTGAATAACCTATGAATATGACCTAATTTAATATAATTTCATAAATGCTTGAATTCAATTAAATAAAATTTTTTTGTGTAACATTTAAACTGTTTGCTTAGCTTTCCCCAGAGCTCACAGTAGGTTACTATGAGCCAAACAGCATTACAGCATTTGTTTAAAATGCCAGAAGGCTTAGGATAGATCCCATACACTTGGAGCTGAATCCCCAGTCACTGGACAGCCATTTCTGGGCAGAAGCTGCTGCATTAAATAATTGCTAGCTAATAAATATATTTTAGACACATTATAAACCTGGACATTAAACCTTTTAGAGTAAACGAGATGTTTATTGCAGAAAAATATATAATTTGCTGTTTTGACCTGGGTGCGTTGTCATGGAAACCCAAATCTTTCTTGAGCAATAAAAAATCTGCTTGTCATCTGATTTGAGCTGGTTATTTGCACAGGTGGTTTTCTTAGCAGACAAGTACTTAGTAAAAACAAATCTATTCTTTCTCAATAGTTCCATTATGTGTTTCCACAACAATGTGTTTCATTTCACTAGTTTTGTAATTAATGATCCATTATCAACTAATTAAATCACATTTAGATTTTATATGAGTTCATCTGTTACACAACACTTGCTCCCCAATCCTCCTTCCTGGGCGTATTAAGCTTGGAAAAGTTTTAATTAATGGTGAGAATGAAGTCCTGGAGGTTGCAGGTACTTCAGACAGACTAAAGTAGTAACAAATGTGGGCAAATAAATATATCCAACAATTTAATACCAATTTCCCTTGATGAAGTAAAGCATCAGTAGGAATAATTTAGATCAGATTGCCAATCCCTACGTAAAACTGTTGTAAAATATTAAATTCATCTGTTTGCAGACAATGGAAACTGAAATATGAACTATGCCAACAGTTCCAAAATGTCATGCAAAACAGAATTTAACTTAATCGACAACATCTTTGGTGTTAGGCCTGCTCCGGAGCCCTCTGAGAGGGGTGAGGAGATGTTCATTAACTGATTTTGGGTCGGATTTGGGGTTTGCAGACTCTGGGGTGGAAGCTGTCACAGCCATCACACGGGAGAGTTGGTTTGTGGGCTGATTTTCACAGTATCATAAAAAGCAGCAATGGTAGAGGTGAAGTGGAAACACTTAAGACAAAGAAAACAGTTTTGATCTTGATATTTTTAATGGGAGTTTTAAGACAAAGACGACACAATGACGGAGCTTTGAACAACATCTGTGTGATTTCACTGACTGTTCTCAGCTCTTTGAGCTGGACACTGGTGATATCCAGGACCAAACTGGACCAGCTGGACATGGTTTTTCATTTCTGTGCAGTGGAGAGGGCTCAGGCTGGCCAGGAGCTGGACGTGGATCTGCCAGGCTGGGAGGGGTGGTCAGGACTGCAGGGTGACATTAAAAACTCTTTGGGGCTCTCCTGGGGGTGTCCTGGGGTCCTTGGGGGCCCCAGTTGTGGCTCACCTGAAGGAGGTAGAGACGTAAAGAATGAAATCCTGTGTCCCACCTGGAGGCAGAGGAAGGGTTAAATGGAAAAATTTCAATTTGAAGCCATTGGCTTCAAACTGAGCCACTTTTCTTGGTGACTTTGGGCATCTGCTACAAAGCAGCTCTGCAGGACTTCAGATTTCAAGAAAATACTCAGGGCAGATAACATCCCCTTACAAATCCCTTTGCCAGTGTGGCAAATAGTGCAAACAGCTTTTTAAGCCCGATTATACAAGTGATGTGTTTAGTCTACAAGCTGGGTGCCACAACTGAAGCACCTTTGTTTCTGCTTGGAACGACTTTATCAAGGATTCAAGTTTTATACTTTCAGTGGAATGTTAAACCATGTGCAGCCCCAGTGCCTTGGGAATGCAGTGTTTGGGGGGAAAATGTTATTTGATTTGACTGCTCTGTTTATGGAATTTTTCCAGAGGACAGCAGTGTATTTATTTAGTGTTCTATTTAAAAATACATTTGTTTTTTGTGCAAAAATGGACACACAGAGTGTTGTAACTAACTCACTAGGTGGCACCACAGCCCCAGGAACATGGGAAGGACACGCTAAGTTCCTGAGTTTATCTGGAATCCAGTTTGCTTTTATGCCAGAGATGAGGTGTGATGGGATGAGAATTGCCAGGAACAAGCAATGCTGAGATCTCAGCTCACCCACACGGGTTTGCCCTGTCCCACACGCTGCACTGACGACTAACACAATGAGAGGCTCAAGGGACTATGACAGGAGAAAATATTTCTGTCCACAAAAAATGGAAGAAACTTCTCTGAAGAGTGGAAGAAGCAGGAAAAGAACAGGCTTTTAATTTTTTTTTTAGAGGATTCAGAGTGGTGGCCAAAAGTGGAGCGACAGCTTTAACACATTAAAAATGCCAATAAACTTGGAAGGGCTGTGCTTGTGGAACAGAAATTCTACAGAAAGCTTGGAAAAGAGGAAAGACTTTCCAGATTGAATTGGAGGGTAGATAAGAGGTATTCCAGGGATATTATATTTCCTTATCATGGAAAAGAAAGTATTCTGTCCATAATCTTACTATTTCCCTGAAGATTAGTGAATAGCAAACCAGGGCCAGCTCTTCATCTGCTGTTGACTTTCGTGGTTCCTCTGACTTTAAGTGAAGTCACTCTGAGTTAAACCAGATGAAGATCAGATCTCTGTGAGTTTGAAGCATTTATCAAGAGAGCAGATAACATCTTTTTTCTTTTTCTTTATCCTGAAGAATATTATTAAATTACGTGCAAAGTCTAGGCATCCTGTATTTTCCCTAAATTGCATTAACAGCGTGGCTTTTATTGAAGCACTCAGATGTTCTGGTCGTTACTTGCATTCTTCTTGAATCGATCTCATCCAGGCTGGTGCATTTATTTAAAGCAGCAATTTGAGTGATCCTCAGGTTCCACCAACTGGAGCTGAATGTGTGAACTGTGAGCTCTGAGTGATGAGATTTGGCAGGTTTAGCTGTGGTGGCCTAAGCCATGAGCACCTCCAGCTGTTCACCTCGTGCCTTTGTGCCTGCCAGCATCTGCCCTCTGGAGAGGGTGACACAATGGGACATGTGTCAGCACTGGGAGTGAGCTGGCAGCACTGCTGAGGGGATGGGAGGGACGGGAGAGAGGGATGGACACACTCCCTGGTCCTGGGGTGGAACAACAGCCACAGCCACAGCTGGGGAGGGCAGAGAGACAAAGGTGTCACCAGACCTGCAGAAGTGTGTCTGTGTGTTCATCTGTGTGTCTGTGTGTCTGTATGTGTCAGTCCAGCCCTGCCAACAACACTGAGCACCTTCTCAATCTCCTCCTCTTCAAAGCCCGCCAAAACTCACCAACCTTTATCAGTTCAGAACAAGGAGTCAAAGTGAGGGGCTTCCATTTCATTATTAAAATTAAAATTACAGTAATTTCACAATTATAAGCTGTACCTTTTCCACTGAAGAATCCAGCCTACCCCAGTCGTGCGGCTAATCATCAGGTGCAGCTTATTTATGGATAAATCCCAGCGAAATGCCAACCCGGAAGTGAGAGCCGGCCAGGGAGGGCGCCTGGGGCTGCCTTTAAAGGCTTGGCTGGTCTATGAAAACTGTTTGCAACTTGAGCACCTGACACCAAACCCTGCGCTGGCGCGATTCTGTTACTAACTCGTTACTTTGTTGCACTTGGATCCTTGCTTTTTTTTTTAAAAAAAAAAAAAAGATGTGGCTTATATTTGGGTGCGGCTTATATATGGACAAATCCTGTGGTCTGCCCGGCTAGCCGGATGTGCGGCTTATAATCAGGTGCGGCTTATAGTTGTGAAACTACTGTACTCAGTTTTGTGTTTTCTGCCATTATTCCAGTTTTGGATGTTCCTTTGTCCCATAGTTCTTTACATGAGCTGAGGCTCAAGACCTGTTTTGTGCAGGGTCTCCTTCAGAGACAGCAGTAAGTCCATAGGATGAACAGTGAGTGAGGCTGAAGCATAACCTTGTTATTTTTAGAGAAAAAGAACATTCTTTCCCATTATTTCCAAGCCTGATGACCACAATTTTCCTGTTGATTTGGTGAAAAAGGGTCTCATTCTTTTCCCTGAGGTACAAGTTTTATTGTATGAAGATGCTTTTAGCATTGGAACTGGCATTATCAACAACTCAAAGTCTCTGAGTAAAAGGAAAAGCTTTATCAAAATTGCAACTGCTGAATGGAGGAACTCAATTTATGTCACCTGGCTATCAGACAAATACTGGTTTTCTTCTCCAGATTTCACAAATCTGTGCCTGAAAACGTTCGTTTGTCTGTCTCCAGTCACAATCTGTGACACGTTGGAGCCATCAAACACCATAATCTCAGGAGAAAGTGCAAGATGAATTCTGTGCTGTTCAAATCCCTCTTTTTCAGCTGCCCTCCTTTGATTGCTGGTGCAGAGCTGCCCGGCTGGCAGAGCTGGGGTGACAGCAGTTCATCTGCACTGAAGGTTCCAATTAGTTTGTGTCCAATTCAGACTGCTGAGATGTGCATCCAGACAAGTCGTCTTTCCACAAAAGCCAGCATTGACAAGTGGAGTAGGAGTGATTTAGCCATTTGGCCAGGATTTAAAGGCTGTGTCTTGCAGGCAGAGTGCCTGGCTTGCAGGAGGTGCCAGAGAAATGAGTCCTGCTCCCACACACACTGCGGGGCTGGGCTCCTCCTTTGGGCACAAGTAGAGCTGATGAAATGTTTCTGTTTGCTTTAAAGCTGAGGTGGGTGCTGACCCACTTTGGACAACAAGCCAGTGTGCAGCAATTTCACAACGATAAGACACACTGGATTATAAGGCGCACTTCCGGGTTGTCAGCAAATTTCCGAACTTTGTCGTTACATAAGGCGCACCGGACTATAAGGCGCACTTTTGGTTTTTTTGCAGCGAGGATCCGTGCACAACAAAGTAAGGAATTAGTAACGGAATGGCGCGATCTCAGGGTTTACTGGCAGCTGCTCAATTTGCAAACATTTTTCACGGATCGGCGCAGCCTTTAAACACAGCCCCAGGCGCCCTCCCCCTGCTGTGGGCCCCGGCACTCCCGCCCAGCCCCGGCGCCGGCTGCCGCAGCTCTCACAGCTGCCATAGCTCGGCTCAGCTCGCAGCTCGCACTTCCAGGTTGGCAAATTTCCAAACTCTGTCCATATATAAGGCGCACTCGGTTATAAGGTGCACTTCTGGGTTTCAATCAAAGTTTTAGTCTAAAGGGTGCGCCTTATAGTCATGAAATTATTGTAACTTTTGCTCAGGAGATCATAGCAAACCTCTCAAAGCAAGCTCAAAGTGTTTGGGTGGCCTTGGAAGCTGTTCTGGTGGCAGGTGAGACACAGCAGAGCATCCCTGGCTTGGCTTATCCCAGGTGGGAGATGCCACAGCCTGATCTGTGCCCCTGGATGTCACAGGGAGCTCAGTCGCTGCTGTCACCAAGCAGCAGGGCTGGTTATACAGAAACCATTTGGTGCCAGTATCACCCTCCTTCGCTGAGGTGTGACATTTTCAATTGCTTCAAATTGGCAGAGAGCTCGTATAATTGAAGTATTTGAATAATAAGGCTCATTTCCTTAGAAATGTTAACAGGGCTGTAACCCAGTGCAGCATGGCACACAGCCCTGATGCTTCAGTGCCTCTTTCCCCTTAATCCTGACACCTACAGTGTTTAAAAAAAAATAAATATGGAAAAATGAAAAATGGCTACGGCAGTTGTATTTCTTTAAAAAGGCTGTAATGGAATTTGTTATTATAGGTCATTACTGTGCACCCATAAATATTTACATATTTTTATGCTGTATTCACTGGCCATGACAGATTGAAAATAGTTCTGTGGTTTCTGTGTTTTAATAATAGTGTGTTTCTTTCAGTATTTTCCAGTAGTCAGCTGCATATTTCTAAATGATCATTCTGGAGGTTGCCTCTCCAGACAGACATATAAAAATATATTTAACCCACTTGTAATGTATTTTTCTTTATAATCTCATTAAAAAGTGTGCAGTGAACACAAACCCATAATTTACCTGGTGTTGTAGTTTCATTAAACATCAAAAGGATGCTTGATGGAGTAGAATAATCCTATTCTGCATCCTTCATTGAACATCTTTCAGAATAAGTTTATTCATTTAATTAGAAGGTTTCTCTGTGTGAAGATTGCACTGGTTATACCAGTCCGACCGAATTTGCATTTGTTATCCAAAGCACCCTCTATTTAACTGCACTTAGGATAAGTGTGTTAGGACACGTGCTGCAAACTATCTCCACAAATTGGTACTTATTTTTAAAATTGTGTTAGTACTAATTCAAAAGTGAAGGAGCAGAGAAGCTCCATTACACTTTAAAGTGGAATTTTCCCTTCAAATCTGTGGATTAGTCATGGCAAACAATGAAATGTTTAACTCAACATTAAATGGGATTATTAAATATCTTTTCAAAGTGGAAAATCACATGCATTATTCTATCCTCAGCACAAAAGGACAGCGAATTAGTTTCTCTCTTCATTCAGTATAAAACAATGATAATACCAGGGGCACACTTCAGCCTCAGAGGATGCTGCTGAACTGAAAGATCCACTGAAAACTCTCTGGATGGTTTTAACATGAAGGTGACATTCTTTGTGATTAAAACTCGGCTTTGTTGTAATCACAGTGAGCCTTGTAAAGGTTGGGATGTTGCAGGCTGGGCTGTTGTGAGCTGGGACATTGCAGATCTGAGCTCCCCATGCCAGGCCTGGATGCAGATAGAATTTCTGGAGAGATGCTGAGCAGACAGAACACTCACTTGGCAGAGTGAAGGCTTCTCATCTCCATTTTTCTCTTTTATGTGTCTGGCTTTGGGGAGTGTGACCTTTCTGCCATGAGATCAATGTGTCTGTAACCATTAATTGCAGGCAAAGCAGGTCTGTTTGTAACCCTGCAGATCAGGATGTAACACTCGGGCAGTGCCTCCCTTCTCCAGAATGGATAGGTGCCTAACGAGGCACTTCTCTAATCAATGGCATTGGCTTCCCTGGGAAAGGGATGAGCTCTGGCTGCAGACATGCAGAGATGGATGGCTCTTCAGCATCCAAAACAGCAAGAAGGAAATGGAGCTGGAATACTTTAAAAGCAATTTTTCCCCCCTCCATAATATCTGACCCCCTATAATATCACCCTCCCTCCTTGGGTTAGGTACGAGCTGATTTCCTGCACAGTATGAAATCCATTGCAGCTGTTTTCTAGAATTAGACATATTTTCTCATGTGAGTAATAATCAGAAGAAACATTAATAGAAGTAAAAAACATTGCTGAGCCCCAAATTTATGGTATTTACTCCCAGATAAGCATGAAAAGCTTGCTGCCAACTGTGCACAGTTATTTTTAAGAAAAAAATATCAGATTGAAATTACGCCAGGCTAACAGGAATTGTCTTTCCTGGGCATCTGAATGGATCTTTGGAAGTAGGATTGCTGGCTAATGAGATCATTTGAATACTGTTTGTACAATCCCACTGGACAGAAGAGGTTCACCATCCTTCACCCTTGGCCCGTCTCACATTGAGCCATGACAAGGTTGCTGGAATGGATTCCATGGAGACAGCTCTGGAGAAAACCAGGGGACAGGCACTCCCAGAGTTTAAGGGATTCCTCCTGGGAAAACCCTTCCTGTGCCCAGGGCTCGAGTCCTTGAGTCCACACAGCACAGGGCCTTCTTGGATTGCAGAAAGTCTGCAGCTGGCAGAGAATCACTTCAAAACTCTGAGCTTTTTGTACTCAGCTATTCATGGGTGCATGAAATTATCAAATAAATATGAAGAATTCTTCACTGTGGTGCACCAAGTCTGTTGTTGAGGTTTAAAGGCTTCATTGTGAGCTGAACCCTCAGTGCTCAGAACTAATCAGGGACTTTGCTGTGGTTTATTTGGGCCATTGGGGTGACCAGTAAGAGATAAGAGATACCCAGTTGTGTTCAGGTGATTGCTCCTTTTGTTGCTGTAATTACTCCTGGTTGGTAGTTAAAATAATCTGACACTTTTGTTAGATAAATCCATGTTAAATCAACAGGACAAGTAACTTGAGGCAGAAGTCAGAAATAAGACAGTGGCCACATCATGTTTTGAGGCTCCCTTAACAGTCAGAACAATAAAGGGATTTTTATCCCTGACCAGGTTTTCTGCTTACCAGAACATCCAGGGCAGTAGCAAAATTAGAAAGGAACTAATAAAGAAAAATTTTTTTTTTGATACACAAAATGTTTTGAACACAGGAGATGCATTTCAAAACTTTTAATATTTTCAGAGGATGAAGTAAATTTTAATAATTTGATTTTGTTCTGAATATTTCAGGGCAAGAAACAAATCTTTATTTCTTTTCGCATTTGTGTCCAGTCCCCTCATCCTGCCACTCTTCAATGTCCTGGCTGTTCTTGGATCCCGTGATCTCAATTTCATGTTTGTTAGAAGATTCTCTCTGAGCTTTGTGCCATCCCCACATGAGGCTGTAGCAAATAAAACAAGGTACAAAGCCATGCCAAGAACTCAGTCCCTGGGCTAAGAACAGGTTTTGGACTGAGTCAGCATCTGTCGTGGTGCAGCCGGCTGCTGTTTGTCTGGGGTGTTTGCCATGGTGTGCTCAGCACAAAGCATCCCCTAGACAGTGTGGATGTGAGCCTGTCAGTGAGTCAGGGGCAAAATTCCCACCAGCTTCAAGGAGATGAGGCTCTTTTCAGTTCTCTGGGCTCAGTGTGAGATTTTCTCTGTGTGGCACTCTGTGCTAATGCTTTGCTTTTCCCACATTTCCTGTGCATTACTTGATATGACAACTATTGGTCTTTATTAAACCTTCTTCTCCCTTTTTAATTTTTTTTTTTAATTTCACTTTCCTGTTGCTTCCATCTAGCCCTATAATGAAAAAATTAAAACATTTACCATGAAGACAGAGTAAGTCTGCTGTCCCTTTGGATTTGAAATAAATCTTTAACATCAGCTTGAAGGGCAGGTGCTTGAAGCTGTATCTGAAACACTTTGAGAAATGAGAAATGGCAGAATTCCTTGGCATGTTAATCCTGAAATAACTGTGTTGATTCTCCATACAGCTACTGAGAGAAACAAATCCAAGTTTGTTTTAAATAGATTAGTCAAACTTCACTAAGTGCTTGTGTCGACATTCTCATTGGAAATTAAAGTGACCCTAATGCAGTTTCATTCACTTAGAAAATTGATTACCTGTATGGACAGAGCATTGCAAGCAATAATATTCCCACAGCTTAATGAGTGACCATTCATCAGCTGACTGTCAATAACTTGTTGTCTGTGAGCTGCCATGCAGCCCAGTTTCCCTGTCCCTGAGAGGGGATGGCAGCCTGCACTGCTCAGGGCCAGCACAGGCTCTAATCCTGGCATCTCCACTGCCCTGAGATCACACCCAGCCTCTGGAAGTTTAGATACTTACTGAGTGATTGCTTCTCCACATTCAGACCCAATACAGGAAACTGTGTTTGAGTGCACCCCTTGCAGGAGAAGGAAAAACTATTTCTGTGCCAAATCCAGGTGAGGCTGACACATCTGTGTCACAGGACAGGGTGCAGGTAGCAGGGGCTGTGGCTGTGCCAGTTTCATTCAGCCTGGACAAGCTTTGGGGTGACCCAATTGTCCCTTCCAGTGCCTGAAGGGAGCCTGCAAAAAACATGGAGAGAGATTATGGACAAGAGCCTGGAGTGACAGGACAAGGGGAAGAGTTTCCACTCGACAGAGAGCAGGGTTAGAATAGATTTTAGCAAAAAATCCCTTATTGTGAGGGTGACAAAATGCTATCACAGGTTGCCTGGACAAGCTATGGCTGCCCCTGGATCCCTGGAATGTCCAAGGCCAGGTTGGATATGGTTTGGAGCAACCTGTGATTGTAAAAAGTGTCCCTGTAAATGGCAGACAAGTTGAAACTGGACATTCTTTAGGATCCCTTCAATTCAGGACAATCTGTGATCCTTTGTGCTCATTTCTTTGCAGTTCTTCAAGGAAAGCCAGCATGCTCCCATGCCAATTTTGGCCAGAATTTGGTTGGTACAGAGGTGCGCTCACACAGGTGATTTCTGTGAGCTGATCCTGAGTGTCACACAGGCTGAGCTCCAGCTCATCCAGCAGCTCCTGCCCCAGCAGTAAAAATGCTGGTGGAAAACTGACCCAGTTCAAAGTGCAGAGCAGACAGACCTTGAGCAATGCTAATTCAGTGCAAGGGGCCAAGGTAGATGCAACCACAATTTCAGTTTCTCCATCATTATTTCCAATGAGTGCTCCTACAATTTTAAAACTCCACAAAGTTGACAATACAATGGAACAACTGTTCGTGAATTGCACGGTTTAAATTAATTATGAGCCTCAGTGAAGGAAGCAAGATGAACAAGTGAAAAGAGCTCTGCAGGGCTTTTCAAATTATTGTAAAGTTGGGAAAATTGGGCCCACTGTGTCTATTACTCACTTTATAACAGTTGTAACTCGATTGTTTTGTTTGCTGCACTGCTGGATACTCTCATGGATCTTAAAGCCTTGCCAGTTGTTTTATTTATTGGTAATTTTGTTGAGTGCCACGGTAAAGATGAAATAATTGGACTTTGTTTATGGTGCCAAAATACTCTTTCCTGAATGACTGTTTTCAGCAGTCAGTGCAGTGAAATAAACCCATGGTCGGATACTGGAGGGAATTGGTTATTTGCTCCCTGATTATCTTCAGATTTAAATCGAGTGAAGCACAACTGCGTTTAAATTTTGAAGAAGCTTTTCACTACCTTGCACTGTACTTGTGTTGAGACAGAGTCTGTGTGGAGTTTTCTCCTCCTCGTGGTTATCCAAACTCTCTCAAATTCACTCCTGTTCTTGGGAGGAGATTCCCAAGAAAAGGGCAAGTGGAGGGTTTGGAAATAAACATTTGGACTACACTAAACAGCACAATTGAACACTGCTCAGTTTCTCTGTTCACTTCACTGGTGACTCCAGTTTCAGGGGTCATGAAGGGATCTGATTTTTGGAGTTACCAATGTCTCATGCACAGGTCCCTCTGAAGCCACTGCACCACAACAGTCTGAGCACATCCCTGACTCCTGTTGTCACTCTGTCCCAGAATATTTAGAAACATCACAACTAAACCAACACAGGAAAAAGGTATTCTGAAGAAAAAAAAGAGTATTCTTAAATCAGCAAGAGGCAGAAGTACAGAACCAGAGGCAGCAAAAGGCTCTCAGTACAGAGATGTGAACCCAGGAATGATGGGTTGGAGGAGACGCTGGGCAGAGCCAGGGACACATGAGGAAAGCAGGGAGATTATGAGCAGAGAAGCAACACTGAAGGTGGTGCAAGTATAAAGGACACTGTGTTTTAGTTAGATAAAAACGACAAAATTATTTGATGTTTATGAAAGCCACAGTGGGCTTGCGTCTTTTTTTGGTAATTCATTCAGCTCGCCTTTTATCGAGCAAAAAAACTGTTTCTAGTTGTGTTGTATGAAATTTATCATTTGAAATGGAAACATTCCAGTAAATCACCTCTTTCCCCCCTCTTCTCTCTTCCCCAGAACTCACCAAACATCAAAACACAACAAAAGGAGGAAAACGAAGCTAAAAATCACAAATTTTCTAATCTGTTCCTTTAAGTGTTGCCTTAACATAGCCAATGAGGTCTTTGCCATTATCTGCAGCAGGCATGTAATTGTGGAAAATTTTAAAGGCCCCATCTGGCTCCCCAGTACATTTATTCTAATTGTGAAAAAGCAGGGATATTCTTGCCTCTCATTAGGATAAGCTTGCTTGCCTTAGCTTCTTTCTCATAACAACATAGGTCAAAGAGGAGACACCTTAATGAGAATCTCAGTAACATAAACAGGAAATGTGGTTCATTTTCTTATCTTCATTTGCAACTCAAAACTTCGTGCCCAAATGGAAACACTAATTTTCTTTATTTCCTTTTTTTTGCTTTATCTTTCTCATGGTTCTTTATCCATTAAGCAGGGCAATTATAGGATGTATTTTCATCACAAGTATTAATATTTCCATTTATGAATTAATTTGCCAGCATAGGAGCAAGGAACTAAAGAACAATTTAATTTTAATTCCTTGAGTTTATCTTTGGAAACAGTTGTTTTCACTTCTTCAACCCGCAAATGAGATGGAAAGGAAGAATTACAGAAAGTCCAAGCTATTTAAAGTGGAGATGATCAAAAAGAAAAGAGCAGGGCACTTCAGCTTCCTGTCAACACGTATTTTATATGCATCACTTTCACAGCGTCACAAGGAGCCCAAAGATAACAATACCCCACATTTTCCCTGTGTGCTGGGCAACAAGAAAGGGGGAAAATCTTGCAAGCCTGGATTTTATTCCTCACACACAGAAAGAGCCCAGGCTTGGAGGAGGTGCTCAGTCACTGCACTGTGCCTTGGCTAAGCTATGAATTCAGGAGAAATCATGTCAAATTAAATAATCCCACTTTTATTTTCCTTATGATGCAATTCAGTGTGCATTTCTTGGCTGGCACAGGGAACACAGGGGGCCATTGTGTCAGGCTGGAGTGGAAACCTTGGCCAAGGCTGGCAGGATTGGGGAACTGCTCCAAAGCCCACACGGTGTGTCTGTCTCCTGGAAAATGGGAAATGGGAAATGGGGTTTGAAGGAAGGGCTGCCCTGCTTGGAGTCCATCCATGCACCAGGTCCCAGGCCAAGAGGAGCACTGGCTTTAATTCCACCTTGTCACAAGCTAGTGCAGCTCACAAGCTGCCTGCACAATCCTTTTTGTCAGCTCAGGTGTTATTTCCCAGAAGAAGGCTGCTCTCCTTCAAACTAAGAGGACAAAAGAGGAGTTCTTTCAACTTTCCTGTGAGCAGATGCCAGGATATGTTGCCTAGTACACCAAAAAAAATCTGTTTCAAACAAGAAATGCAATTCATTTTCTCCTGTTTCATATTGATCCTGAGATATAAAAAATTGAAGTAATATATATCAAGTCATTTCATATTTATTACTCAGTGTAGAATATCTGGAGGGGTTTGCTTTGGGTTTTTGGGGTTTTTTGGGCTGTTTTTTTTTTTTTTTTGAGAAAAACTGTTGAGGATGGGAGAATTTGGTCCAGGAGCACCTGGGGAAGCTGAAGTTACACAAACAGGACACACACATGTTCCTCCATTGTGTGGAATTTCATGGAGCTGTTTGAGAATCCTTTAAGCACAGCAGGTTAGTTCCAGGAGGCTTCTCTGGGAACATCAGGTGTGCTGCTGAAGCCAGTTTTAAATCAAGCACTCAAGTGAGAGGACAGCAAATGGTGAAAGCCAGGACAGCAGCTGGGAATGCTCCAGCTCCAAGTTTCACATCTGGATCCAAAAGCCGCAGCAAAACCTGATCCCTCCACAAAGAGACACATTTTCAGATATATCTGTTTTAATTGGAGCATGCAGAGTGCCTGTGTAAAACTGTCTTTGTCTCATTATGTGCATTGGCTTGGGAATCACTACAAAACTTAGTAGGTGTGGGTGTTCGTTCCTGGCAGTTTGTCCACATCAAATCAACTCACATTTTAAACATCTATTTCTGCATATCTCATCCACATCCTGTGTGCTTTGAAAAGTCCAATGTGAACATGGCCTGTGGTTTGATACAGAATTTAAAATTTTGCACAAGAAATATTCGTTTTTCTTCCTTTCAGATGAAAATGCTGTCTTTGAATGCTTGCATTTGAATATTTAAAATATGAGTCTCCCCAGTCAGATTGCAGTTTAATTGAGTTGAAATTAAATGCTAGCTACAACAGCACAGATTTTTGATATGGTCCTTCAAACCACTGCCCTTTAGCATAAAAGTAGGTTACTGTCACTTTGGAGAATGGGATCATCCCATGAAATCAAATGGCAAAACCAGAGCAAAGTCACTTTTTCTCTGGCATTTAATTGAAGAGCTGGGTACACAATCACTCTGTGCATTTCCATAAAGCTACTCGAGGGATGATATGTGAAAATAATTTATGTCTGCTTTATGCAAGGTCGTTAGCACTCATACAGAACACCAATAATGACAATAAACTATCTCATGCACTTACCAAGTTTGCATAATGTCGTTTTGTTGTGAAAAGAAAAAGATTTAATGGCAAAGATTGTGTCTTTTGAAATAGGATTTAAAGGTTGCTGATGTTTTGATGATTTTTTTTTTCTGGGATATTTGGCTTGTATGTGAAATGCATTAAAGTAGACTCATAAGTGAAATTTCTGTACAATTTTTAGGCAAATTTTAGCTTTGGAAGAAAAGCCAGCTGTAATGAACTGAAACAGCTGCACACTGTGAGAGGGAGTTTTGTTTGATGAGGAACAAAACTTTGGTGTCTGTGCATGTGAGTTCTGCTGCATTCTTTATGCACAAGGAGAAAATGTAGCTGAAGCACTGACTTTTTCCTGCATACCTTTATCAACACAGACTTTGCCCAGAAAGCTTACAGTCTAGGTAGATAAATGGGATAAAATCTTAAAATAAAGGCCAAATAGTCTCATCCTGAAACATGGTGAAGAATTAGAACTGATACAGGACTTGGTACAAAATTTGTTCCAATAGAAATGGTTCATTTTGAGTTCCATTTAAAAATCCCCAGAGCCCTAAATTCTCTTTTTTCACAAAGCCGTCAACACTCCAAGCGTTTCAGCATCTCCTTTCTACCTAAGCCAAGCAAAAAGCAAAATGCTCCTTGCTCAAGTCACCCACCCTGAGCAGTTCAGTCTGCTGGGGAGGCTCCTTCCACCCCTAATCCTCATGATGGCAATAAAAGTATTTTAATTGTTTTATTTTTAAAATAGTGCAGCAAATAACTTTCACAATAATCTCAGAGTCTTTAGGGTACTCAGTGAGAAACCTCTGTGCAGTGCTGTCCTCAAACCCACACTGTGCACAACCTTGAGCAACATCTTAAATTTTGCACAGGAAAAGGGTGAAAATGCATTTTTTATCTGTCCTGCTGATCTTGTGACCCTCACTGGGTTTGATCCAGCCCAGGTTAGGTCCTCATGGTCACACTCATCATCCCTTGTGTTTATTCCTCTAAAAAGAAGCATCACAGTGCGACACTGAGATTTTAGGGGAGCACACAGTACTTGTGCATGAAACATTTTCTGCTCTTAAATCCCCCTCAGAGCTTTGTGCTCTCTGAGCAGGGAACATCCTGCTCCCAGCCTGGCTTTGCACTCCAGAAATAAAAACTCCACAGTGTTTGGGACAGGCCTTCAGCGGGCCCATCTTGTACCAGCCATAAAAAGACGCAGCTCTGAGTTCACCCTGTGCTCTGTAGGTGACACCCCAGGTTCTGCATCCCCATCCCCTCTCAGCCTTGTCCTTGCAAGCACACACATCCCTCACCACCTGACAGCTGTATCCTCCCCCCTGCTCCTCCTCAAGCCCCTCTGTATTCCCTGATTAAGATAAAATTTTGCGGACAAAAGAGGCAAAGCTGCGTCTCACATGCTGGTTATTGTTGAGGGGATATTTAATAGCTTTTAAATTCACTTAAGAAAATGGGAGTGGTGAGTCACATGTAATTATTCCCAGATAGATCATTAATTACTTGATAAAGTTTCTACATAATGCTGCCTTTTGCCTTTTTTTTTTTTCCATAATGATGGTTATTTGTCATTTATCTCAGTTTGCTTGTCAGTTGTTCCAGGTCCCTTTCATGCCCTGTGATATGTATGCAAATATTACAGATTGAGATTGATAAAGGTTTTATAACAAAGGCTGTTACTTTATTGGATTACAGGAGAGTTTATGAGAAACTCATTTGATTATTGTGTTGGAATGGTATCATTTGCATCAATACAAGTATGGAGTTACCTCATCAGTAACTGCATTTTTCATAGGTTGTAATTCAGCTTTAGAAATCTGAGTTTATTTGAGAATGCCGAAGATACCAACAGAAAAATTACCTTTGAGAACTGAAATTGCTCTTTAAAAAATTCACCTGGTTACTCTGGGATTTCCTTCATTTAGTTACAACTTTAGATGAAGTCCTCAGAACTTTAAGCATGAATGAAAGAGTGTATTTGAGCTGTATCTTCTGTAAGAACAATCAGTATTTAGGCTCTAGCAGATGAGTGAAACGAGCATTGATTGATGCTGTTTTCTCTGTGGTTGCTTTAGAGAGCCAAGCTTGCAGATTCAGAAAGGAGAAACAGGAGGGGCTGAAATTCAAGAAAAAACCATTAATTCTCCCCTGTTCTTACCATTTTGTTAATTTGACTGTTGAACTGATTGGGGTGTCCCATGGCAATGGTCTCTTCCTCCACCACCTGCTGTATCCTCAAACATCCCTCCCAGTCCAGAGAATCACAGCAGCACAGAGCAGCACTGAGGGGACACTTGATGCCAACACAATCAGGATATCTGTGCCAACCTCTCCCATTCACCAGGCTGACACCAGAGGCTGTGTAGTTTTTCACCAAACAGTGTCAGGTATTCAGGTGACACTTGGGAGCTGTTTGCAGCCTGGATGTTTTAGGTGTCTGGCGAGGCACAGCTCCCCGGCAACACCTACAGAAAATCTCAAACACAATGGTGGTAACTTGCTCAGTAGCAGCTGGTGAACTCAGGGAATGGATTTATCCTCCTCCATAAACACTTGGACATTTATGAGTGAAGGCTGGATTCGTTCTCTGTGACACCCAGTGCTGCTGTGAGATTATTACAGTTATTATTGTGCTGCCAACTCAAACACACCCAGCTGAAATGTTTTCGATTAGCTTTACTGTTCCCCATTATACTCTTTATTTCTCCACAAATAAACAAAAACAGAAGTACCAGGGGGAAGTGTAGAGAGCTGAACTGAAACATCTTTACTGTGTTTGAGTTCTGACTGTTCCCAATATCCCCAAGACTGATATCTTCACCCTGGAGCAGTTGGTCCTTACAGCCATACCACAGGGATATGTGGGTGTTTTAGGAACCATTTCAAAGTGTCTTTCTTGCAAGGAGGCAGGAAGGAGGATGTCCTGTGAGCTGATAACCCCCTGGCCACGCTGGGTGCAGGATTTCCCCATCTGCTGCCCATTACCCCACGGCTCTCAGCAGAGCTTGGCGGGATGTACGTCAGTAGCGGCTCTTAAAACTTTCTGCAAAAGCTAAACAAAGCTCAGCAAAGTTAAACATTTGAAAAGGTGCCCAGCCATTGTCACTCCTAACCAAGCTCAGCTGTCTGTCCAAGCTTCAGACATCCTGGGAGTGAAGAAGTCCGAGTAGACACGCCTTGGTGTTAGAGTAAAACAACACACATTGTCACAGGCTTTGGGACTGGGCTCAGCTTTAGCTCTTCAGTCCTGGCTGCAGCACCTTTGCAATGTTCATTTAAAAGGAGCTGTCTGCTCCTCACTGCCTGTTTTCAATGCCTGAATTAGTGATGCTGTGGTACTCTCGGGTTTGTAACATCTGCTAAATATTTTAGTCAAATATTCAGGACTTCAGATTCAAGCCTCGTGTACAGAGGTGGATGCAAAGCACAGGTGTATGACCTAAATAGCTTATTTGTACATGGAATACAGGATCAGTCTTAGATAATTAGCCCAGAAATACCTGTTTGCATCAACAGGATTCAAAACCTCTGGACTACAGACAGTGCTGTGGGAATTAGTTCAGACCAGCAACAGAATCCTAAATCTATATTCAAGCCTGAGGAGTTAATGCAAATACACCTCATTAGGCTATCGAAAGTTAAGGCATATTTTACATTTTCTGGTAAAGATCTTATTTTGAAAAATAATGAAAACAGCCTCTGTCACAGCAGAGTTTGAGATGGGATGTGATCTGCCTGGGCTGGGGCACTGGTGACGTTAGCCCTGCCCTGCACAAATTACATTTCTATCAGTCACAGAGATAATCTCTGATGCAGTGTGGTGTGGTCATAAAACAAACTTAACTGGAAGCATCTGAACTTCGAGTCTCTTTGATACTTTCTGCAGGTTCCCACGGGACACGTGTGCACCCCAGAGCTCGATGTGAAGGCGTTTGAAGTCTACAGAAATCCTTCTGTTGACTTCAGACACTTTGGGACTCGGCTTTTCAAGCTGTGGGTGTGGAAATGTGCTTCATCCCTCTGGAGCAGTGTCATCAGCTTTCCTTGCCTTTTTAGGACAAGCTCTGTTTTTAGAGAAACACTGTGGGATATGAGAGCCAGAAACAAAACAAACTTCCTCCCCCATTACTTCAATACGGCTTGTAAGCCTGTTGATTTGGAGCAAGAGGCTAATACTTTATTTTTCAGCATCTTGGCAGTGTTTTAAGGATGCTGATTGCTGCAGGATTTTAATGAGATTCCCCAGATCCTGATGCAGGCCCACCCAGCTCCTTCCCATGGGACAGTGACGCTCACTCAGCTGGAACAAATTTCAGCTGACCTGGGATAAATCGGAGCAGTAGCCTTGAGATAAAACACCTTTCCCAGTTCCCAGCCCACAATCAATCCATGGCTTAATATTGTTACAGTTAACATGTGTGACTTCACTGCTGATTATCAGAACTGGCTGGTAAGAGGAGCAGAACTTCCCAAAATCAGATTTGTGCAAGTTTAATAACAGCCCTGTTGTGCGCTAAACATCCGTGGAACACACGTGCTCTGCCTGAGAAAAATGCTTTATGTATTTCACATTAATGACTGAGATGCATTTAGTGACAATTCATACCAAACTTCACTTTAACTGTTCAAAATATGCTGTATTTTTTCTAAATACTCTTTGGACATATTCTAAATCCAAACATTTTACTGCAATAATGTATCTGTCATTATAGAAGGAGCTGGTCTAGGGCTAATTCAGTACACACAAACGTTAATGTAAATACTGAATTTCAATGAGGCAAATATTTCACTCTGAGATCTGCTGTATTAGCATCCAAGTGTTAGGACATAAACATATATTTTACATTAGTGAACCACAGACCAAATGCATCTGTGGAATAGCTAGCCTGGGTGATTTCTTTTAAATGCTGTGATTTCTTTTAGCAATAAGTGAAGCTTCCAACATGAGTCAATGTTTTGCCCAGTTTGGATGTTCGTGGGAAGGTCAGGCTTTGACAAAGATGGTAGGAAAATTCAGTAAAAGAATTTCAAAGTACTTTGAAAATTAGTTTTATAAACATTGAATGTTTTGGTAGTGAAAGAGGAAATGAGGATCCTCTCCTGCCTGTCTAAAGGAGCAGGTGGAATAGAAACTCGCTGAACTTCAGGCAAAGGATGAGAGTGTGAAGCCCATGAGAGAGCCTAGGATTTGGGCTGCCTTAAAGAAGTGTTTTCCTATTTGAGGAGGATGGAGGGTGACCTGTTGTTCAGCTCTAGCCCTCAGGCTGCCAGCTCTGCCACTAAATCAGACCTTTTAAAATAAATGAGTTCAATGTTAGATACCAGCTGGGGGATTCTCATTGGGCTTTTTAAATTTTCAGTCTTGAAATGCCTCCAAAGTTCAGAATTTACAACCTGCTAATAATGCCACGATATATGTATTTTTATTAGACTTCCTATTGAATGCTAGTCTAATACCTTTGCTGTCTTTATTTATGAGGAGATTGTTTCCAGCTACTGTTAATGTATTTTACACAGCCATGATGTAATTGTTAAGCAGTTGTAATGAAGATTGAAGGTTTAATAATGCCAAGTGTTACAAATTTCTATTTAATCATTCCTAAATCGATTAGTTACTTTCACCCAAATGCCGGGCTATTGAAACAAGGAGAGCTAAAGATCTGAACTGCTGTGGCCAGGCTTTGATAAATGGTATTTTGGTGCAGTGGTAATTGGGTTATTGAATTTACTCATCTTCCAAATGATGTTTGCATTGTCTCAGCATATGTGTTTAGGGCCAGGGGAAGGTCATTAGGCGCTTCAGACCGGGGGCATGTTTGGGTTAAAGTGATTTTGAACAGCCAGAGTTGAGGTTAGTCAATTAAAGGAAATAGCACAGAGAAATGCTACAGAAGGCCATGTTATAGGCTGGTCACTAGGGAGGTCCCAAAGGCCTGGTTAAAGCAGTCTAAAGATTCTTTAAGTAAATGTCTACCCCCTGCCCTGGGCTCTTTAGACACAGACAAATTGCTGTGAGGAATGCCCTCCACTTAAAACACCTTTCACCTGTAAACAAACTCACACTTGGCCAGGCCTAGCCTAGAAAGACCAAGGGAAAACATTAAATAATAGTTGGTTTTGTGCATATAAACAGGGAATTCCAGAAGGGAATGTGCCCAGGCTGCCCTCTGGGCTGGGTTTGAGGCAGGGACTCCCTGTACTGGTTGGGTCCATGCTCAGCACCTTCAGGGCAGGATTCATTTGATGAAGCTGTTTCAGAGACACAGTTCAGTGGGTTATTTATTTATTTATTTATTTAGATCTGCATCCTGGACAGAGCTTGCCAAGGAGCTCAGCATTTGAGTGTGACCATGATCAGGTCCCTCAGGATTTGCCAGCACCTCTCCTGAGGGACCAGTCATCAGTCCCAGCAGAGTCCAAATACCCAATCCATCACTGCTGTCTGCATTTCAAATGAAAACCAAAGTCATTTGTCATTTTTCAGGTGTTTCTCACTAATTAGACTGTTAGAACAAAAGAGGAAGCAGGAGAAGAAGCCTTTCATGTTTCTGTGTTCTCACATTAATTCCAGAGGTTTTCAGAGTACCTGATATTCTCTAATACTCTGAACAGAGTCACAGGGAAGAGCACCCTTGACATGAAAAATGAGCCCACTGTGTTTTTAATACTTGGCTAATTGGGTATGGAGACCATTCTTTAGTTTCAAAGCACTGGAAAGAGGCCACTGTTCTATGATATTTCTGTTGTGCAATTTTATAAAAGCCTGTCATTTTATGAACACACTGGTTTATATTTGATTTCTGTCCTCTAAACACTATTTAAATCACAAGTAATAATTTCTAATCTTGTAAAATGCCCAAAGCTTAAATCAATAACCATTTGATGAATACATGACCCGAGGACGTTGTGTTTGGCTGATAAATGATAATTCTGGGAGTGCCTGGCAGCTTTTGTGGTTAAACCTTTGCTTTCGTACAATTAAATGGCAGACTCCTTCAAACACTTGACACTCTTGATGATGATTGCACAAGGACTTACTGGGGACAAGTGAGACAAAGACCTTTCCCTGGTGCCTGTAAAGGATCAGCTGGGCAGCCAGGGTGGTCTGGCTCTTCTGGATGACTTTTTGGGTCACTGCTCATGCTTTGTCTGCAGTGTCACAAGTTCTGCCCTGGGCTGGAGCTTCTCCAGCTGCCCCAGTGCTCCCTGGCAGAGCTCAGCCCTGTGTCGGGGACACATCAAACAGGCCAGGACACTTCTGTACCCAGGGGTTCAGTGATGGCAGTGGAATCTCTGCACTCTTTCAGTTTTTACCATTTTGTGAGACCTGAGCCCAGTAAAGGCACTGCAAGGAGAGTACAATAATACACAAACCGTAGGATTTCCTCCTGGAGGCACAATGGGAATCTATCTCAGTCATGTGTTAATACAACAAAAACCATTCCCATCCCTCCCTGTGATGCTTCTCATCTCCAGCAAATTCACTCTGGAGCAGAGGAGTTCCTTCCTCTCAGTTCTCAAAGTGCACTCCAATAAACCCAGCCTGGTGTGCCGGGTGCCCAGGTGCAGAAGAGTCTCATTACGTTCAGAATTATGTTCTCCCCTGTAGTTTGTAGCTGCTGAGCCACTTCCAGCCTCTGCAGTTGCTCTGCCATATGCCAAATTTGTAAAATCTTGTTCACATTTCTTTCCCTGCCTTCACCAGAGAGCAGCTCTTCAGGGGAGGGATGTGGAGCTGACAATTACAGCAGTCCCTGCTGTGAAGGACCTGTAGGACATCCCTGGCCATCAGGATGTACAGGGACACTTCAGAAGCATCTCTAGCCTCTCTTCCCTGTGCTGATGGAGTTACAAAGTGAGGCACGAGCAGTTTGACTGTAAGATGAGAGATCAGCCGGAAAAATGGTTTCATGCACTGCCATTCCTTCAGGTTGACTCCTGCATCACTCAGAAATGTGGGGCGGGGGAAAAAAGGTGGGAGAAAATGAAACACTAATTATTTTTTTCTTTAACGATCACTGGCAAAATAAACAGAGCATTTAGAGATTCTGGCATGGATGAGATAGTGAACATTTATTTTCTGCATTGCTCTAGCCACGGTGTCACCCAGGACCACATCTCACATGACAGGGAGCAATTAAAGGAAAATGTGTCCAGGCTATGCTCCTGCCAAACTGAATCATGACCCTTCTTTTGGCAGCCTCATGCATGAATCCCTCCCCTTGGGGAGCACCAGGCAGGAGCTGATTTGCCAACTGCCATGAGCCATACATTTTTTGTGCGTGGATGTCATGTTAGTGACATTACGCAGTGGCTGAGAACAGAGTTCATACATCAGCATAAAGGGCTTTTTTTAGCTGTGCTCAGACACCCAGAAAGGAACAGCAGCATCCAAGGAGGGAGGCAGTGTCCCTTCACAGAGTGTTTGCTTTGTTCCATGTCAAAATTCGCAGCCATTTGATTTTTAAAGACACTGTACAATACATACAGATAAAAGTGTATTAAATTACCTAGTTTGAATATAAGCAGCTGTGGGTATGGTAGCTGAGAGCACCTGGGGAGTTGTATACCACAGACATAGTATTTTCTGTACAATTTATTCAATTAAAGTGTGAAAAGTGTCTAAAAGAGTTACTTGAAGGGCTTTTGTTCTCCTGCACAATCTCTGCCTCCCACTCCTTTCTTTTGTACAGGTCCCAGAACACAGCTCAGGAAGGAAATAATGAAGGGAGAAGTATCTGGGAAGGACACACAGCTCCAAGCAGAGCTGGCTTAGCAACATCACTCCCAGCATGTCTGGTTCAGAGGAGATTTGAATAACTGTCCTGTATATTTAACATAAACCTACTCATTAGAATTCAACATGCTTATATTGCCTCCATTGCAAACACTGTTTTTATTTCAAAGGCATCTCACCAGCTAAAGGAGCAGTGCAATGACTTACAGACCAAAGCACAATAAACAGAGAGAGAAACCTTATACAGAATAACATCTAATCTGTGTAAATGTCTATTTGATTCATCTGGATGTAGCTACAACTCAGCCTGTTCCAACAGCCTGATCAGCCTGGCAGCAGCACTCACACCATGCCAGAACTGGGATTTTGCTGCCTCAGCATCCAAGTTCAGGGGTATTTTAGGGACTCTGGAATGCCAGGACTGACCTCAGGCTCCTTCTGAGCCCTGCATCCCACCTGGCAGGTGCATGGATGTCTGAAGGAATCTTGGATGACTGGGTGTCTGTAGCTACATTTCCATTTTAAAGTTCTGCTAGGACAAATGTAGCATTTCTTGACAACAAAAAGCAGCTTTGTTAATCCAAGTTTGTCAACACATATCACCCAGAACTTTCTTCATATCAAGAAGATATGAAAATGGAAAATGCTGAAAATGGAAAATGGTGAAAATGGAAAAGATCAAACCCTCTGGTGGAGCTGGAGATGCTGCTCCAGAACATCAGAAAGCCTTGATGAAGAGATAAATGAGATTTTGGGGCTCCCATCCTCAGTCCTTCATTTCTGATACTCTGTCACATCACTGAGGTTTGGGTTGTGAACCTCTTCTTTATTTAAAGATCATCCCAGATCCCTGTGCTGTGCTGCCTTTGGAGAGCAGCACCTTCTGAACCCAGCCCTGTTTTGTGTCCTTGTAGGTGTCCTGCTCCTGTCCTTGCTCATTTTGGCACAGAATTACACAAGTACTGCCAATAAACACGGCTTCAGGTTATGGAAAAGTGCTATTGTAAAGTGATTCACACAGGAGAGGAATCCTAATACGCCCTTAAATTTATAATTGATCATTACAGTCATTGAAGTCTGATAAAATTCCCTTAACCTAATCCACCCATTTAAAAATGAAATGTAGTTGGTATTAATCAGTAAGAAAGACTCATTAATTAGCTGGGATCATCTTGTGAACATGGAAACTCCTACTGATGATTAAAGTTTACTGTAAAAAAATCCCAAGCTCAAGTACTTCTATAATCAAAAGCTCCATTAGTATTTGGGAAAATTTGCAATTTTTTCAGAGTAGCCTTAATACAGTGAGTGAGACTGTGTGTGTGGTTACAGCGTGACATGAATTTTACCAGAATCCTGGTATCCACGGGGAAAGGACAGAGCAGACACAACTGATAAATACCAGAAGGTAAAACATGAGCCAGGTACTATAGTCATGAAATTCAGCCCCCCTTATAATCACCAGAAAAGAGAGAAATTGGAAAAAATGCCAGCCTTTCAGAGATGACAGCTTTTCCAGAACTGTACTTTCCATTTCCAGCAGTGCTTGGTGCTATCATCACACAGCTGGAGAGAGAAGGGATTGCTCTGCACTCCCTGCGGGATTCCAGAGGCAGGGATTCCTGCACTGAGTGTTCATTCCTCCAGGACATGTCTCCCCTGCTTTTGTGCTTGGCTGATGCGGATTTTCCACATCTCAGCACACATTCCTGGAACTGCTCGCTGCCTGGGAGTGCTCAGACCCTCAGGAGGGGCACTGGGGTATTTCAGAATACACCTGACAGGAGGGTAGAAATGTTTCTTCTTTTCAGCACAAGTTCATTCCTATAGATCAGGGCTTTTCAGGATAAACTCACTCAAAGTTGAACAGCTTTTCAGATCCAACTCATAATTCAAAGACATTTAGTACAAGCAGTTGTCCAATTTATCATATCCTGGAGTGCCAAAATTTTTAACAAAATTAACAAATAGGCACCTCATGGCAAGCAGGGTGAAATTACTCTTTGGGTTTTTTTTTTTGCAATTGGACTTCAGACAATATTGTATTATGCAGTTAAGGGAGAAGAACTTTGCCTCAAATTTCAAAGTGGCGAATCCCAGTTTAATTCTGCTAATGGCACTTAACACAGATGGCTAAAAAGAGTAATTATCTTCTTTAGCTTTCTGCCACCTGCCACAAATGAACTGTTTTCTTTAATTGCTCAGAATTGCTCTTAATCACACATAACAGTTACTTAAACTCTAGTCACATATTGCCAGTCAAGAGCAAGACTTTAACCCCAAACATGCGACTTAAGAAATTACCCCCCTGACCAAGAGCACAATGCCAGGGTGTGCTGTGACACTTGGAACGATTAAAAGGATTAATCTTTTTCTCTTCCAGCTCAGAGCAAAGTTTGCAGGCTAATCACACAAGTCCTGTGGTCTGATCCAAGTAATTACCAGAGCAACCAAAAGGCTATGTCCACAGCAGCAGGAAAAAATTCACACCATTTCTTCCTGTTGTTTCACTTTCTCCAGCAAATGGTCAGCTTTAAAACACACAGTCAGACTGATCTGAAAAGTTACTTACTGAAGAACTGAAAGGTGTGAAGTTAACTGTACCTGACTGATGAGTTAGAGCCTTTTAGATTCCTGGAGATAAGTTAACAGATAAAATAATCCCATTTCCATTGGAGAATCATTTTGAATTAAATTGATGTTAGGCATTTAAAAATCCCAACCTGCCACCTTTTGGAAATTTCTGGCTGCATTGTATTTTGTAACAGCAATTCTTGCCTCCCACCACTCAGAAGCCATGTGTTTGTTGGAAGAGCAGGAATTCTTCCCTTCTTCTTTACTACTGTTCTTGTGAACCACACATTCAGATGGCATGCAGTGATTCAGAAACCATCCCATTAATTCTGCCTCCTCATCAGCACACTGAACTGAAAATTGCACTAATGCAAATCCTGAGTTTTAGCTAGATCGCTGTGCTCAAGAGAAATTAAAAAGCACCAACCTTAGTGTTCCATGAATTATGCAACCTGTAACTCTCCATCACATTTTCCCAAGTTTGTTGGAGAAAACTTCACAACAGAATTCATACACAAGGGGATATGAGGAAAATTAGGGTGGACAAACACTACTGAGAACTCTTTAAGGTAGTTTCCCTTCTCAATATAAAATAGTATAATTTATCTGTATTACACACTTTCAAGAACACACACTATTTTTGAAAAATTATTCCGTTCTTTTGAGATGCAATGAACTTATGAATACTGCAGTTTTTGCTTTTTTTTTTATTTTTTTTTGCTGTTACACTTTGTATTTTTAAATGTGTGAGTGGGAGAGAGAAAGAAAATAATTTAGAAGCACAGACCTGGAAAACAACTTTAAGGAGCTTGTATGTGTTCACCAATCTCAGGATAAACAGAGCCCTAAACCATGAAATGAGCAATGACTCAGAAACTCCACAGAAAAAGATTCCTGAGCTTGATCTTTAAGGAAATTAATTATCTATGACACCAATATTGCACACCAGGGCTTTGCACTGTGCTCCAGCTTGGTGAGAGTTTCTATTTCATAAATTCCTTGAACCAGCCTGATTAACACTTCTAAGGGAGTCTCAGCTCAAAAAGTCCCTGAGTAGGTGTGAGAAAGAAAAGGTCTGACAGCACTGGTGCCCCTGTGTATTTCTAATACAGCAGGGAAGCTTGCTCTACTAATAGTATTTACCTTTGTTTCTTGGTAAATAGCAAACTATTATTGGACAGTTAGAGGAAAGGTCAAGATCCACCTTTATTTTTTTTTCCTTTAAGGAACATGTTTACTCTGTGTTCAGCTTCAGCTAAAATGTTTTTTTGTGGAGTAATATAGAGCAGCATTGTTCCAATGTACCAGACCTTCTGACACTGACTTAATTTAATGGTAGAAGATAAGAATTTTCAGTGCTCAGGTGTCCTTATTGCCATCCCCGCTCCAGCTCCCATCTGGGTTTGTGACAATAATAACAATAATAATAATGACTCATGAAACGGGGCTGTTTTCATATAAACATTGTCCAAGTGACAATGGATTTTTATAATCAGCTCTGTTGGCGGGCAGTGAATGCGCTGCTGGTGTGGTGGTGCTGGGAGGGCACAGGGCTGCAGGAAATGAAAACAACTTCAGAAGGAGGAGAGATTAAATACAATCAATCCATCACAGCACGATAAGTAACGGGCTCGCGGAGTTTTAATGGACTAAAAAGTGTAATGTGTTTGGTTTGGGAACCGCAGAGTTTAATCAAGTATTTTTACATTTTTAAACAGGAAATGGCCTTTTCTGCAAAGGATATACACATTTGCAGTGCATAAATCAGTTCCTGAGTCCCAGGATTCTGATCTCATGGTCTTTAGCATGCAATTAACTTTAACTCTTTCTCTGAGGGAAGGTTGCTCATTCTGGCCGTGTGATGTGATGTGCTGAGTTCTCGCTGTTGTTTTTCCATGTATCCCAGCCTGGCTGCTGGGAATGGCATCAGGGAGTCTGGGCTCAGTGTGGGGTTTCTTCAGCACTGTACAAATGTCAGGTTTATTTAACACTGCCCAGGTTTCAGGCAGGACAGCAGGTGACAGCTGCCTTTTAAATTATGCAGAAAAGCAAGCTGAGGACAAATACAACAAGCAGTGGCTTGTTAAAGAAATCTCCTGGACACAGCCATGGTTATTCCTTCAGAAAACCCACGGCATCAGTTTGCAATAAAATCAGGTAGAATTGAAGTTGCATGTCCTTCCTGACATGCCTGCTAGGTACCATGGTGTAAGCAGCTATTGCCAACATAAAATATGCACAGCTGCTCACACACAAATATCTCTTGTCTGAGATTACTGATAACTTATCTGCGCCCAAATGAGATGGAAAATTGACAAAACATGTACAGTTAATATACCCCCTCATAGACTACTTTAGAGAAACCTGGCTCATGCATTATACATTCATTTAGCCAACTGCACATGCATGGACAGGATATGATGATGATGATGATGATGATGATGGTGATGATGATGATGATGGTGGCCACCTTCAAACAGCACTGAGTGACACCAGGGCTGGGAGCCCGGCAGCAGAGCTCAAGCACTGACTCCTCTGGGAGCTAAAAAAGGTGCTGGGAATCCCATTCTTGCCAGAAAATCAGGTGGCAATCTGTGTGCAGATCCCCCAGTTCACAAGCAGTTGTAAATTCACAGATCATTGCTTTGCCAGCTCCTGCACGAGAAATATTTTCAGTATTAAAGCTTGAATTTAGGAAAGTCTCATTCTCCTAAGTTGGTTTTTTCCCCCGCTTTCTAATTAAAAACTAAATGCTACAGTGAGGAAGAAGATATAAATGCAGAGAAAGCCAATGTTTGAAACACTTTCAAACAAATACTGGAACTAAAGGGAAAATGTTTGAAGTAAGTGTTGCTTTGTAAGTTTGGGAAAGGTTTTCTGAAGCATTCTTTAAGGAAGACATTCCAGATACAGGGATGTGCTCATGTCTGTGATACTGAATGGAGAAATACTTAAAAATACTAAAAAAGAAGAACTCTTCCTCTACTTTCAAGCAGATTTTAAGAAGTGTGCTCTACTTTAGCACCTCAGTTGAAGGACTGGAGTAAAACCACAGGTGAATAAGACACTGCTCTGCTAAACTTGGCAGAAATGCAGAATAAACCAACAAACTTCTGGAGAAAAACAGCCTAGCTCAGGATGCACTGCTGTGATTGCAGGACCCATGTAAATAGACAGCCTCATGCAGACAACTTTCCCAAGAAAAATTATGGACTGCTTGAATTAATGTAAAATTACATTAATAAAATGATAGCAGGGAAACAGATAGAAATTCATATCTGTCCCAAAACCTTGAGAACTTTATTTTTTTAGAAAATAGGAAATGCATTAAAAAGCTGCATCCATGAGTGAAAGCATTTATTTTAGATCGTAACTTCCTTTTCTCTCTTGTCTTTCTTTCACTGGCATTTGTTTTCTATTCATGTGCTTCCTTAGTCCTGTCTTCTGTGGTACCATGGCACCATGACCAACGTGACAGACTTTTGTCTCTGCTGGATTAATCAGTGTGTTCTTTGATCCATAACATATGCTCCTCGTAGACATTTAGCGTCAACATATTCAAGATTTGTGGTCTGGCAGTTCAGTGCCTGATGTTAACCCGGCTGATAGACACTTTGGAGTATTTCATTTTATTTTTTTTTCTTTAATGGAGCCTGCCTTTCATCCATAATAGGGCTTGAACAACAGAGTTAAATATGTGATGTTAAATATTTGGGTTGATAGCTTTGCTTGAAGATAAATTTTTTGGGGGGGTGAGAAAGCACCCCCAGACAAACCCCAGCTCTCTGCAGGCACAGTGGGGATGTTTTGATGCAGATCTTGCCCCAAGGTTTGTGTGTTCATGGCCAGGGAAGAAGACAAGAACTGCACAGCACTGGTTGTGGTGTCTATCCCAGAATATTCTGGCATTGCTGCAGAGGTGGGAAACCAGGGAAATCAGTGGGAAACGAGGGAAAGTTCTTCAGCTACCAAAAACCGGGCTGCTGTGAGCCAGGACTGAGAGGGCTTTGTGGTGAGAAGCCAAAATCCATCTGCTGGGATGCTCCTGGTGGGATGCAGGAGGAGCTGGGCCAGCCACAGCACCAGGAGGGCAACTCCCAGGGAATGCCACTCCTCACGCATCCCTGGGGACAGGGACCCACACAGGCTCTGCACTGGGTGCCTGAGCTGGGAAATATGGCTTTATTCCCTCTAAGTGCCGTGTCAAACTGCAAAAAGTTATCTTAGAGCAAACTGGCAAGGGCAGGGAAAAGAACAGGAGAAACAGGGGGTAAACCAAGATATTTTTCCTTTAGTGTATCAGTTAAATAAAGGATATCAATTGATGAGATTCCAACAATTGAATTATTTTTTGTTGAGAGGTGCAGCACGTGATTTATGGCTCAGCTACTCCTTTCCTGGTCATGCTGCTATAAAGGGCTACATAATATATTGCTTTCTACTATGCCATGCACAGCCAGAAATGGCAAGTATAAAACGGGATTAACTGCCCTCAAAATAGTCTGGGCCTGAAATTAATTGTAAAAGGCTGATGTCAAAAAACTCCTTTTGACTTCAGAAGGTGCTGAACTACCTCCTCATCCCCATTCCTAATGCACACAGGCACATCCCTGCCTATGGCAGGCTGGGCCCCAAAATAGTCCATGTAATTCAGAGCAGAGAGGATTTTTATTTTTATTTTTATTTTGAATCATTGTCCTGCCATGAAGAATTAAACAGAAAATGAATGGGGAAACCAAATGTCAGCTGCTCCCTTAGACTTCAAGGTTCAGGAAACTGCTTAGTGGGAGTAGGAAGAGACTGGCAGGCTGAAATGTAAGAGAATAATTGCATTATAAGAAGATTATGGAAGATTATTTTTCTTGTGGGCCCCAGATTTCTGCAAAAACAATCCTGAATTGCATCCTACATGGCAAAATGAATGCCCCCATTCCTCCAAACAACTGGGGTTTATTAACTGTGTATTCCTTTGGTGTGGGCAAAATTAAAAATGGGCTTACATTGCAAAACATTCCATGCATCTTTCTTTCCTTTGACAACGTGGAGCTTAATGTGATTAACAATGTGGAAAGAGGAAAAATAATTATTATTTTTTTTAAATAATCCAGAAATCAGTGTGCAGCCTGGGAGGGTTCCCCTGCAGAGGGTTGGGGAGAAGGGTGGTGCCTTCATTTCCCCATCACTGTGATGCTCCTGCAGCCCTGGGTAGCTGGGATTTTTGGGGGGTTTTTTTTTTGGTTTTTTTTACTGTTTAACTATAACCACTGGGACTGGAATCAGAGCTTCTCGTGGCCCAGTATGAATATTAATAAGACACTGGGCCATGGAGTTGCTGGCTGATTTTGACAGTTTAAAGGATCAGTTAGTTAATTAGGAGATGACATGGCACATCGCATCCCTTGGCTCCGTCCTGCCTTCTGTCTCCTCTTCTCATTTTCTTTTTTGACATGTTAGATTACATCATTACTTTTAGTTTCACTTGTTAGCCACACCATGAAATGAGACTATTTTAAGCTGTAATTATTGTGATTTCTCTCCTCCACTAAGAACATGAAACTCAAAGAAAGCAGAGAGCAACTTGAATTTCAAAGAGCTAGGAATACATGCCTGGCACTTTATGACCTTCTAACTACAGCCAAGAAAGAGAAAAAAAATTAAATAGTACAGAAAATTATGTTGATCATCATACTGGAAACCAATGTAGTGTTTTGAGTAGGCAGCCCCATCATCTGTGGGGTTCATCTGTGACTTAATTAATGTTTTCATAGGTGTATTTCTCAGAAATACAGAAATCTTCCCCCCCAGTGCCTCTGGATATGGATGTGCAGTCCAATAGATTTGTGTCCTGAACAGTCTGAGTTTTCTGTCCTCATCATGGTCAGAACAGACACAAATGATTTGAAAAGAAAGCACAGCACTCTGCAGAACCTTCTCATTTGGGGAAACAACAGAGGAGAGCAAAGATAGGCAGGGGAGAAGAAATGTCATTGAAATCTCATTTCCCACCTGATACCCCAAACAGTCAAACTGCAATCAAACCATAAAAATATTTAAAATAAATACAGTCACATCATAAATCACACAAACTTTCAAGTTCTGCATCCCAGGTTCATGCTGCAGGATGAAAATTCTGGACATATAATACGACTTTGAAAGAAACACACTCCCTTATTTTGTCTGTTACTATCCAAACTCATTAATTAATATTTGTATTCTAACTTCCATTCTGTCTGTAAAATTCTTATCAAGGACATTGGTCTGTTTGTGCAGAGAAAGGCAGGGAAATCAGTCTGCAGGAAAACTGGAATGCAGATTGTGGATTAGGGAAAACCAGCAGCTCTGAGGCATCACTGGAAATGACAAATCAGTGAATGTGTCTTCTGATAGGAATGATCACTTCTGGGTTATGATTCCCTGGGTACTTCGCCTTTTCTTTTACAAATATTTATATCTGTGTATTCATTTCAATACTGATCAATACTGCTTATCAGAATGTGTATTTTAAAGGAAGAAATGGCAGAGGAGCTGTGGGATAACTCCGTGCAGTTGGCCAATACAAGAGCCAATGTGGGTAATTTATGTCTTTCATTAAGGTAAACATTGATTCACAGGGCTGCCCAGAAATACAGGGCTAATAACAGGTGGAAATGACTTCCATTGACACTGAAGATAAAGCCAGGTGGTGTGACCTGGAGAAGGAGCAAAACTGGGAGTTATGTGCCCTGCAACAGGGATTAATGCTCGAACTTGTAACCTCAGAGATCTTTTCCAGCCTAAATGCTTCTGTGACTTTCCTCATTGAACCAGGATTTCTTGTTCAGGGTGAGCCAAGTTAAGCATAAAAAGTGTTCTCCTTGTGTCAGAGAAGGCATTAATACTTGGTGTCTTTTACACAATCAATGTTTTTGAAATAGCATTGATTTTAGAATGAAATGAGACATGAACCAGCGTCCCTGCAATTCCATGGGCTGGTGAGATTACACTGCAAAGAGGATAAATGGGATACAAATATTGTTGTGCGTTGTTGGTGCGTCTCATGAGCTAAACAATGGAAATCTGCACTGGGCAGGACCTGAGCCAGCTCCTGTATCTTCCCACAGGTGAGCTCCCAGCACAGACACAGCCTGGCTCTGGGACTGCAGCCAGCCAGAGTCCCCATTTCCCTCTGTCCCCTCCTCTTAGCCACACACCTGCTCTGGTTTTGCTGCACTTTTGCTGCAGCACAGACTCTGCTGCTGCCTCACATCCCCAGCAGAGTCCCTGCTGTCCCCTCTGAGAGCCCACAGTGGAATTAATCACACACACCAGCTCTGGAGCTAATGCCAATCTCCTTCAGTGCAAACACATCTTTCCCAACTTCAAAGGCAGAAAGGAACACTTACATTTCCTTTGTTCCTAAAAGACTCCAATCCCGTCTCATTGAAGGTCTGCTCGTCTCCTGGGTCTTCCCTGCACAGGAGCTCGAGCTGAGAATGAGCAATCAAACCCCTCACTGTCCACCTGAACCTGGAAATGAAAACAAAGGCAAACACATAAGCAAGTCTTTTCATTCTGCCATGTACCATTAATACTTAATATTCACACATATTCTTTTCATCTAGTGGTTAATACAAAACCTAATGAACCATAGATGGCATTCCTGTTTTGCTCTGCTTCAGATTAAGTGTGGAGCAGTAAAACCTGAGAAATGAAAGATAATATCTTTTCAAGTAGAAATGGCTTGAAATTCTTAATTTGAATACAGTAGCTAAAACCCAGAAGGGAAGGCTGTGATCCTTAGCACGTCTTGGCAGTTTCTGGCCATAGGTTATTAAGCATTATCCAGCTGACCCCTAAGGGGAGTTCATCTGGAGACGTTAAGGTCAGAGAGTAGAAGCACTTGGACACAGCCAAATGGATTTTACACCTTTGTATCTCTCTGACATTACTGTTTTGCTTCAGCAAACTGCCTAATATCAGATATATCCTACTGGGTACCTTTCTAAATCACTTCAATTTTCTTTGTCCCTGGGCTACAGTTATATGATCAGGAGCCAAAGCTATCACAGGCTATGATATACTATTTTACTTCCTCGTTTGTATTAGAATGAACTTTATTAGCTTTTGGGGCACGTGTCTATCAGTTTTGAAGATGAAGTGCAATGTCAATAGTTTCTATGCAGCATCAAGCCCACCCAATCATTTGGCGTGCTCTGAGATTATTAAAAGTGTATTATTATCACTTTTACAGAAAACATTGTGAAATAACCATCACTCAGAGCAGCCTGTGCTTACCAATACTGTCTCTCTAAAGTGACATTTCACAGCAAAATCAAAATGGGGCTTGATGCTCTGTAAGTAATTTCATATTTGAGAGCATGTGAACCTTATAAACACAAGTGTAGAACTAACATTTGACTCACACTCCTGTACTTTCATTATCCACTTTCTCCCTTTAAATCTTCCTAATTTGCTATTGTATATTCTTGTAACTGCTAACAATACCCACAGCACTTTCACTGTGTAAAAAGTGACAATTTGTGCAAGCTTAAATTTGTCATTCTTCTTAAATAGAAGCTGTCCAGTTAAATAACCCGTGAAAAATTACAGAGATTAGTTTGGCTGTTGCAGCATCAAAACCAGGAAATCAAAGATGCTTTTTTGTGAGGAAGCTGAGGTTTCAGCTAACAAGGAAGAAGCTTTTAGAACACAAATCCCGCCTATAATCAGATTTTCTCATTTCCTTGCCAGCCTTCCGTACTTTTGGTTTTGTGCTTCGCGGTGGCTGCTCCCATTGTGTCCTGAATGGAACGGGGACGAGGGATTTGAGCTGGAGGATGAGGAGTGTGATCTGCCTCCAGCTCCCTCCCTCATCTGGGCATTGCTAGGCTGGAAGTGTCGCAGCTGGCAGATGGTGATTTTGGAGCCGGTTATGCTTAGGTGAAAGAGCATTCCCTTTTTGATGAGTTCATTCTCAAATCCTGCTTCCATCTCAGTGTCATCGCTGTCAACCCAGCTGCAACATCCTCAGGTTCAGGGATCACCTTTTGTCTTCCGCCTTGGCCAAGACCTCTTGGCACTGCCGTAACCAAGAGCCAGGGAGGCAGCCCAGGGGAGGAGCAGCTCCTTGGTGCTCAGGTCAGCTCTCCTGGTTCTCCCCATCACACGGTCCCAGTGGCATATTAAAGAGTTACAGCAATTTCATGATTATAAGCCGCACCTTTTTCATTGAAGAATCCAGCCTATCCAAGTAGTGCAGCTTATATTCAGGTGCGGCTTATCTATGGACAAATCCCAGCGAAATGCCAACCCAGAAGTGAGAGCTGGCTGGGAGGGTGCCTGGGGCTGCCTTTAAAGGCTTTGCTAGTCTATGAAAACTGTTTGCAACTTGAGCACCTGACATCAAACCCCGCGCTGGCAGCGATTCTGTTACTAATTTGTTACTTTGTTACACATGGATCCTCACTTTAAAAAAAAAAAAAAGAAAAAGGTGTGGCTTATATTCAGGTGCGGCTTATACATGGACAAATCCCGTGGTCTACCCAGCTACTGTGGGGTGCGGCTTATAATCAGGTGCGGCTTATAATCTTGAAATTACTGTATTTACCCTATTCTGACCTCCTCGTGCTGCTTCATGGAAGGCTGGATTAACCCAATAGTGCTGTACCTGCTGACCCTGCATCTGTACCTGACCCTGCTGACCCTGTACCTGACCATCCCTGCTTCCAGGGATGGTGCTGGGATGTCCCTGAGGTGTCACTGCCCTCCTCAAGTGGCATAAATTACAGAGATACCAGACTTTTAAACAGCTTCAAGGGCAGAACAGTTCCTTCAGCACTTTAACAATAAGCATCATTTCATTTAAGTTTCTTCTGAGGATTGGAACTCTTTCAGAGATGCTAAGTGGAGCAAATAAGGATCTCAAGACTTCAGAATTAACTGATGGGAATAAAGCCAAAGTTTTACATTTGCTTTCACATCCTCTCTTGTGGTATGTTTTAGTTTAAATATTTTGGCTCAGTCTTGAAGCTTCCAATGCATAGGCAGATTGCTATGCCCACATGCAAAAAAAACCCACCAGAATTGAGATCTTTTTGCTGTTATATTTAGAGTATGTATTTAATTATTGTGCCTGCACGATGCTATAGAAAATCCTGGTTTGCTTTCACATATTCAACAAAGAACTTTTCAGAAGGGTATTTTTAAATTAGATCTGCACTAATTACATGTATTATTAAGAACCCAACGCTTCACAGCTATCAGTGGGTTGTATTATTGAACATTTTCAAATAAACACAGGGAAACAGAGCTCAGTCTGAACACATTCCCAACAGAGGCACTCGAGCTTTAATAAAGGTAACCCAATGGTTATAATTAAAAAACACCTTCTCACACTTTGAAAAATCCCAGATACTTAACTTTGAAGTATGGTTGTGTAACACAGCTCTCTTTGACACCACACTGGGTAACCATAATCTGTACAGTTCCATGACTTCTGTTTATTTAACACACCAAAGCAAGAATTATTTATAAAGTCACAGCTGTTCTTTTTCCTAGCTTTTGTTTCTCACAAGTCTTAAATATTTGTAAAAACAAGAAAAGTAATTAAAGTATTGATACATTAAGCAAACGCTTCCCTAACCACACTGCTTGAAAAGGAATCACTTGTTTAAACAGAACCCGCTAAGTATATGTACAGAAATACAACGTTAAATAGTTACTGCAGAGCAGGAAAGCCAACTTGCATTTAAAGAACCAAAATAAACAATGCCAAGCCATCACAGATATCACAGGCAGCATTAGGAGCTGGGTTTGGTGTGTGGCCAGCTCTGTGCAGGAGCTGTGTGCCATCTGCTCCTCGCACAAAGGACACGAGTTTATTCTTGCTGGTGGGAACTGCTGTCCAAGAGCCAACCCTTGGCAGCGCCAGCCCCTACCCTTGAAAAGCTGGCAGAGAGTGCTTTTTAGCCTTTGAGTTCCCTAATAATGATCCCCTCCAGGGTGCAGGTCCCTCATGAGTGCTTCATTTCCCCCTTTATTCCGATTCACCATCCCGTGCACACAGGCAGGACACCTGAAGTGCAGCAGTCTCCCGTGGATTCCCCTTACCTGCCAGCTCCTGGCAGGCTTAGCCAGAATAAATCAAACATTTAAACAGCAGAATTTATACTGGGTTTGGAGTTGTGAGCTGAGAGATTGCAAATTGAAGCTAAGACACTGTTGGGGTTTGATTTTTTTTGCAAAAAGCAAAACCATCATTGCCTCCTTGTCTGTCCAGCAGCTCCAGCTACCCGGGGACAAGAGGAGCATCCTCCCCTTTGTGGTGGCAGTCTGGCTGCTTCCCACCTTCTCCTGTTCCCTGGGAATTAGCTCTTGAACACAAAAGCAAATGTCTGACAGTGGGAGCCAGGTATTGTGGCAGAGGGGATTTTGCAGCCGCGGTCACACGCAGGCAGTCAGGGAGTGAGTAATCTAGATAAATGCTAATGAAAGCTCTTGCTGGCACCTTGTGTATTCAAAGGCTATTTCCTATTGTTCCCAGTCAGCTGGCTCGCTGACTTCCCATTCAGCCAGGATTGCTCAGATTCAGCTGGGACCACTCTAACATTCCCATTACACGTGATGTAAACCCTCCGCTGCGTCCATTTGGTTAAGCTCATTATCTGTGGCCCTGGCGAGACCACACATGGCACGTTGTTAGCATGATGACAGGTCCCAGAATGAGCTGCCTGCTCTGGACACACCAAGGGAAGCCTGGATTTACCTGCCCCAGGTACGGCACCAGGCTTCCTCGGTGAAGATGTTGATGTTGGCCAATATGGTCAATATTGGTCACTGTGGTCAAACAAGTCACATAATTGACATCCAGCCCACCCCAGCAGCTCGCGTGGCTCTCCCTGCCAGGATGGGTCCAGCAGTGAGGAGCACAGAGCATCCCTTTGTTCTTGGTGTCCATTCTGCCAAAAGAGCCCCTAGGAAATGGAGCTGCCTCCTCACACCTGCCATCACTCACTGAACTCCTTTAAAGTCTCACAGGAACTAAACTGGAAGCTTGTACCAGCTTTGTGCTGGGAACACACAAATTGCAACAGCTTAGGAGGAGCTGACCAAATTTAGCACATTTCACAGGGACAACGCAAACCACCTCAGTGCCAAACTTCAAATTCTTGTTTTGAATTATGTTGATACTAAAACCCTCTCAAAGAAAGCATCCTGAATTTCAGAACATGGGCAAACTTTTTTTTTCCTCCCTGTAATCTTACTCTTGGAAATTACTGAAGCTTCAGCTCGAGTGTACCATTAAAGGCAGAACACAAGTTTACAGCCCAAATGTTTAAAGTTTGATAAAGCGCTATATAAACCAGTCTATATTGACCCGAGGCAGTGCTGCCAATTTTGCCTATGAGATGAAAAGGGAGATACAAGTTATATTTCAATAATGGAAACATCTCCAGTGAGATGGGCACCAGCCTGGCTCCAGGAGCAGCTCATTTACCAGGGTGAGCTCTTTGTTGCTGGAGAATCCCAAACATCACATTGATGGGACCCTCCGCTCACACATCAAAACAAATCTTCTGCTGGGCTCATTCTTCTGGCCTGACTTAGGGATTATCTCTCTGAATCAGATGAAACATTATCTCCTGCAGTCTATCACGTTGCTATAGGGAAATAACAAATAGGTGTGTTTCCGTTGAAACTGGAAATTAAATATCCCGCATGTTTCTGCTTTATTTCTAAGCAGATCCAGCTGTGTGCTATTCCTAAAAATAAAATATAAAAAAAAAAATCCTGACTGACCTCAGCCACCTGAACAGAACACTAACATTTATTTAAATGGCATCTAGTATTTGAGAAGGAACTTAATTGCATTTAAGAAGAAAACCAAAATCGCAGACAACGTTTTTGGAAGCTTTACCTTAAGCTGCTTAATCAAATTACATAACCAAAAAATTATCTCATCAAAGCCATAAACTTTTTTACAATTTCCATGGAGTCTGAGGTTTTTTTATTGAATTCACTTATCATCATAATCTCTTTCTGCTTTTAGGGAACACTAGTCCCCTCATGCAAGAATTTTCCAGTTGCTCAAGATCCACAGTCACTGGCTGTCCACCAGCTTTGGAAAAGCTGTAATATTTGAGTGACATATCTGAGCTGGGACAGCCTGAATCGTTCTTTGAGGGCAGCAGAAACATCCAGGCTGCCTCTGCCTTGCTCCAACCTTGTGCCACCATGGCAGCAGCTCTCTCAGCAGGGAAGCAGCACAGCCACAGCTCAGGGATAAAGCTCCTACCCTCTTTTGGGTGTTTGGCAGGGGTTTCAGTCTCAGGTGGGATTGGAAGGGAGCCCTGGAGATCATCCAGCCCAACCCCTCTGCTACAGCAGGGTCATCCAGACCAGGATGATGTCCAGGTGGGTTTGAGTAGCCCCAGAGGAGACTCACAGACTCTCTGGACAGCTGTTCCAGGGCTCCAGGTTTTTTCTCATATTCAGACAGCACTTCCTGTGTTTCAATTTGTGTCCATTGTCCCTTGTCCTGTTGCTGGACACCACTGAAACGAGGTCTCCTTTCTTTCTTTTCTTTGTTTCTTTCTTTAGGCGGGCAAATTTTACTACCAAAATAAAGCCTCAGAGTCAAGGGACCCCTTCTTGTCAGTCTGTGTTTATTAAAGTTGTACTAAAGCATGAGCTGCATTGCAGTAACCAAACATTTTAATGCAAAATGAGTCAGTGCCACTGCAGCAAGAGCTGAGGATTCTACAAGACCCCAACAGCAAGCACCAGTGTAGAGTTTGGACAGAAAAGATCACAACATTTCCCTGGAAATCCACAGAAACTCACTGAGTGAATAGACCCAGTTAGACAATCAGGATCTATCCATCTGTCCATGCAGTGCCTGGGGGAATGGCACCCTTGGTCTCACTCCTGGCTGCTCTGTCACCTTCTCTTCTTTATGGCAAAACGAGTTGCAGTGAGGTTATAAAAACGCACCCCCTTCTGAATGCTTAAACAACTGAGGAAATTACAGTCACTCCAGCCTCCCAACACAGGGCAGTGCTTCTCACAGACTGGAAAATATCCATCAAGCCTGTGAGTTACGAGTACTTTTCTAGCTCATTGGGCAGTTCACTGCTGTCTCACCCTTCACATCTGTGGTGCAGGTTTAATGCAGATCTACGCACTCCAGTGCTGAGTACTCGTAAATGCCAAACTGATTTTATTGGACGTATTTTTACAGTCTCATAAAGTTTATATTTTTAATATCACAGATAAGATGTGAAACTGTCATTTACACCACTCAAATACACAATGGGAGTTGGCCAAATAAATGGCCATTTTTCACTTGGAATACGTATTAACCTAAAGCTAATCTATATTAATACAAGATGCTCTTTTTTGTTGTTGTTTTTTCCCCTAAATGCAGGTACATTCACTTCTATCTCTGCTTTGCAGCCAGCTCCTAAGGCTGTGGAGGCTTTCAGGGATGCCTTTCTCTGTTGTGCTTGTTAAACACCCAGTTCAGTCAGCTGCTGCTGTAAAACTGAGCCTCTCAAATAGCACCAGAGTCCAGGAGGGAAATAAATGCTGCTGAGCATCCTCAACTTCACCACGGCTGAGTTCTGTACCATGACATTCATTTCATTGTGCCTTACGTTCAAACCCTGCTCCCAGCCTGATGAAATGTGGGAAGAATTATCCTGAGGGACCGTAGTAAAACGCAGTCGTGTTTATTTGTAATTGCTACAAAATGGTTTACAAAATTGTTAGTGTCCTTTATTATGCCTGCTACTGAAGCACTTGCCTGTTAATTAGAGAAATTTCAGCTGTCATAGCTGGCAATTATAGCCTGTGTATCACTGTCTGTTATGAATAGTCAATGAGGGCTGGTTAATATGCATGAGTGGCGGTATATAGGCGAGCCTGGGCTCCGGGAGAGGCAGAGGGAGCAGCAGCAGCGCTGCGAGCCGGGCAGGGCTCGGAACCGGGCAGGGGAAGAGCTCAGAACCGGGCAGGGCTCGGAACCGGGC
>VRYO01000638.1:17292808-17332011 GCA_009812075.1 Sialia sialis | reverse complement strand
ACCGGGCAGGGACAACGCTCGGAACCGGGCAGCGCTCGGAACCGGGCAGGGACAGCGCTCGGAACCGGGCAGCGCTCCGCGGGGCTCGCAGCCGCTCCAGCCGCCTCACCTGCGCCTCTGCCACACCTGGATGGGCGCTGGCCACCGGCAGCGCTCTGGCTGCTCGGGGGAATAAGGGAGATCCCTTCTGCAGCTTGAATCTAAAGATGGGATGCAGTCTGTGCACTCTGCAGAAGCCGGAAGAGCAGTACAAGTTGCTGTATGAAGTTTGTCAGGTAAAGAATTGGATTTCGTTTCTTTTAGGTTGTGGCCGGTGTAAAGGGCAGGGAAGCTGGAATGCCAGGAACTGAATGAAAGTGGGTTTGCCTTGTTTGAAATCTGTGTGATGTGATCATGGTTTTAGCCTGTATCTTCCCATTCACGTGTGCAGAACATCAGGTATATAAATGTAGCTGTTGTACATCAAATTTTTCACCAAACTTTCATCACAAAGTAAGACTTGCATTCATTTCTCCAGTGTGTATTAGGTTAAATTTCTTGTCCAGGATCATGGCTTGGTCACACACTCCTTGCACGAGTGGAGAAGATGCACGAGGAAGGTTTTGTACCTGTTTACAGGTGCCTGGAGCCCCTTGTTTGTGTGCAGTGTGTTCACTGTGCTCAGTCTGCTCTGTGCCTGCCACTGAGTTTGTACCTGGTGTTGATGTGTAAAAATAGCAGCCAAAAAACAGATCTGACAGCAGATTCAAACTTCTCCCCTACAGATCTTTAGATACCAAATTACTCATTACTTCCAAGAAGTTTTCTGTGAGTGTATTAACACATCAACCTCTATTACAAGGGTTTTATTTCTTGTTTCTGCTTTTCCTTCTGCGTGCCTCTGAAATTCCTTACTCTGTCACATCTACAGCACAGTTTGGGCTGAGGCAGTGGGATGGAGCCCTGCAAAGTGATGGCCAAGTGTTTCAGGATGTATTCTCTCTGGAAACACTCACAGGCATGTACACTCCTAGTCAGTACTGGAATGGTAGATTGGGTTGCCTGTACAAAGGCTCTGGATGGACAAACACTACCCAGATCCTTGGAGCTGTACTTTTCCCCTTGCCATTCCTGAGGTGCTTTAGGATCAGTGACAGTTCTGGGTGACATTCCCAGCGCTGCTCCGTGCTGCCGGCAGAGGGAATTGCTCAGCAATCCCGTGTCCTGCTGCCTTCCCACCTGCAGCTGATCCCAGACACTGATGTCACTGACAACAAAGTGAATAAAAGATGGGGTCTGTGTGTTATGCTGGTAGAGAAGTGATTAAATTTTAACCACGTAGTTGTGATCTAATTCTCGCTCGCTCACCCAAAGGACGCTGATGCTTTGCAGAATGAAAAAAAAAACCTGTGGGAGCAAATAGAAAGACATGTTGACTGTCATTTCTATTTATATCAGCATACTTCCACTTGCTGAGCTGCTTGCATGTGATGGGGGGAGGAATTTTAGAGGGAGGTGATCAGATTTTTCAGGCAGTGTTCTGAACTGAGAGACAGTTCACTGAACTGTGCAGCAGCACACCTGGGGCCAGGTGTGGTTTGTGTGAGTGCTCTGCCCTGATACAGCAGTGGCTGTGGGAATAATTCCTCATCCTGCCAAGTTTTTGGGCAGTCTGGGTTTGGGGACTGTCAGTGAGTCACACTCAGGAGTGCAACAACCAGGACAGACAGACAGCACCCCACCAGAAATGTTGTGATTGTTCAGGAAGCTTGCTCAATTTTTGTCGTGAAGGGAAGGTGGCAGAGAATCTTTGCAACTTGTTGACATCTCCCAACAGATGCAGGACAGCATTCTTTAAATACATGTCCCGAAATCATTCCCAGGAACAGTTCCTGCTGATATCTGAGATGAGTGAACTATCCAGTGCTGGCTGCAGGTGCAGATCCCTGGCAGGAGTTTGGTTTTAGAATTCTGTCAAGCTGCAAAGTGCTGCAGCAACGTGTGAGTGCCCAGTGCTCCTCATTAAGTATGGAAGTCTTTTGGAAACACTCTTGGAATGCCCTGAATTCAAACAGAAATGAAAGGTGCATGTAACCCTGTAAAACTGGGATTTCTGACAGTAAAACCTGAATTATTTAAGACTATAATCCCTGATTATTCTGGAATATAAATAACTGTGCAAAATTATTTCAACAGGGGTCTGCTTTGATTTCTCTCTTTCGCAAGATAGGAGGGAGGGAATTCTATAGCTTATGGAGCACATCCAGATAATTCTATGTCACTACAACTATAAAAATACATCCTCATGTAACCTACACACAAGAGCAGTCGCTTAAAATTTAATGGTGAGGAAGATGAAGGATCACTGCCATTTAAAATTACAGAATATAGAAGATAAAAGTTTCAAAATCTGCCAACAGTAGAAAAATGTCTCTTACAGTGGTTTTCTGTGTCATCCATATAACCCTAATATTATGTGATAAGAAGGCATTGCTATTTAAGACAAAATTTGCATAACTTGATTATAGGGAATATTGAGCATCGTTACAAATAAATCCCCTTAGCCTTATTTTTTAAAAGTTCATGACTCCAAGATGTAGGAATTCAGAAAACACTTGAAGGAATTAATAATAGTACATAACTGCACTTTCTCTATTAGGCCAAGAGCTTTAGTGTGGCTGGGAAATTAATGCTTCCATAAATTACAATTCCAGAAGGTCCGGTAGGGCTGGCTCTGTAAGTCCTCTACCAGTGAGCACAAAGAGGATCAAATATACCAGAGCTCAGGCTTTATCCCTTCCTCATCCACAGATAATTCAAAGAGATCCTCTTCATTAAGGGCTTTGGCACATTGCCTACAATTTCTTTTTGGGCCGCTGTGAGTTTAATGATGCAGAACAATGGTCTTCCCTCTTGTTGAGCACTTACCTTATTGTACCTTTAATCACATAATAAAAACCAAATTAAGACACCTCCTCATTAGGGTCCTTGCAGCTGTGCATATCAATGCTTTGTGCTACAAATACAAAGGGGACTGTGGCAGCTTGGAGCCTGCATGCAGAGCTCCACTCTCCACTGATGAGGGTGGCAGCAATGGGGTGCACATCCCATCTAGATGGATCCCCATGCTGAATGCAGCATCTTAAATGAAGTCATAAACACTATCAGATTGTTGGGTGTGTGGGTAAATGGAAATCTTCTTCAGAAGATACTAAAAGTCGTGAAAATGGAGGGAGAAGGGGGAAGAAAGAAAAGCAGAAAGTTGGGAGGGTGTTTTACACCAGGTTTCTGGCGTGCTTTTCTCCATGTCATCAACTCCTACATAAACAATTACAGAAATAAGGGTTTTCCCTTTGTATGAAAATTCCTGATGAACCAAAAAGTAAACTCCATTGGAGGAAACTTGCAGAAGAATGAGTCATCTGAGAGAGAGCTTTTGAGCTTGCAAAATAGAGTAAAAAAAGTTTATGCCTGCAGCTTAGGGAACTTTTTCAGTTTCACACTAAGCACACATTGACCACAGTATGGGAGGTAAACAGTGAAATAACTTCCTAATTGGACACAGTGTTTTCTAGAGTCCTCACAGCATCACAGAATGGTTTGGAATGGAACTTAAAGATCCTGTCATTCCAACCCCACTGCCATGGGCAGGGACACCTCCACTGGAGGAATTTCTGAGGATGTCAATATAGAATTTTATATCACAGGATAAACGTGCATGGGCAGTGCTCAGAGCTGTTCCCTGGGATTTTGGATGATGGAACCCGGTGCTCACAGTGGGAAGATGCCATAAGAACAACCCATCAGAACTGGAACTTGCAGCTGAAAAACCCCAAGATAAGTGACAGGGAGCCCAGTCCCCTCCTCCAGGCTGTCCCTCCAGGGTCAGGACAGGCTGGCAGGACACAAGCTCATGTTGCCACTGCCCTTGGCTCAGCTGAGCCGAGGTCAGAAGATTCTGCTCCGTGATTGTTGAGCTGGCACCCCTCACAAATACTAAAGTTCATATATAAATAAACAGTTGTTGCCATGATCTTGCAGCGTGTCGGGAACTTGAAAGCCTCACTCACATGCTCCTGGCCTGGCACATCCCTGAGACATGGAAAAATGGGTGAAAAACAATGGTGGGCAAGCTGGATCTGTGTTCTAAATCAGGCTGAGATGCTCTGTGGCCAAGGTTATATAAGCACCGAGGTCAGATACAAATTCTGTGCTAATGAGAGGTTCAGCAGTGATGAGGAACAAGCCAACACTGTTTTCCATTGTAGCTTCCAGAAGCATCACTTGCAGGAAACTGTTGTGCAGCAGAGCTCCCACACAAACCTGCTGCACTGAGCTAATCACCAGTGCAGCTCCCTTTGCCATCAGAATTCCATTTGCACGTTCAGACTTGAGAAAATGAGACCAAAGTAATCAATCAGTAAGAAAGCCTAATTCAAGGAAACAGTCTAACTAGACTTAAACCTACTGAGTAGTGATGTTATCCTAAAGCAGGGCCAAAGTGAAGCTTGCCAAAATAAACATTCAGCTCAAAAAAAAAAAAAAATAAAACCTAATCAAAACTGTAAGATTTGGAAAACAGAAATAATTGCCTCTGTACATATGCTTTTCACACCCTCAAATTTAATTGGGCAGCCAGAGAATTAGTTGCTCTACATTTCAGTAGTTTTCCATGTTAAGACCAAAGTGGTGGTGCCAATTACAGGGAGCTGCTCTACTTGAAATACAGTGTATGGCTTCAAGTGCTCTGTATGTGCAGCCTGTGCTGCAGCTGAAATTAAAACTAGTGCTGAAGTTGGATTCTGTCACTTCACTACCATTAAACTTGACCTCAATAACAGTTGTGAACCTATCACACTTACTTCAAAGTAGGCATGTGTTTGCTTAAACAAGATGTTAATTCCAAAGGCTTTGTTCTAGACAGGGTTTTCTACTGCAGAATTAGTTCAGCTGTAGAAAAACTCTGCTTGACAGACTGGAGACTCATAATCTTCAGAAAACTGCCCTTTAATGATCGTGGCGCCTGTCTGTGGCTCACGAGTCCCCTTTCCTAATTAGACATTTACCAGAAACTGGCAATTGAAATTTTCCTCTTCACTTGATGATGAATAATGCAATGCCTCTGTTAGGATTTCTCTGGCAGATATTCTTTATTGTGAAGTTAGAGGAATATTTTGGCCATTAAAGGAACATAAACAAGAGCTGATATGAAATAAATAAATGCCTAATGGTCACCTGTGATATAAGTGCATAATTTGACCTACTTTGCACAAGAAATATCTCACTGCTGCATAATCTTCCTAAAATCTACAGTGCCTTTCATCTTTACAGTGGGCAGATAAAATGCTCAGCCATAGCATGGATTTATTAGGATTTTTTTTCAGATGATGAATGATTGAGGGGATGAGTTTTGTGATGCTTTGCACTTACACATCTGTTTAATGCTATGAAGCAGGTGGCAAGAAGTCACAAGGGAGAAGGCACCAGGGACAATCACTCTGTGCTTTACTGTCACATGTCAGACATGGGCTGGGAAAAAAGGAAACATATGGAGTGATGAAAAAGTGCAGGTTCAGTAAATGTGTTTTGCTGTGTTCATTAATAATGGAACAAAAGGTCAGGCTTCATTTTCATTGGGACAGGACAACTCTGCAGTCACAGAACACTGGGATTGGTCCTTGCAGAGATTTGGTGGGCAAAGGGGAGCACATCCAAGTGGAACTTGGTCACAAGTCAGGGATTTGAGAGGAGAGGAGCAGAATAAATAATATCAAATATACATAAACATTACATATTACAAAATTCACTAACTTGAGCAGTGACAATTGAAGAAGATCTTCCTGTTAATCTGGAATATCTTCAGGTAAAAGTCCAGCTGTCACCATCCAAAACACAAATGGTCAGAATCAGGGCACTGTTTTCGTCCTTGTGTCCATAAGGGATAATCCTGGGTAGGACACAGAGGTGATTGGACATGCTGTCCTCTGGCATAGGAGCTGGGCACCAATATATCAAAATTATCCCAAATAACAACAAAATCTACAAACAGAAGTGCAACAAGAGGGTTTCTTTGCAACTTCAAACCAATACTCTGCATTCCTGCAGAGTGAAAACTGAACATCATTTTAAAGAAGGCAATCATTCATATGTTGGAAGATCACAACAGATAAGAATTTTTAAATTTGGCTGAGGTGCTTCAGAGTTCAGCAGAAGCTCTTGTGTCTGAAGTGCCATCAGGTTTAGCCAAAAGCAGAGGGAAGTGAAGGTGTTTTTATCCATATTTTACTATGAGGATAGGGAAGAATGGAGGGAATGGTGGTGGAACTCCTGCCCAGGTGAGCCCTTCTGAATTTCATTTCTTTACTTCAGCTCTGCTTGTGAACACCCAAGGTGACAAAGCTCCTGCAGCATCAGGGCTCCTCACTGAGAATTCCACTGGGATCTGTCCCTGGGCTCCCAAGAGCAGCACTGGGTACTTCCCATCCTCAGAGCTGTCCAAAATTGCTCTTTCCCTGTCCTGCATCACCGAGGCGTCTGGGGAACAGGGAGGGAGTGGGAAGATGGACTTAAAAGCTACAAACAATCAGGATGCTGGCAATTAGAATGATCTTAAGCAGTGCCTGGGAGATGGGATCAGTTGTGCTGTGCCCTCCTGTGACCTCAGGCAGATCACTCACTCATTCTGTGTTTTTCATCTTCGCTCCTTACGAGATTCCTTTTGTCTGTTTGCCTGGAGCAGCTCTCCAGAGGCAGCACTGGCTTTTGCTAGTCTGATATGCTGCTGAAATTTTATCAGTATTATTTGGAGTGCTGGTCTGTGCACTAGAAACTTGCACCGCTCTGATTTTAATTCAGGTGCGGTGTTAAATATTGCCTTACCAAACTGCGAGTGCTGGAAGGCCACAACAGGGCAGAGCTCCCTCCAAATCTTTGACCATTCCCTTTTTCTGTGTGAGAAAGGGACCTTTGGTCTGATTCAGAATTGCTTCTTATGCTACTCAAATTCAGCTTGTATCCACTTAACATCGCACCCTCAACTAAAAGGGTTTTAATTTTTTCATGCTGTTCACTCTCACTGTGTGTTATTTTAAACACAAATACAGAATACACCTTTTCTATTTTAGAGAACAGCTTTTTGAAAGGTGTCATTCATTAAAATCTGTCATTTGCTGTACTAGATGAACACATAGACATCCCAAGGTTTTGCCTCCTGGGAAAAGCACACGTGGGAAGGGCAGGAGCATTTCCCAAAGAGCCACACTGGAGGTGCAGTGCTGGACAAAGCAGAGGATGTGAGAAAACGGGTAATTACACTTGCTGAATCCCAGTCATTAGTAATTCATGGTTATTTATGGCTCATTTGTACCTCACTCAGAGGTCCCATTGATTGGCCCCCTCTGGGTCACGCTGCAGAAATGGCAGAGACAGGCATTAAAAGGGGAGCCTGTAAACTTCTGGCTGTGTTCTGGATGGACCTGGGTTATTAAACCATGAAAAGATACACAAAAGATCGCTTAAAAATAAGGAAAATAATTTCTGCCCTGATGTAAAGTCATTTAACATGATTCCTGCATATTGAAGAAAAAAAGAGCTCCAAGTAAACTTTGCTTCTAGTGAAAGTTCAGGAGTCTCAGAAGCCCCAGTGTTTTAACTGAAGTAAATAATAAAATTCCCTGTGGTTTTATTTTGAGTAGTGATCCACAGGAGCAGAGCCTGAGAATCCAACCAAGAGCATCTTAGTATGCTGCAGACAGTCCTGGCCCTGCCCTGGAAATACCTAAATGTGCTAATTACAGGCCAAATAAAAATTCCTTTCTTTCCAGGCTCTTTCTCCCAAGATTTTCCATTTGCAAGTTAACGGTTTGGAGAACAAATGTATTCTGTGCTCTTAAGGAAAAGAATTTTTCCTTGGTCTGAACTGTTTTGTCATGGATGGCTCACAAGGCAGAAGGGAAATGCACACACATGGAAACAGTCTATTACTAAACAATATAATTCTGGGGTTTTCAAAAAGAGGGAGACTGTACATATGAGGGAAATAAAAGAGGGATTAGATGGAGCTGCAAGAAGAATTAACCTGTATTTTCAACCTTTTTTCTCCAATTCCTGAGGAAAATGGGGGTTATAAAATAGGCTTTTTGCTGCTCTTGCTTCTATAAAAATCTTTAAAGTTGTGCTGCTTTTTCTTAGTATGCAGACTCCTTTAAGAACTTGCTAAAGAAGGGAATCAGACCATAAAGAGCATTTTAAATGGAGCACAGACGTCTCTAGTCTCACAGAACTAGCATTTTTATGGTGCACTTCCCAAGGATTTGCATGAATTTCTACAAAGAAAAGCTGCTTACTCATTCTTAGGCAAAAAGTTTTTTTTCTCTCTGTGACATTTATGAGGCATAGAAGAGCCAACAAGCTGTACAATGCATACAAATGTTTATCATTCATGGCATTACACACGCAGAAATCAGTCCAAATTAATGGAAAATAATAATTTTCTTTTACTGAAACCTGCCTGGCTTCTGCTGTGTGCTCCCAACATCCAGAAAACAACGTTGCCCACTATTGCTTCAGAAAAAAAGTACAAAATAATAATAACTAAACTGTTCTGCACAGGGATTTTGTGGCTTTCTCAACCTTTCAGCACCTCCTTCCACCAGTGCCTAAAGTCACTTCATCTGTATGCTGCAGAAGGAAAAGAAAATCAGAATTTGTGGCAACCAGGAGGAAATTCTGTCCACTTGTAAACAAGTGACATATTTTGATATACCTGAAAGCCTCTAATTGATGCCTGCCATTAAGAAGTGGCAATTAATTAGGCTTCTCTTTCCACCCAGAGAAATAACGCATGCAAATCACCTTGCTCAATAATTAAACAGCAGCTATTGATAAAATGACATTTATGCAATAGCACAACCCTGTACTATCGCACCTCATACCTCAAACAAAAATAAGAATGTGTCTTCTAATAACAGAGAACAATTCTGTCATCCCAGCCTTGGCTGCAAATCCCTGCTGCCTTGCACAGGAGGTCCAGCCTTGTCCTCACAGTGGGGAGGCTGGAAAGCTCCAGCCCCTGGAGCCTGTGCCAATTCTGACCTCAGGAAATTAGCATCTAAACAGTGGCACTTGGCTCAGGAATCGCTGGAGGATCCCAAACCTCTCAGCAGAATAGTTGTTAAAGTAGAAGCACATATATAAACATAAAAACGTGAGAAAATCAGTCCTTGCAAAAGGTGTTTCACTGTGACATATCCAGAATTACCAGAAGGGGATTTCAACAGGAGGGATGCCAAGTGCACTGCACAGCTCCAGCAGAGAGGAGCTGCTGTAAATCCAATCCCTTACACACAGCACTGCAAAACTGTATGGAAAGCCATTTCCTAGTGAGGTAGAGCAAATTCTTCACAAGCCTAAAGAGATAGGAGGGTTTTTTCTGTTTTTATTTATTTATTTTTTCTTTTCTTGTTGAGAACATCATTGATCACAAATCATTACTGATATGTGTTTTTCTACTTGGTATGTAGCTACCAGCTGAGAGAGATTAGAAAATAGACTCAGGAAAGCACTCGGTTCTTACCAACCCTACCTCACCCAAGATCCTACTGCCTGTTTTCACCCTTTCATCTCCAAGATAGCACTCGAATGTTTCCAGCCTTTTCCATGGCTTTAGGAGTCAGATCTCAAGCCATACCCACCTATCTGCTGCCTTCACTCCTCCTAAGCTGTCATGGGATGTTCCTCAACTATTCCACCTGATGTTTAGGATTCCTCAAGTGAAGTTCTGCTGCTTCCACTTGGGGTTGGACCCAGCGTATTAGATTTTTTTCATTCTTCCTTTCATTAATTCCTGTTTATTTTTCTGACCATTTACAATAATTTCACAACTATAAGGTACACTGGACTATAAGACGCACTTTTTTATTTGCAGCGAGGATCCGCGCACAACAAAGTAACGAATTAGTAACGGAATGGAGCCGTCGCGGGGTTTACTGGCAGCTGCTCAATTTGCAAACATTTTTCACGGATTGGCGAAGCCTTTAAACGCAGCCCCAGGTGCCCTCCCCGTGCCGTGGGCCCCGGCACTCCCGCCTGGCACCAGCACCAGCTCTCGTGGCTCTTGCGGCTGTCAGCGCTCGCGGCTCACACTTCTGGGTTGGCAAATTTCCGAACTTTGTCCATATATAAGGCACACCAGATTATAAGGCGAACTTCCAGGTTTCAAACAAAATTTTAGTCAAAAGGGTGCGCCTTATGGTCGTGAAATAACTGTACTTCCTGGGTATAGGAATTAATGAGCTCCATGATCAGAATGAGAGTTGAAGACATCGTTTTCCTTTTGTTTGTTTGCTGGGATCACCCATCTGGATTTGTGCCATGGCTTCCCCTGTTCTGCCTTCAGGCATCATCTCTCTTTTTCTCAATTACAAATCCATCACTTCTACCTTATTTGACCATGGCAGCATTTTCCTTTCTATTCTCTCCGTCTGCCCATGGAATGCTGGTAGCTCACTCGGCTTCAGAACTTCTGATTTGCTGTTCATGTCCTCTCTCAGTCAGAGCCTGAGCTGAGGCATTGCAAAAGCAAAACACCCCTTGACTCCAGTGAGCATCAAATCAAGCTCAAGACTATTTTATTCTCGTTCCAAGTATTAAAACTGCCAGGAGACACAGACCTCCCAGACAGGATTATGCCATCTTTATCTATAGATTTCTTGCTGCCTCTACAGATTTCTTGGCTCTCTCCCCAGGTTATTATAGTGCAGAAAAACATACAGTACATACTAGAAAATAAAAGACTGTAAATGCTATTCTATTTCATAATCATTGCATGGCTTCTATTAAAAAAATAATAAAAAATCAAACATCCTTTCCGTATTCACTGTCTGGTCCTAATACAGAGTATTTACGTCCCTGCCTTATGCAGTGGCTAAATCCACTATCAGGCTGCACCACAAATTTCATCCAAGTCCATTCAGCTCAGTTTAACCCCAGTCTCTGCACTTTATCTGCAGCTTTCTCCATATTCTGTGTATTTCCAGTGCTAAGAAGGTCCAGAAAAGCTAAGCATCTCACCCTTTCAGACAAGTTCATTTATATATCTTTTGTGCCATGAAGGATCCCATTGTCTCTGTCACATGGTGTGTTCCTCAGAAATTATGCATATTTGTCATTTTTGGCAGTCTTCTGAAGCATTCATGTGCATGGATTTTTATTTTTTTTCTGTGTTATTTCAGATGTAACTGTTTATAAGGAAAAGAATTGCTGAGCCCAATTCAGCAGCATTAGGAAAAAAGTCTAGGAATATAAAGCTCCTTATTTTGCACAGCAAAGCTGTACAGATGTATTTATTTAATTTATATATTATGTATTTCTTGGCTTTTATACATTGGAAAATATTATTTGTCAATTGTAGCAAATTTTCCAGATAGAAACTAAGCATATTAGTCTCACCTATTTGCTAGACTCAGGATTAGCCACAAGTACAGACTACAGACACCAGAAATCAGGCCATTGAGATCACCTCAGTGTATTTCTCTTCTGCATCATTTTTGTGCTACTAAGAATAAAATACCAATACCTGCTACTTTTTTCAGACTAAATAGCAATTTATCTCTGTTATGCATAAACAGACTTGGGAATTACTGCTTTTTATTATACAAATATTAAACACTGCCATTCCTCATTTCCCTTTAGTGGAAAATTATATTATTGGTGTGCTGAGATGGGAAATGTTTTTAAAAAAAAGTAATTACAAACTATTCACTGCTCAGTATTTACCACATATCATGACACTTACTGCAGGCTTTTTAGGAACCAGATTCAGAAATGGAATTCCCTGCTGTAAAGCGCTTTTAAGAGTATTTTTGTGTTTCATCTTTTGTTAGGGCAGGTCTGGCCATGTCTCAGATCAGCATCCACAGTGACCAAGGCTGCTGATCAGAGCAGGAACCTGCAGAGCTGAAAGGATTCCACTCAGCTGGAGTTTAGGAATCAGCCTCTTGTGAGGGACCCACAGACTGACCCAAAACCATTCATCATGTGGACAGCTACTGTCCAGAGGATTGTCTGCCTAACGTGGTGTGGGTGCTGCCACACCTCATAGAAATATTGACTTTTAAAGACAAAATCCCCAACCATATCTTTGAAACGGGTTAAGAAACTCGTAATAACAGCAGCACAGTGACTTATGCCTTCATTTCACTGTAATCATTGCCATCTTATCAAACCCATAATTTAAAACTGTATACGCATCAAACACAGTTCTGCCTGTAGAGTTCTCAATTTACCAACTCAAAACTGAATGCCAGAAAGCCACAAACCTTTTCTGAACCAGGTCCCTCTGCATCAGGAGAGTTAAAATTCAAATTTATCTGGCTTATCACCCCAGTTTTGAAATCTGGTCCCATGTCCTTCTTCCTGGCTGTGCCAGCACCTTTTTTTTTTCATGGCATTATCAGCTTGCAGACAACACAGTCAGGAAACTGCTTGGAAATAATTCCTGTAGTAACAATTTATGACACAGTCCAGCTACTGCTGCCTGTTCCCTGCATGACATCAACCTGTCCTTGAAGTCTGGATTATTTATGTAACAATTGCATAGGACTGCACAAAGAGGATGCCAGCCCATGGATTTTCAGAAATAAAAGTGTCCTAAGGAACTTAAATTAAAATGCAGGCTTGTACTAAACTGTCTGTAATCCAGCATCACTACAGCATTAGGGAATGAACTGGAAATCTGGCCTTTGCAGGATTTTACCAGGTCTTACTACAAAGATGGAGAAAGGATCTTCATAAATAGTTTCCTGCTCTAGAGTTAATTCTGAGCCCATTTCTGAAAAACATTATACACTGCAATTTAGATTCTTTTATTGTGATTGCTTGTTGGGTTTGGTTGTACCAAAAAGAAAAAAAAAATTAAGATGCACGCAGTAAAATGTGCAACATTTAATTTGCAGCAAATAATAAAACTCAAACCATAATCAGCACTTCCTTTTTCCTGAGAAAACATTACGCTGAACCTAATTTTACAGCTGTACAAACTGTTTTCAAGTAATCTGCTCAATTGGGCGAGTTAATGATATTTAATTTGACCAGGCCAAACTTTACATGCTGTGCATTACTGGGAGCACTCGTGTGCAGTGCAAGTGTTTGTGTGATGTAAATGTCATTCTAACACCTTCCCCTCTCAGCTGGCTGTACAAAAATCCAGGTGTCATCACCTCTCTAAGGCAAACCCAAGATGACAGCAAGGAAAAATGTTAGTTGCACAAGGTAATTCAGCAGAAATTTAGCCTTTTCAAGCTATTCTGCACTCAAGTTAACCCTCTTTATATCAGCCAGCTTTTTGCCCTGGGCAATATGTAAAGCATGAGCTAAATTCAGTTATTGCACTGAGTAATGTTCTTATTCAGGTGCCCCAATTATTTTAATGTGACTGAACAGTGTGTACTCAGTGCAGTGTGTGAATTCTCTTCTCAGCCCCCCAATTCCATGGCCTGCCATGTCTCGTGTTGTTTCTATCCACTTCTCTAAAATTGAGTTTTTTATTGCAGTGACTGAGTACTACCATCATGTTTCATCTGAAAAATTGTTTATCAGACACAAACATGTAGTTTTGTGGTTTTGGTTTTGTTCAGCAAAAAGGTGAAAAGTCTAAAAAGCAAACCAAAACTGGAAAAGCTACAGGAGAATCAATAACTTGTTGTGTTTGGAGAGGGGATGAGGGATTTCTAATCTGCAAGAAAGAAATGGGGTGCTGGTTTGTTTTTCACCTCGAAGAGCAATCCCAGTAAAATCTATCAAAATAAAAGTAGAGGATTTGTAAAGTTATTGTAGAAAAAAGGGAAAATGAGAGATGCACAAGATTGCAGGGATCATTCCTGGCACTGCCTGCTCACAACTTGGTGATGCCTAAAGAGGCTGACCTGGGCCAGAGGCTGGGCAGAGCTAAAGGAATAAAGCAGGGATTTATTAAAACCCTTCACAGGATTCACTTGGGCAGTGCCAGAGCCTGGCCATGGCTGCACCCAGGATGGACCCTGGCTCAGGAGTTTCACACTTTTATCAGTTCTGTTCCATTCCCACCTTGGGTTCATTGTCCAATTCCAGCTCCAGGTTCTGCAGTCCCACCCTCCCAGATTCTCTCCTCAATTCCCTGGTTGCACTTTTTGGGGCTGGAGCTGCAGCGTGTCCTTGGTTCTGGGGCTGGAACAGGATTGTTGTGTGTGCCTGAGCTGGGAGGAGAACCTGGAACACTTGTGTGGAGTTCAGAGTCAACAATACAGTGCAGAATGTGGAAAATGTTAAAGCTAAACCTGAAGGCATCAGTGGCTGGCTGTGCTGGTCCCTGACCGCTCTGCTGTTCATCCCCACAGGTCAATGGGAAGGATTTATCCAAAGCCACGCACGAGCAGGCGGTGGAAGCGTTCAAGACGGCCAAGGAGCCCATCGTGGTGCAGGTGCTGAGGAGAGCCCCACGGCCCAAGGCTTTCCCCAGCGGCCAGGAGCCCCAGCTGGTGGATGTGGGCACCCAGACCGACATCACCTTCGAGCACATCATGGCCCTCAGCAAGATGGGCTCGCCCGCGCCGCCCATGCCCGGCCTCGACCCCTACCTGCTGCCCGCAGAGTAAGCACGGCTTTCGGCACCCCAGGAATCCCTGCGTGCCGCAAAGTCACCTCTTGATGTGCTTTGTTTGTTGTTTATCATTTATTATGTTCTTTATTATCATTTAATATAAAATTCTATAGTATATAGAATATTGTCTATATTCTGTAGTATATTCTATAGTATATATACAGTATATATATAGTATATAGATGCTATATATATTATATTTATACAATATATATACTACATATATACTGTATCTATTCTTTATAATTCTATATAATATTCTATAGTATATTCTATAGTATATATACAGTATATATATAGTATATAGATACAATATATAGAGTATATAGAGAGTATATATATAGTATATATATACTATATATATCTCTTATTATATTTATACTATATATATACTATATATATACTAGAGATATTTATAATTCTATATATTCTATAGCATATTCTATTGTGTATATATACAGTATATATATAGAATACATATACACACTATATAGATATATTATATATCTATGATATATTATATAATTATATAAATAATTATGTATAATTATATCTAGAATATATTTCTATATTATATTAAAATAGCTATTTTAATATATTATATCATATCTACATTGCATATAATATATATTATGTATTATATATTATATAGATATATAACTATGATATTATATATGATGATATCTATATGTATAATTCTATATAAACTATATTTATATATTCCATATAATAGAAATTTAATTCTATACATAATTACTTAATAGATAATTATTTAGGTTATTTATTATTTATTTATATGTTACTGTGTTTTCTTTTTGCTAGGGTTGAGTTTAAATGTGCAAGATGCTATTTCTTGTTCGGACTTAGATGTTTATTAATTCTTATTTATATTACAGTTCTATAAACTGTGAGTTTTAAAAGCTAACAAGCTAAAAATGGAGACTTTTTTTTTTTACAAGGTGTTTTAAGGGTCAACTCTTTCATTAAGAAAAGCTACTTAAATTATTTTTATTTTCAAGTTAACAACTAACCAACCACTTGTGGTTTGCAATGCAGACTTTTTTATCTAATTACACAAAATTACCCAAACCCATGAAGAGGAAGGTGAAGAAAAAAGACAAATTTCTGCCTTACACTTTTATCTTGCTTTACATATATTACTGCTTTCTAAATCCTTAAAGGTTAAGTTTTGCACTATGTGATATTACACAGTTCTATTCAAACTCCACATTCATGATTCCAGTTTTATTATTTAGAAAATGTGGAAAAAACATTTTCTGTGTTAGCACAGAAAGTCCAAAATTCTCATTTCCAGGTTTCCAGCACTGTGTTAGGAATTCCCAAGCTCACCTCACTTGCTGGTGCACCTGTACTCCCAGGATTCATCCACACTGAGCCATAACTCACAGCATTTTCATTTTTCCTACACATTAGCGAGACATTACTCACATGAGTAATGCCACTGAGTCACAACATGGCCTCATAAAGCTCTTTTTTTTTTGCTGGCATTTGATGGATAAAGTTATTGCATTTTGCAATTCCTCTCACTGCCTCTTTGGGTTGCTTATGTTTTAACTTTATTTTTTATGGCTGCCATAAATTGTGCAATGCTAAGAGCTGCTCCATTCTGTTCCAGTGTATTAATTACTTTATTATAACCCTGCAGCGCTGTTGCTCAAATAAGTTATTTTCTGGGACTAAAATTACTTACCAGTGTTGTCATGGATGTTTTAGAATCAAATTTTAATTATTGCTAATGGTAATTTGATGCTTTTGTACTCACAAATACAAATGGCAATTATCTCCTGGGCACACACCCCCCGCCCTCACAGGCTGCTGGAGAGCAGAACAGCTCCCCAAGGAGCCCCTGCAGATTGCCTGTCATCCTGCCACGCATTTCCAGGGGGACCAGGGGGTGCCAAGGATGGATTCTGACCCTCTCAGCTGCTCTGTGCTCTGATCTGGTCCAGCCACAGCAATTCTTGGTGCTGAGGTGACCGTGCCCATGCTCCCAGTGCAGCTCTCCTGACATCCCTGGGAAATGGGGTCTGATCCTGATCCATTCCCACACTGAGCCAGGAGCTTGCCCTGTGTGTGTCTGCTCCTCTCATGACTCTCTCTGCTGATCCTTGAAGGGTGGATATTCCAGCACGGCCACCTATTCCCAGCCCATTGAAAATTCCAGCACAGCAGCAGGATTTAGGGGAAATGACAAAAGGCTGGAGCTTTGTGCTGGCAGTGAAAACACAGCAGGGCTGGGAGCTGTGCAGAGGATGGGAGTTCCTAGGGGCTCAGACTGCACCTCCCAACCTCATCTGCACTGGGGGCTTTTAGTGCCTCTGAATTGCCAACAGAAAATGGCAAAGATTAATTCCTGATTTAGGAAAAAATTATTCCCTATGAGAGTGGTGAGGTTCTGGCACAGGGGGCCCAGAGAAACTGTGGCTGCTCCATCCCTGGAGGTGTCCAAGGAGCAGCTGGTCCAGTGGAAGATGATTTTCCTTGAAGTGCCTTCCACCCCAAACTGTTCCATGATTTTATCGTTCTATGATTTAGCTCGCAACGTGCCTGCATTATTCCAAATGCATTATTCCAAATGCATTATTCCTGCATTATTCCAGCCTCATCAACTTGTATTGTTCCTGAACCATTGGACAGATCCCAGCTGCTGGATCACCAGTGCCCTTGCTGGATTCTCTCCCAGCCCTTCTCACACTCAGCTCTCTGGGTGTGCTGTCACCCAGCACCTGAAATCTGACTCATTTTTCTTGGTGTTTCCTCTCACTTCTCCCAATTCCATTCAGATTTATCTCGCCTGCCTCTCACAACTTGACTACCCAAGCCAATTAGCAGACGATGTTACATAAATAGCCTCAGACATGTATCTAGTTAACAGAGAATTAAAGGAGTTTACTTTCACTGCAGCTAAACCAATCCAGCACAGAAAACAATGATCACAAGAGCATTACACTGCTTACAACTTCCAAAGTAAAGGCAGTGGAAGTGGGGGAGAGCTGAAGCAGTAAAAAGCAGCAGGCTGTCCTCCTACAAGACATGGAATTTTCATTTAAAACACTTACTGGGCTAAGTGGTGTAGCTTACAGAATTAACCACATGCAGCTCCTCCATGTGGGGGTTAGTCCATCATCTCCCTACAACCTTGGAATGCGTTAACAAGTTCCACTAAAGTCCTGAGTGCTGTCCTAAAAAATACTTTTTTTTTTCCCAGCCATCCATCCGTGCATGAATACTACGACCCAAATGACTACATGGGAGGAATTCATCAAGAAATGGACCGGGATGAGTTGGAATTAGAGGTACTTAATCTGAGTGATTCTTTCCTTTCCATGTGCACCCCAAGGTCTTTGAATTGTAGAAAGAGAAAAGACTTTTCAAAATAGATATTTGTGATAACATTGTTCACTAGTTGCTGATAGTTTATCACTCCATTGAACTGTGAGCCAGGAACTGCTGATGTTCAGCTAACAGATTAACATAAATAATGAAGGCATTGATTCCTTTAATGAAATTCTGGGTAAGTGTGCTGATTTAGGCTTTCTGAAAATCCGAAAGGCTCTGCTGAGTGGCAGGGCCTGTTCCACATAACCACAGTAAAAATGTGTGAGTTTCCCTTAAATATTTCCTGGCTGAGAAACAGATGTTCTTGATCATATAATTTTGAAGTATGTTAAGTTTACAAGACAAGGCCAGGATAGATTTGCCACTAGACAGAGCTGTTCCTCCCTTTTTCATTACTTAAGTGACATATGTATACAAATGAAATTACAGATCATAAAAGTTCAACCAGTCATGAAGGTATGCAAGCCCTTTTCCCTGCCAAATCTTTAAAAATCACTTTTGCTTTTAGTGCTTCTATATCCCATCAGAAGTTCCTCGTGAGTTTTCTCATTCCTAATTTTAATAACCTGCTCACAAGCATTCAAGGTGCAGCACAGAAATTGTGGGGCTCTGCAAGATACTTCAGCAGTACTGACCCAGTGAAGTGTTTTTAATTATTTAGAATAAATAGCAGCAAAATATGCCAATAGTTCTAGAAATGTCTGACCCAGCAATGTCTGACCCAGCTGATCCATCCAGGATTATCAGCAAGAGAATATTTTATGTCCTTAGCTGGCCTGCACTTCTGATTTCTTAGATCCTGGTCCTACTGACACCTATTTGTCAAAGCCAGCAGTGCTGACCTGCCTGGAGCTCTGCAGAAATCAGTGCAGATTTATCAACAGCTTCAGTGGGAGCAAAGTTCAGTCGCTCTATGAGCACCAGGTTGTTTCCTTCTATAAAAGTGTTTGCAGGATCAAGGACTAAAACCCCATAAAAAGTTTGCAAGCTGTTCTCAAATTCTGCAGATCTAGTAGCAATTCATCTCTGTATACAAACGTAAATCAAAGGCAGGATAAAATCAAAGTGCCAGTAAAACAAATGCTACTTAGCAGACTTCAAGGCCTTTCTTTTCAAACAAGGGCCTTTCTTTTTCCTCTTTAATAAAAATAAATACAATCTAGATTTCCGTCTCAAAGGAAAATGTAGGACAAATCAATGTTTTCTACCAGTATCTTTCCAAAATCTACTTTTTAGGAAATCTAATATTGTGGATACATTGTAATGCTTCCATTAGAAGGTCAACCAGTTGAGCTGAGCAGAGTTTAAACACCCACCCTCCAGTAGCCAAACCTTAACATGCCTTAAACCACAACATTAATAATTTTGACATTGATATAGTACTTGATGGCAAAAGGTGATCAGCTCAGTAACACAGGCAGATGAACATTAGGAAAGTCTCTGTAGCCTAATAGTATTTCTTAAAAACCACTAAAGATTCCTGTTCAAATTGTAAAGACTATGATCAATGGTAAGGTCAAAGTGCCAACAGGGACTCAACTGGCTGGTTGCTTTTCTGTTTGCCTTTTGATAGATAAGTTTTAAAAGACCACAAAGGCACTGTTTCATTGACTGCAGCAGGAATGTTGGAAGTAAGAAAGCCATCAAGTCAGCCTTCTGGGTTTCTATGTCTATAAAATGTGCTTTGAATTTAAATCAGAAGCTCCTCATCTGAACTTTTATGGTCTATAACTGACTGGTTAGTGATTTGTAACAAGCAAACAAGACAAAAAAGGTGGAACAGCCAAGTTTGCAACAAACCTCCAATGTAAATATCCATAGGAAGGAATTTATGCTGGCAGTAATGCTGAGGTGCCAAAATTGTATTCTCGGTTTTATCTCAATATTTGTCTTAAAATTGATGACTCAGAGGTAACTGCCATATATTCTCTGCTACAAAAATAAATAAATACCATTTCTTTTCTTTTGAAGTTTCCATGCCACAAGTAAAAGAGGAACTAAATTGTGAACTCCTATTTTATTATAAATTAAAAGTGCGTTCATTCTTCACAGAGGCCCAGCTAGAAGTCATTTCAGGCTCATAAAGGAAGAATAATGTCACTCCAGGATTCCCAGCAATGTTATGCATTATTATGTTTATTCAAACAAGTCTGTCCAGCTGTCAGACACAGCCCAAGCAGGGCTCTCTCAGTGCAACTTTCTCACATTACAAAGGAGAACATTCTACATCAAAAAGGAGCCTGTTCCCTCCCATTTGACTTTCTGTCCTCACCCTTCCCAATGTGCAACTTGTATGTAGGTCTTTCTTTCTAAGAAAAGAACTGAACCCAGCTGAATGGTTAGCTGGGAGTCAGTGAAGCTTGGAAATGAAAATTACATTAAATGTTTGCTACTGCTGAGAAATTTTCCTCTGATACTCTCACTCAGTCTTGGACAGAAATGAAGCATTCTTGTCAAAAGACTGAAGGAGGACACCAAATTCATTCAAAGAGCTTTTTGCCCACCCAGTGCACAGCTCCCAGTGCTCCCAGCATGAAACCACAACAGCTGATCAGCCAGAGATGAACACACTGAGCACAAAAAAATGTGCTTCAAGACGTGAAATTAATACTCTTCTTAATAATAATAACTCTGAAATTAATACTGCTTTTAGGAAACCATGAATAAAAGCTGAGCACCAAGGTTTCAAGCTCTCCCCTTTTTACTTTGGTTGAAACTTTTCTTTTTACTTCTCCAATAATGTTTGCAAGGGAGGCGAGAGGCGACTCTCTGAACGTGTGAATTGGAAGGCTCCATCACAGGCTCTCTGCAATTTTTATTCCATCCTGGTTTGCAAAGCGTTTCAAAGCATCTTTTATGTGAATAAATTTCTTCCCTATGAAAACTCCAGCTCTGCAGGGAGCTGCACTGATCAGGAGCTTCTCAAGGCATTGCTGTGTCTCAGAATACAAAGAGCTGCAGCCCAGGCAGGGCTGCTTCAGGCGGTGATTGAATATGTAAAGGTTTAAAAAGCCTCACAGCTGTACTTTCTAACACAAATATTTGTATGTTCTTCGCTTGGAACGAATGCAGAAGTGGTAAAATGTTTCATCTGGCTCGCTGAAAGGCTGTCCTGCCTCTGCTCTCTGTGGTTTCCAGCCTGGCCCCAACACCTCGAGCTGTGTGAGAAAGGTCTGAGTGATGGAGCTCTGCCCATCTGCCTGGCACACAGCCTGGCCATCCTCCAGGTGATCTCAGAGGCGTCCCAAACCTCTTTTCATAGGGTGAGAAACACTTTCCTGCAGCCTTCCCCAGCACCACTGGGGACTAAAGCTGCTCCAGCCTCTGTGGTCTGACAGAGAATCCCCATCACAGAGCTGGGCTGCCACAGAAACCTCCAGGCACATTTCTGCTTCTCTAGAGAAGAGAACTTCGGAAAGAAAATCCAGTTGATAGCATTTTCGCCTTTTAAAAGGGAAGAGGTGGGATTTTTTTCATCTTTTTTTTCAATTACCTGTATTGAAAAGCACTTTGATATGAAAATACAAACATAAAAATTGCTTTCTTAAGTTCAAGAAAGCATGAACAAGATTTTCCCTCCTGCTGTAGCAGGGTCAGTTGCCAAATAGTCCTTTATATTTATTTCCCTGACATTCTTTTCTGTGTGAAGCTTATTAATGGAAGAGCAAAAAAGGGGAGCCTGCTGGTCAGGTATGGCAGAAGTCAGCAGAGAAGAAAAGCCAGCACACCTTACAGAGAGAGGGAGAAGGACAGAGCACTCACCATGCAAGCTGTGATGAGCCTTTCTGAGTGACTGAACTATTTTTACTCATGGCTGTCATTTCAGATCTCTACTGCTCATTTCTGTCTTGTTAGAGAAAGGACTGATTTTTATAAATTTGAAGGCAGGCCATAATTCTAAATCAGCAGTACAATAATTCAATAATCCTCTGCAAATGAAGGATCTTCTGAGCTTATAGAGGTTAATTTACTATTATCACTTGCTCCTAATTCATTATGATGAGTGGTTGCAGGTATAATGTCACAGGGCACGTTCATTTCTTCTTGTCTTGCTGCAAATGCCAGATGGATTTCAGCAACCAGCTTTGTGAGCCCTCCTTGGCTCTGCATTTGATGAGGAGCCAATAATCTTTCAGACACTTCTCTTGCACAGACTATTTTGAAAGAGCATCCAAATCCTCCTTTGAACGTCTCTCAAAATGTCACTTTTACCTGATCTGAAGAAGCAGATTTGAATTATCTGCAAGTGTAGAAATTCTCAGACATGGAATTTTCACATTTCTGGTATTAACCCACCCCAACATCCCCACACTTTGTGGGCAGCACCTCTGCCTGCTGCTCTCTATGGATGCAGGAACAACCTCGGTGTGTCCCTTCAATTGCCCGGGAATGCAGCCCCTGAGACAGAGCTGTAAAAAATGGCAAATCCTGTAGCACTGCAAACACAAGGATTTATAGTAATTTCATGACTATAAGGCGTACCCTTTTGCCTAAAATTTAGATCTAAACCTGGAAGTGCGCCTTATAATCCGGTGCGCCTTATATATGGACAAAGTTCGGAGATTTGCCAGCCCGGAAGTGCAAGCCGCGAGAGCCCGAGAGCCATGCCAGCCGGCACCAGGGCCAGGCGGCAGTGCCGGGGCCCACGGTACGGGGAGGGTACCTGGGGCTGTGTTTAAAGGCTGTGCTGATCCGTGAAAAATGTTTGCAAATTGAGCAGCTGCCAGTAAACCCTGTGATCGCAGCATTCCGTTACTAATTCATTACTTTGTTGCACCCGGATCCTCGCTGCAAAAAAAAAAGTGCGCCTTACAGTCCGGTGCGCCTTATAGTTGTGAAATTACTGTACACCTTTAAAGTTCTCCAGGCCCATATTAATTTTCCTCTGTTTAATTAATTCCAATTACTCAAGCTGCCATAATACCTGTACTTGCAGGTGCCAGTTTTCCATTCTCCCCTTTCATGTATTTCTGCATAACACAGACTCAACTCTGAATATGAAAAATAACCTTTGCTTTGAAGACTCTGGTGTTGATTCTTCAACTCCAACTGGAATTGCACACTTTTATCTCTCAAATATTTCAAACCTTTATGATTATATTAAAACTTAACTGAGACAAAGACCCTTAGAAAGCAGCTGTTCCTATGTTTAAGTTCATAAAATTATCATATTTGGGTAGCATCAAATCCACTTTCTCTTTTCCTACCAAGGACTAGAGGGATTGTACCCAAGAGTAAGGCTGTCAACTAATTGCTCATAAAAATTCAGGTTCTAAACACCTGCTCTATAAATTTTTTTTCTGCTCTAGCATTTTTTTCTGCCTTATTTCTGAGTGTGTTTTTAAACAACAGATAGCTCTTTTCACTTCAAAACATACATTGTTTAATTTATCAGATGATTTATTACCTTACATTATATCACAGGTGATATCTCAGATGTTATCTTAAATGGGTTTATTTAAATATAAACCCATATTTTATTATTTAATTATTAGACTCTTTATTGTTATACACTGTTGGAAAAACACCTATTGTTAGTCAAAACATGTGGCAAGTAAGAATGAAAATAACAGTTTGCTCCGTCTTTTCCTTCCACTTCCAAGAGTTTGTAGTTTCACAAGATCTATTTAAACAATGGCCAAAGCCACCATATATTTCTGTTAGGTTTTGTAGAGATTTTTTAACATTATATAATTCTTTTTCACCACCAGTGTGGCAAGCAGTAGAATGAGCCACAGCACAAATTTCTTGCCACGTTTTCAAAGCAATGACGTATACAAAAGCATTCCTGAAGGTAATGAAACGTTTTTTGTTAAAGCATGGAGGGAATATGGAATCGTTCTGGGCCTGAATTAGGCTCAGTCCACAAATCCTCACCTCACCCCCAGCTCACTCCAAGGGTAAATGCAGGATCAGAGCAGACCTGAATCCACTTTGTCTCATCTTTCTTCTGAAGAATCCTCATCTCCTCTCCAGAAAGCTCCAAAGCTTCAGAAATCTGAAGAAAACCCTGCTATTAAACATTGTGTTCAAACCTTTAAGTAACAAAAGAGGGGGGGAAAGCACAGCAGTTCACCATGGATACTATTGATTGAAACCACTTAAATACCAGCTGAAATGTCACTGACATTTACAGCTACGCTTCTTTAGGGGAAAAAAAAAAGAAATTACACATGTTGACAAGTAAATAACATGAGATTGCTGATCTTGGCAGCTGTCAGCTAGACACACCAATAAATTATTCATATCAGCTTGGTTTATTGTCTTGCCCCTTCCAAATGGCACAACAACAGAGATGTCAGCAGGAAGGAGCTATGTTATCAGGACTTTTCCTCTGGAGTGGCAGGTCCAAGCACAAATCCAAGGGACATCTCTTGGATCCCACTGTGTCCCTTTGCCTGGTCCCAATTTTCCCTCTGCAGCAGAGCCCAGATCTGCCTGCTCTGAGGAACAAACAGCAGGACCTTGCCCTCACCTCAGGAAGTAAAAAAACAACTCCAGGTGTTTTCACATCTCTGTCTGTGCAGCAAAATCCTTCCTGCCCGTGGCAGCATCCTCAGGGCCAGCACAGCAGTCACAATAAGTTGGTTCAACACCTTAAACCCCCGGCGTATCCCTCAGAAGCAAAAGGGCAGGACTGGGAGATGGTCACCAGCCTGGAACATCCCACAGCCTGGGGCTATCTCCATGGATTTTACAACCCTTCCCACCAACCAGTGTCACACAGCAGCAGCAAACACAGAAAAGAAGAGAAAAAAAAAACCCCTCAGGAATTCCTGACAAAAAAAAGCACAGGAGAAGAACATACATTTTTAAGATGGGTTAAATGTCTCTGAGATTAACAAGACCACCACGACCTGCTGAAACCAAACACTTGCAAAATACTGAAATGTTTATCGTGTTTCTATTTCCAATACCAATATTGAATGCTTTGCTGACAATATATTGATGTCCAGTCACGCTTTTGAGAAATTTATTAGATGACTTCATGAAAATCATACAATTTAAAGTAATAGAGTATTATAGTTTTTTCTGAAAAGCCAGAGAATTACCCTATTTATTAGGAAATATGTATCAGCTGTGACAAATATTGAAATCATACTTTCTAAGTATTTTAGCCTTTGAAGTCTTACCACTACATGAAATATAGGTAATTTTTCTTCCTTTAGATCAATAAAAGGTCTATTTTCAAAATGACTTCCTATTGATTGAAGGGTCAAAAATGTCCCAGGTATTGATTGTCTGCATATAATCACGTTTTGCTCAGTAAGTTAACCTCGTCTACAAGTGAAATGAAAAGACATCCACTATATCACTTAAGCAAAATATTTTCATTGCATTTGAAAAATTGCTTCCATCAGTCACTGGTGTCTCACTGACAATGTATTTTCCTTTTTTTTATTTTTTTTTGAAACCTCAGGAAGTGGATTTACACAGAGTGAACAGCCAGGACAAGCTTGGCCTCACTGTCTGTTACAGAACGGATGATGAAGATGACATGGGTATTTATGTGAGTGAGGTAAGATTGAGCTGCTTTCCATAAGATTCCATTTGTCTTTTCAGCTGCACTGCTGGGCAGTTAAGACACTCACCCTCTGTTTGTAGCATGCTGGATAAATGGCCAAAATGCAGTAATTGGAAGAAATCTCATTATTTTCCTTTTCTCCAAACTGAGTGCAGTCCTGCTCCCACTGAAGTCAAATTTCATTATGTTAACAATGTCCTAGTTCAGATGATGCCTTCAGAGTATTTTCATATATTCCCCCTTTAATTTTTATTCTTGAATATTCCTGAAACAATATAAATGGTAAAACACCCCACACACTTTTATTTGCAAATATCTGGGGCCCATTTGTCTCTCTTTGTCCCTTTCCATGAAAAAAAAAAAGCAGCATTTATACAGCAACATTTTTTCACCATGCGAAGCCATCTCAAATTAATTGCCACACTTTGGGCAAAGAAACTCATAATTAAATCTAAAACCTTCCATTAAAAGGCACCACTCAGGAAATAAAGGGGAGGAAATCTGAGCTCCCAAGGCTGAAGAGCACCCAGAGTTGTTTTATTTTGCAGATTGATCCCAACAGCATCGCTGCGAAGGACGGGCGGCTGCGAGAAGGGGATCGCATCATCCAGGTACCTTGGGTGTTGGGGAGGATGGATCAGGAAAACCTCATCAATATGATTGCCTGGCAAAAGATTCTGAGAATATGGAAACCATAAGCGAGATTGAAATGAAAGCCATCTTTGAGATAGCAAACCTAAGTTACTAAATAACTAGAAAACAATAGGATGGCCAGCTGAAAGTGATCCCCTCTTGAGTGAACAATTCCCTCTGCTTGCAGACAGGTCCCAGGGTCAGAGCAGACCCTGCTGGCTTGGCAGGAGGGTCCAGAGAGGAGTTTTAGGGTTTAAAGTGTAACACAGGATGGTAATGCAATGATTCTTATAGGCTGTGTGTAAATGCTGTAGGATTTGTATCTTGTGTTAGATTGGGTAGTGGAAATTAGAATATTCAACACAGAAGAAGATTTATTGTATTGTAATGGGAAACTCATGCTCTTAACTCTAACCTCTTAGCTCTTACCTCTTATCTCTCTCTCTGTCTTACCTCTTACTTCCCTCTTTTACCACTCTCTTACCACTTTCTCTCACTCCCCACTCTCTTTGCCCTGCTCTGAGCTGTGCTGGCAGCTCCAGGCAGGGCCCTTTCACCCAGGCCCTTTGCAATAAACCACAAGTTCTAGACCTGGCTTTAGAGATCTCTCTGTCCCAACCATCCTGCCCACCGTCCCCTCCTACAGTCCCTTACACTTGGGAAGTGCTTTAAGTGTCCTAAACCAACAATTCCACCCCCTGCCCTCGTAACAGGGCTCTGCACATGCCATGCAGGGGGATGGAACAGCACCCTGTCCAAAGCAGCTTGCCCAGCACTTCTCTGCACAAAAGGATGTGTGCATGGATCCGTCCAGCCAAGCTTTTCCATGCACTGCAGCATCCAGGTGTCCCTGTGGAAACACTTCATGGTGCTCTTGTGTCTGCACAGATCAATGGCATCGAGGTGCAGAACCGAGAGGAAGCTGTGGCACTTCTCTCCAGTGAGGAGAGCAAGAATATCTCCTTACTTGTGGCAAGACCAGAAATTCAGGTATGGTAGCAACAAAAAACTCTCATTTGAGCCTTAAAAAAACAGCTGCTGCTTTGTAGAAAGCAGTTCTTTCAAATGGTTTAACCTAAATCTACCAGATCTACCTAAAACCATATTACACACTTTGACTGCACATATATATATGGTCTAAAATAATTGGATTCAGCAGTCGTGGTACTTACATATATATTTTATATTAAAATTCAATTTCTAGGACATCTGGTGATTTATATATGCTGCAATGCTATCACAAACATCAGTGCAAGGTATTATGAATGGTTTTGAGCCACAGTTTTGAAGAACATGCTGAAGTCTAATTCCTATAGCTATTGATTATTCATTCATTAAAACATCTATCATTTAGCCCTCCATACACAGTCTCCTAAAGTACTTGAGTACTGTCAAGAAGCCTCCTCAGCTGCAATAGAAGGTTGAAGCAGATCCCTTTGTAGAGCAGGGATTAGCTCAACAAAGGTGTTGAACAAACAGCCAGGAGCAGCATTGTTTGATCTGTCTGCTCGGGCTAGAGCAGCCCTTGTGCACCTGGAGGCACGGGGTCAGCATCATCACTGTCCTCTTAGCCTGGATATTTCTGATCTTTCCCGTGGGGATAACTGGGAATGGGAGTAAAAACGTCCTACAGAGCCCAGCCAGATTTTCCTTCTGGAGTTTGGTGCTGCCTCACAAGAGGGGTGTTTGAGCTTTGGGCTCTGGAGTGTTTTTATACATCCCAACCAAGCTGTGCACAAACCAAACCTGCCTCAACTCTTACAGGTATTTCCATGGATCAAAAGACTGAGTTTTTTCATATGTAGAGGGCTGCTGAAGATAAAACCCTGTTGTTGGAGATGGAGGCAGCTGTGGTAGCACAGTCAATACCCACACTTAGCACAAGGACAGGCTCCTTCCCAAGACACGGCAGCACTGTCACAGGAAGGGATCTCCTGAGATTTCCCAACCCCTATCCACAAAGGAAAGCTGTAATTTATGTCAGTCTTCATTCTTTTGACAACGATTGGTTTGTTTTTTCCCCTCCCTTTCCACACAGCTGGATGAAGGATGGATGGATGATGACAGAAACGATTTTCTGGATGACTTGCACATGGACATGTTAGAGGAACAGCACCACCAGGCAATGCAATTTACTGCCAGCATGCTTCAGCAGGTACTGCCCTTCTGGTATGCAGGGCTGTCAAACTTCCCACTGCACTCAATATTCAATATTGAGCTTGGCTGAATACACTTGGTGTCTCAAGTGACACTGAGATCAAGGCAAAAGGTCTTTCTGTAAAATAAGGTATTACATGAGTGTCCACAACCTCATCTCAGGGACCAAGATGTTTTGAAATAGTACCTTTTGTGCTTTGCCCCTTACAACACAATTCTTGGAAATCCCCTGTCACTGTGGTCACTAAGGAGTATGGGGGTGTATGGTGGAGAGTGCTGATTTACAGAATCTCCTACTTGATGTGCATACACAGCCTCCCAAAACCTGGGAATCCAAATGGACAACTCAGTGAAATTTATACAAGGGGAAAAAGGCAAAGAAAATTTTTGTACATTACAAATTTTGTGCAGGGTCACAGATACGGGCTTATATTCTCCATCATTCTGCTATGAGTAAGGCAGTTTCTCAATTTTTGCCTAGATTTTTTTTCTAAAGTTTCCTAGAACTCTGCATCCTCTGTGGCATCCCCATGTGTGAGGACACATGCTCTCACTTTGGCACTGCAGGAGAACTGGGAAACATTTGAAAATGTGACTTTTACCACTATTCCTGCATAGGTGAACTCAGACCTCAGGTTCTTCTGAAAAGGACATCCAACAGGAGGCTGTGGGCTTGGTCACCTTTTCTCTGAGTTCTTAATAAATGTCTTTCCATATAAGATGCAGAAAGTGTGAAAGGTGACGGATTAGGAGAACTATTTAAAAATTAAAATACTGAAATATTGCACGTGCATGCAATAATTTTTCTTTGTGTCCTGTTTCTGTTGTTAGAAGAAGCACGAGGAGGATGGAGGCACCACAGACACAGCCACGATTCTGTCCAACCAGCACGAGAAGGACAGCGGCGTGGGGCGCACGGACGACAGCACTCGCAACGACGAGAGCTCCGAGCAGGAGAACAATGGGGACGATCACACCACCTCCTCCAACACTCTGGGCAGCCAGAAGCAGCTGACCTACAGCCACGACACCCTGGGCAGCGGGGACATGCAGTTCAGCAATGAGTCCTTCATCTCGGCTGACTGCACCGACGTCGACTTCCTCGGCATCCCCATGGACGAGTGCGAGCGGTTCCGGGAGCTGCTGGAGCTGAAGTGCCAGGTGAAGTCTGCCAACCCCTACAGTCTGTATTACCATAACAGCAGCCTGGAGATGAGCAAAAGCGACCAAGAGAGCGTAGATAGAGAGTTGGAGATGCTCAACGAGGAGCTGCGCAACATCGAGCTGGAGTGCCTGAACATCGTGAGGGCGCACAAAATGCAGCAGCTGAAGGAGCAGTACCGGGAGCCCTGGATGCTGCACAACAGCGGCTTCCGAAACTACAACACCAGCATCGACGCCCGCAGGCACGAGCTGTCGGACATCACCGAGCTGCCCGAGAAGTCCGACAAGGACAGCTCGAGTGCCTACAACACGGGCGAGAGCTGCCGGAGCACTCCGCTCACGCTGGAGATGTCCCCTGACAATTCCCTGCGCAGAACTGCAGAAGGCATTAACTGTCAAGGTAACGAGGGGGCAGTGGCGTATAATGTCTCCCAGAAGAATGTGTTTGCCGGCTCAGAGAGCCATGAATCCAGCGCTGGTAAATGCCACGCCTCCACTAAAGATCCTGACCTTGGCAAGCAGCTGGAGAGCAAGGAGAGGAAAGGCAGCGATGGCAGCAAAAGCCCCACTCATGGCCAGAAAGCCTCGGGCTCCTACGTGTCCCCCTACCACCACTCTCCGTACAAACACGCTCACATCCCTGCCCACGCCCAGCACTACCAGAGCTACATGCAGCTGATCCAGCAGAAATCCGCCGTGGAATACGCGCAGAGCCAGATGAGCCTGGTGAGCATGTGCAAGGACTTGGCCTCGGGCCCAAGCGAGCCTAGGATGGAGTGGAAGGTGAAGGTCAGGAGCGATGGCACGCGCTACATCACCAAGAGGCCGGTGAGGGACAGGCTGCTGAGGGAACGCGCCATAAAGATCAAGGAGGAGCGCAGCGGGATGACCACGGATGACGATGCCATCAGTGAGATGAAGATGGGCCGCTACTGGAGCAAGGAGGAGAGGAAGCAGCATTTGGTGAAAGCCAAGGAGCAGAGGAGGCGGCGGGAGTTCATGATGCAGAGCAGGTTGGAGTGCTTAAAGGAGCAGCAAGGCGCTGAGGAGAAGAAGGAGATGAACATCATTGAACTGAGCCACAAAAAAATGATGAAGAAGAGAAATAAAAAAATATTTGACAATTGGATGACAATCCAGGAACTGCTAACCCATGGAACAAAGTCGCCGGACGGCACGCGGGTGTACAATTCCTTCCTGTCAGTGACTACTGTATAATCAATCCCCAGGGCTAAATTATGTACATAAAACACTACCAGTGGGGTAGGAATCAATGCCTCGTTCAATGTGGCAAGATTTTTGTATATAAGATACAGTCACCGAGTTTATAGTTCAAATACTGAACTCTACAGCCGTGGGTGCCAGGATCTCCATTCTGCAGTGGAGAGGAAGCTTGCCCATCTCCTTCAAAGGCAATATTAGCAGTGCTTTTTGGAATACTGATTGTACTTTTTTACTTGTTACCTTTTACATGAAGTGTTTAAATATCAGAAATGTATTAACCATACTTACACAGGTAATTTGCTTAAACTATATTCATATTAAAAGGTACCCGTGCTTTTCTTTACATTTAAAAAAAAATGCAAGAAACCCACAAGAGCAACTGCACACAAGTATTTCCTTTTTTTTTTTGGTGAAACCATATTTTGTGATATTACTTTGCTGTTGTTCACTTCTGCACAGAGTGCTGTTTATCAATACTTTGCTCAAGGTTTAAAATCAGAATTAGATTAATTCTCTTGTAATATTTAACATTTATCAAACAGCAGTTTTTAGAGTTATGCTCAACATTTAAGCATTTTTCTCTTTAAGGTTTCTGAAGAAAGTATAGAGGTTTCATCTGAAAAGCCTGAGGCAAAGTACACTATTATGCAGCTTTAAAGGATTTTAAAGCATGTTTGCAAATGTTGCAACCTATTGAAGAAACGTGCATGTACAGCTAATTTGTTTATATAAGACAGTTTGTGGAATTTGAAAAGCCCATGGTAGTAACTGTTTGCTTTATAGATTTGAATGTATTGAATTATAAAAGCAGTTTCATGAAATCATCATTAGCTACAAACGTTAACAAGTAAAATGAAGTAAAATAAATTATTGTTTTATATTTCAAACTACTTTAAATTCTTTTTATTCCCTTCTGGTTTCACCACTTAGAATACAATTTTATGGAGTGTAGCTCCTGTGCTGCAGAAATGCCTGGACAGCCACTGGAGCCAAACCTGAGGGAAAAATTGGCGTCCTGACTTTGAGGGGGGGTGGAATTTGGATTTTCTTGGGGGAAGAGACGAGGAAGAAGCACAAGGAATATCAAGAGTAAAATCAAGCAATGTTTATCTTCAGCTCACAAGGTATTTGAGGTGACTTGTGAGAAAGAAATAGAGCTTCTGCTCTCCTTCTTTGCTTTGTGGTGTACAAACTCCACCTACAGTGCATTAAAACCAGACAATATATAAATAAAGTATTTCAAAACTAAAGCAAATAAATATACAAATTAAAGGAAATGGTGAAAAAAGAACAGAGATGTCAATGAGGTATCACATTCTTTTTTGTGTTTTCTATTTCTGATTAAGAGTTCAGATATAAATTGGAATATTCTGCTAAGGGATGTAGACTCATTTTGAATAATTCCCAGATTCTCCATCCCCTCTCCCTTTTTCCTTGAAAACTTGCTCCCAAGGTTTTTGTTCTGGACTTTTCTGTCATAACTCAAGTGAGCAAAAACTGCAATCTTAGTGATAGAAGTGCAAAGTTGGAAGGATAGAGATTAGCATCTTCTTGTGCCTGTTTTGTCTGCCATTGAGAAGCAAACACCAGATTTATCCATGTTTTTTTCCGCTCTGTCTGTGGACTAGCACTGAATTGCATGAAATGTGTCTGCCACACTCCACAGTGAACTTCTATATACCTGGAAATGCCCCTTCAGCCCGTGTAACCTGGCACTCTTGTCAATAAGCCTCTGCAAATTTATCTTCAAATTGTGTTTTCCTTCAGGATCAAGAACTACTCCTCCTGTAGTCTGTGAAAGGTTTCTCTGTTGACTTTGTCAGAGCAGGGATTTCACGTGGCGTGCTCCAGCACCAGTACAGTGGAAAAAACACCAATTTTCACACACTGCTTTCAGAGAAACATTTGGTTTCTCTGCCTCAAACCTGGCTTCACCCTGAGGTCATGTTCTGCTCATCCCAGGTGTGAGAGCCTCACCAAAACACAACATCCTCCTCACCCTGAGATGTACAGAGCTGGGATTAGTGTGGAATAACAATCCTTAAACCAGGCATGAACAGCTAAACCACCTTCAGTCTGCCTGGGAATATTAGAGATGAAATGTTCTGATTTCAAGATTGTTCAAGATTCGAAATGTTCTAATGAGGAGTAATTATTATCAAGCTGCTCCTCATAAAAACAGACTCCTTTGGAATAACCTCACATGGTTCTTTTGGGCACCAGTGACATCAATGCTGAGCATTTTGTGCCTTGGGTAGCAGCAGGAATGTGTTTGGGAATTCAGTGTGACATGCAGGAAATACAACAAAGCATCCACAGTATAAAATTTACATTCATTAAGATGCTGAAATAAAATTATTGGCTAAGAATTACTCACACACCTTTGAGATTTTCCTCACTAAACACTTGTTATCTTGGACAGTAAAAAATCACCTCTCTCCTTTCACACTAGGATTTATTAATTAGCATCAGTTCACAGAATCCATCAGTTATCCTGGAAATCAACAAAAGCTTTGCAAACTGCAGATTTTCCGTATCCTTTTTCAGTTGTCATCCCACTTCTCACTGCCCTATCAAAGTACTTAATGAGGTGTTGAAAAGGGAGATTTGGGGTCTTTTTATTGCTTGCAAGGAAACACTGGAAATTACCATAACGTTAATCCAAACCTGACATCACAGAGCAATGAATCCAACTGAAAGCAGCCTTGGATACCTAAGAGGAAATATTTCATCCGACAGTTTTTCTAAAAATGACATTGTAATACAGACCCCAGTGCTTAAAAGGTAACACTGGAAATTGTGCTGTTATCTAAAGGACATCCCATACGGGAAATCTCCAGGCAGCAGCAGAGGTTTTGTCCCCTGGATTACTCCAGGTTGTACCCAAAACCCAACACCCAACACGGCCACACTCCTGTGGGACAGAGTGGTGGGTTGGTCCTGGCTGGACACAACTCCAGCCCCAGACACTCAGAGTCCTGCAGGGATCAGCACTGAGATGTGCTGCTCCCGCTGGGGATGCTCATTCCAAGTGGTTCTTGAAGTTCATTTCAACCTGGAAGTATAAAACTCAATATCTAGCTTCCTCCTCAGCCACTTTATTGAGCATAATCTCAAGCTTGGGTACAAAAGTGATCCCAGAGTAATAAATATGCAGGGAGAGATCCTAAATACACAAAGAGGGAACGAGGAATTGCCAAGCTGAGAGGTTTAAGCAGAATCTGCTCCTGCAGATTCTCCCACAGCCCTTGCACATTCCTGCAGCTCCACAGGCTGTCCCTGCTCCTGCCATGGCAACACCTCAGTCCCCATCCCCTGACAGCTCCATCCCTCCAGGGGTGACAAGGGGACAGCCTGGAGACACTGCTGCAGAATTTGGCTGGTTCTCTGCAATGCAAACAGGCTCTGTGTCAAACTGGGGTCAGCTTCCCTGAATTGCACTGTGTCTCCCAGATGTAAAAATCTATAAAAATGTAAAATACTTATTTGCAAACAGGGTTTAAAAGCGGCATGGAACCGCCCGCTTTAGATGTGCACTGAAATGGGAAAGCCCGGAACCAAACCTAACAGCATTTTTTTGTAAATTAAGAGAACTTGCACAGTAGGGATGGCAAATAAAATGAGGTAAGACTCCATATTGCCTAGGGACTACTGGTTGGAGAACTAATTAGGATTATAAACTGAAAGTATGTAAATTAACCAAATATAATTATCTGCTAGTGGCCTTTGGAAATAGGTTACCGGATACTTGTTAGCAAAATTGTTTAAATGCCTGGAAGCCATACAAAGCAAGCCATAAGCAATTTAAATTCCTCTCCTTGTTTTATTTTCAATTGTTTTTAAGCTGTTTTTGTATTAAGGATTTATTGGAACATAAACTAATTATAAAACTCAAAAACCAGAAGTGAGACAGCGACTGACACAGCAGATGCTGTACCTCCATCCCAAGGCCCTTGGTTTTATTGGATGTAAATTGTTTGATGTGACAAAACAGCGAAGATTCTGCTTGGGGTTTCATGAGAGCAGCTCTGGGAGCTCACAGTGGTTTCTGCACCTCAGCCATAGGGGGTTTGTGTGGAGATGAATGCAAACGTGCAGAATTCACCTCCCTGCTCTCCAGGTGTCTGTCATGGCACAAGGCAGCAGATTCAGGGGTTTCTGTGGGGAAATCTCACCCACAGATCAACCCTGCATTCACACAGGGCTGGCCTCTGCAGAAGCTGAGGATGTATTTAACATTATAAAACACAAGGGCTGACACATAAAGGATAGCTGGGCTGATTTCATGCTGAAGCATGAGGGCTTCACTGCACAGGCCTGTCACAAAGCTCACTTATGTGAGCTGAACGACTCCAAGCAGCCCCAGAGGATTTAAAACACTCTATTAACTCACACAGTTAATTACCCTGCACTGTACCAGAAGCATGTGAAGGGACAGCCCATCACAGCACAACTGCATTTCCTGCTGCCCACCACACCTCCCACAGGCCTTCTAATGGTCACTGCTTCAAAAAAAAACCATCCTGCAGCCCTGCTAAAACACTGCCACCCCAACCTGTGCCCTGCCCCAGGAGCTGCAGGGGATCTGTGCCCCAGCTCCTGCTGCAGAATGAATTATTCCCTGCTGGATTGACCCTGAAGTGGGTTCACAGGCAGCTAGCACTGCTCAGTGTTCTTGGGTCTAAAGCTTCTTGCTGGAATCCTAAAATATCCAAAAACACCAGAAACATCCTCATTTCTGCAGCATAAAATCTGCAATTTCCTACTCTGAGAGCTAGAGAGAGAACAAAACCTGAAATTAAATGAAAACCCACTCATCTATTCTACTGGAGTCGATTTGCCAGTTTTGAATGCTGGGAATTAAAACTTTATCTGATTTCTTTTACCTAAATTTGTACATCGGTGTCATGGATCTAAGTGCATAATTGCAATGCTTTTTACTGATCAAAATGAGAACAAGGTTCTACCAGTTTGCTATGAAAACCTGTCATCTTCTGATACAGAATGTTTCTTAGAGGAGATTTAATCAAATCAATTAATAATGACTTGGCAACAATGCTCCAATTAGGGTTTTAATTTATAAAAGTATAATGCCAATAGTATAAAAAAATAATCAGTGGAGCCAAATCAGTGGAGCTAGTGCCCAAATAAACATCTGGGCTGATATTATTTCCCTTCTATGCAAAATAGAAGTAATTTTAAAAAGATAACTACATTTTCCCAATGTAGTTCTTCAATCACCTCTAAGAATGATCAAGTTGAAGCAAGCCCAAACAGCCCATTCCTCATTCTCCCAGCAGATGATGTTGGCTCCAGGTCACACTTCTTGCACCCTACTCACATCCCTCTCCCCATTCTGGGAAAACTGAGCCAGCTAAGCCAGAAAGGGATCAGAGAGAATAATCCCCACAGTCTCCCAGAGCTGGGTGTGGGCCCAGCTATGACTGGGGATAAATTACATGTGCAGGAAATTACACACATAACACACAGAGCAAGAGCCAAGTCTGGCTCTGCTTATGTGTTTTGATTTTGTGCTTAGCTCTTCAGGACCAAAAAAGGACTTAGTCCATCTCACCCACGACATGAGAAGCACATAATATCCCCAAAGGACTGACAATGTCTTCATTTCCACAGCATGAAAAGATTAAATGGCTTGCTCTGGAAGCCAGGCAGGAGATTCTATCATAAAGCCCAAGCCTAAAGAAAGGCACTTGCCCAGCAACAAGGGCTGGGCTCAAACTGCTGACAAATCCCAAAGTGCACAAGTGCAGAGGCACCACAGCTTGTGTGGCTGGTCAGGGACTGCTCCTCCAGCCAGGACACAACACTTGGGCTGTCCTTTCAAATCAGTTTGCCAGGGAGGAGCTTTAAAGGTAATTTCTTTGACAATCCATCCTTTTTATGTGAAGCAACTGCAGGACCCTGCTACAGGGAGCCCCATTAGCTGAGAATAAGAACTCTGTAAAAGTGAACTTTTGGTGACCCTCCCTCAAAGAAAATACTTTATCATTTTGGAGTGTGGGCCTCCCAGGTGTCATGGCAAAGCTCCATTGTCCCCATCAGGAGAGCTAGCTTTGATTTTCCATAATCCATCCTCCAGCTTAGCTGGGCTTTGTTAGCTATGAATGCCATCAACAAAGGCTCCCCAAAAGGCAAATCCAGCTATAATTGTTTAATAGAAGTAAATCAAAAGGCTGCAAATTGAAGGCACCCAAGGTTTATCAAATTTGCTGGTTTTCTCCAGTTCAGTGTAAGCACCCAACATTTGTATTCCTCAGGGCTCGAGGGATCAGCCCAAAATAAAAGCAGTAAGGTCACATCCAAATAATTTCCACAAAAACATGACCGGTTTACACCGTAAGATCTGGCAAACACAGGTGCAGAACATAACAAAACACAAAAGCAGCCTTACAAAGCTATTCCAGAAACAGCTCTCTGCTCTGCTGTATTTCAACTCACAAACTGAACTCAGGCACTGCATGGTAATGAACTGATGAACCCTTTTCAATATTTCCATTCCAAAGTCATGAGAAACTGTCTCTAGTGAGGAAAGACTGAGCCATTCTACACCTACAGCTACAGAACATTCTCCTGTGTCAGTGCTTTCCTATGAGGCTGAGAGGTTTTGATTCATTTATTCTTTCCAGGAGTCTTTGTAGGCATCCCTGCACCTCTGCATTACAGAGCAATCGAGGCTGGGAGGGAGCTCTGGAGATCCCCTGGCCCCACTCACCACTCAAACATGGCATTAGGAAGGATTGCCAAACACAGAATAAATAACCAAGGTGCTACAGGATGCAGCTTCAAGGTAAATCCCAAAAGGACAGTGAACCAGACACTGAAAGGGGATTTAAGAGTTTCAACACAGGCAGTTTCTGCCAGGCACCACAGCATGTCCTTCACGTCCTGCTCTTGGTGCAGGGCTTTTCATTTATGTTTCTCAATGTCAGCTTTCCTAAATGCAGGCAGAGGCTCAGGTTTTAGACAGGAGTGGCCCTTGGTGTGTGGGACAGGGCAGTTCCTGTATGGACACAATCCTTGGGGTCCTGAGCAGGGACAGTCCCTGTCCCCCCTGGTGACCAAGCACCGCTGGTTCAGGGGTCAGCAATGGGAACAAGGCTCTAACCTCTCCCTGAAAAATGGTTGCAGCACAGCCCTAAAAGTGGTCAGGTGTGAGAAGAGAACAGCTGTAGCAGGCTCACACTTGATGCACCAGATCTGGGAGATGGCTTTGTATTTTCCTCCCTAAAATCCCTGCACTGGGAGCAGCACACACCCCACACACCCCAGAGGATGCAGGAGGTTATGATCCCTCAGGCATGTGCACAACAGCATCCTTTGAATTATTCAGGCTGGGGGAAATGTCACATTATTAAGAGAAAGTAATAACTACCACATAACACATCTGCCTGTGCTTGCAAGTCACACATGTGCCAACTCTTCTCCTTCCTGAGTCCCAGGGCAGTTTCTAAGTCCTTTATGTGAGCAGAAATGACACCAGTCCTGCAGTGGAGATGCTCCGAGAGAAGGAGCCAACCTTGAAGAAAAGCAGCTTCACTCATCAGCATTAATAGCTCATATATCAAACCCTCACAAGAAAGGAACAAACCCAAAGCTAGCAAATCCTCTCACCCTGTTTTACAGTAATGCAGCATCTGTCGTTTCCAAAACGAAGTCAGAATAAATGTGGCAATTTCATTTGCCTGCATGTGGCTGTTGATGAGCGTGGAGAAATATTTCCAGATTAAATGGGTGAACATCCATGTGGCTAAAGTAGTACAAATAGGGCCAGGCACAGCTGGTACTTTGTCTCCTAACATGGAGATTAGTGCCATCAGCAGGGGCACACGAGCCCAAAATGCAGTAATTCTGCTAAATAACAAGTGCCTGCCAAAGGGATTGTGTATTCCCAGCACAGCCCTAAACCTCAAGTCATCACCAACATCTGAGGCAGCAAGGGTGCCTTAACAATGCAGTTCAGGTTTCCATCTTCTGCAGAGGTGCAGGAGGGCACCTGCTTCTGACTGTGCCACCCCTCACAGAGCAGCAATAGACCCCAGCAAAAACTCAGAATATTCCCCTGAAACTCTGCCAGCAACCCCTCCGACATCTCTCCCCTCTCTCACTTTCCTGATCAGTTCAGGTAACAACAACAATTAATTAAAAAAAAACCCCAGGAACACAGAGTTACAAGCTCAGAGACCAAGCACATCACTCCTCTAAAAAAAGTACTATTTTTTTAAAATCTATTTGGATCAAATAATAAATTTTCATTCCAACAGCACTCACAGACAGAGGCAGCACTTTTCTGTGTAAGCTAAGTGTGTTCTCTTTGGGGACAGACATCAGGCAGAGCTCATGTCCCTGAGGTCTTCAGACATAAATGGTTGTGGCAAGTAAAAAGAATGCTCTGCTGCCTCTACAGAGGTACAGGGACTGCTCCAAAGCAATTTCATGCCCAGGGAAGCTACCCCACAATGTAGGGCTAAAGGGGATTAGAAATGAGCCCCCACAGGGAGAAGAGAA
>VRYO01000638.1:17272227-17291612 GCA_009812075.1 Sialia sialis | reverse complement strand
ATAAGCCGCACTTGATGATTAGCCGCACTGCTGGGGTAGGCTGGATTCTTCAATGAAAAAGGTGCGGCTTATAATCGTGAAATTACTGTATTTATTGAAAGGACACTCTTTGGGCAGTGCAAGAGCCTGGCCAGGGCTACACCCAAATCAAATCAAAGATGGATCCTGGTCACGAGTTTCACACTTTTATAAGTTTTGGTTCATCTACATCTTGGGGTCAATTGTCCAACCAACAGCTCCAGGCTGTGAAGTCCCAGCCCCCTTTCCCTTGCTGTTGTTTCAGCTTTTTGGGAACAAGTTGTCCTTGATTGTCTAGCTAGAAAGGAATTGTTTTGTCTCATTATCCTGTGAAGAGAACTTACCAACACCTAACATTAAGTTTCAGAGTTACACACTAAGCAGCAGAGATTCTGAAAAATATAAAAGCTAAAACCCAAGGCATTGTTTTCCCAAGGCATCCACAGTAACCAAAAAAAATGCTTGTTTGGACACTGACACAAAGCCCTCACTCACACAGACTTCCTCTTATGTCAAACTATTATTTGCCAGAGCTCATGAGGGCCAGCCCAGGCTACAGCACTTTTTAGATAGTTCCAGAAGCATCCCCTAAATGGCATGGTCAGAGACAAAACTCTGGGTTTCATGGATTTGGTGTTTGCCCCAGGGCTGAGTCATCACACCAGGGTGACAAATGGGACAAACACAAAAGGACCCCAGAGCCAGACAGAGTCCAAAGGTGCTGGTTCAGCTGAGGAAAGGGAGATGGGAAATGCAATCACTCCTGGTTCCTCTGTGAGTTACTGCAAGCTTACAAGGAGTAACACCTTGCTCGAAATCAAATTTGTTCTGAAGCTGCCAAACGTGCTGCTGCTGATGATTTGGAGAGAAATACAATTAGATTTGTATAAAGACTTCTTTTTTTGAGGACTTTTTATTTTATTTGGTAGTCACATTAAATATTAGAGGATGAAATAAATCCTAAAATTCTCTGACACAGAATTAGGCTATTTAAGGATAAGCCTGGATTATTTGCACAAAGCTGAGAAAACCCAGCACAAGTAAGTCTCTGCACACAGCTGACTGGTTCTGAAGGGGGAGATATGAAAGAGCATTGGTATTCTTTGTACATTTATATTCTGAAATACACCATGTAAACAGAAATTGAAATTAATGCAGAGTGTGAAATGCTTGGGAGTCCTCAGAGCTCAGTTCAAAACTCACCAGAGGGGTTTTGGTGAGTCCTCTGTGAACAAGGATCCTTCCAGAACCTGGGCAGCACTACAAGAACCAGCACAGCTCACACCAGACCAGAATTCCATCTGGAATGTCTTCCTGGTTATTTCAAACTGAAGGAAGCCAGACATCCTCTAGTAGGAGATGAATGATTTATACCCATGAGGTCACCATCTCAATCACTGCTACCCTGACAAGTCTCAACCAGGGTTTTATTTGTTTGTTACCATCTTCAATGATGGGCTGGTTCCATCAGCTCATTGTCTTGCTACCCACTCACCTGGAGAGAGGCCAAAGTATTGACAGCAGAGAGGGCTCCCAGGGAAGGTGAGAAGCTCTGGCAGGGCCCCACTGGGGGAATTCACCAAATTCAAAACAGAGAAGGAAAAAAGCTTCTCTGACATGATTTTCCATTGGAGACAAATTCCACCGTCCTCCTAAATGTGTGAGCCAGGGGATTTTGTTGTCAAAACTGGGTGGCACCACCATGGCCAGCTGCAAGCACAGCCTCAAACCCTCTCTGCTGCAATTCCTGTTCCAGGGGCTGCCTTTGCTCAGCACATGAACAGATTTTCTCTGCTCAGAGTGTTGGTCCATCCCAAACAGGGGAAGGGATTATCTACCAAGACTGAACAGAGACAAAATGACCAGCTCTTCCTAGTAGCTGATCTCAGTCTGTGAGGGTTTTATTTTTTTTTTTTATTTTTGCTTTTATGGCTCTCTGTCTGCTTCGTGCCAATGTGTGCTACAAACCATAACTTTAATAGCTTCAACCAAAGAGTTATGATAATATCAGACACTGTGGATGATGAGCAAATAACAGCAAAAATGTAATGAAAAGTATATATTTATGTCCTTGCTATTAAACCCAAAGCTATAAACATTGACAGCCCTAAGAGTAGCAGTTTCTATTGTCATTGATTAATGACTTGTTTTGAAGAACAAGGAGAAGGTTAAACCAAGAAAGAAACAAAGAGAATTCTTTCTTTGCTTCTCTCAATCTGAAAAATTGTCTCTTTTAGGTGAACCTGCATTCCTGAAACATTTTCATAGAAGGCAAAATGCCTTGCAGTGGAAATGCAGTCAGAGATGTTCCAGGGCCTTTGAATCACAGCACAATGCCCATGTCACAGCACTAATTAACAAGGAGTGTGCTCTCTAATGTGCACATTTCACATTTGCTCTTGGGCCCTCTCCATTAGCAGAACTCTCAGCTGACAGGGCAGCCATCACCACCCTGCCCTGCAAAACAGCATTTCTTTTAACTCCTCAGCAACTGTTGCCTCAAAGATTCTCAGGACAGCCAGCCCAGCCAAATCAATGCCAAAACTCTCTAATTAATGTAATTCATCCTGATAATTACTGATGCAGAAGAAATCTTCTGCCCATAATGGCATCAGGGCTGATGGCTGAAAACTTAGCAGAATCTTCCATGTCTGCCACAGCCTGGAAGACAATGGCTCTGCACCTGGCTCCAGCCAGGGTATTGTTTTCCCACCTGGCTCTGGGATTCTGTTTATCCCCACAGATGGTTCTGAATGGAAAAAATAAGGTCACAGGCTCTGGGAATATTTCTGCAATGCTACCAAGCTCCTCCAAGCAGATAAAGAAGTTTCATTTCTGCTGTTCCTGCTCTGATGAAATGTTCACACCAAACATTTGCACAATCCTCCCCTCCAGCACTGCTCCCCCTCTCGTAACCTCCTCTCTTTGGCATCAAACACACCTGATCACCACACAGGAAATCCAGAATTGCATCCTCCTGAGAGCTCTGGCACAAAAGAGCCTAGAGCTTCTCCTTTTAATCATTTTAGATTAAAAAAGGACAGAGAAAGGAAAGATTCCACTGAAGCTGCAGAAGATGGGAAGTCTGAGGCTCACCCAGGGCAGAGGTGAGTCTGTGCCATCACCTGGGACAGACACTGCTCCTAAAATACAGAGTGGCACTGCCCCAGTGCCTCACACAGCACATCACACAGCCCTTCATCCATCCCCTGCCAGCCCTGACCCTCCTGCCATTACAAAGCCATCAGCCCTTCCTCTATTGCCATTCCCTGCCCCCAGCCCCTCCCTTCAGGTGAGGCACAGCCCCCAGGACAGAACTCATTGCTCTTTCCCCACTGCAATCCCCCACACTCTCTCAGTGCTTGCTCTAAACAGATTAGAAAAAATTATTTCATTTTCCTACACAGGCAAAGGTTGAAAAGGCAACGTTTTTTGTGAAAAGACTCATATTTCCTTCACTGAAAGGAAGGTTGGTTTTTTTTTCTGAACATCAGAAATGCTCCAAGTGCAACACTGCTGGAAATTGTTATTTATGTGCAGTGTTCTTACCCTGGGAGCAAAGATGCCCAGTCCTGTGCACCTTCACCATGGCTTTGTGCTGCTCCTTAAGGGAACTGGCTGATGCTTTCTCCTTTCTTTTCTTTTTTTAATAACCTGGATGTTATTATTGCTGCTGTTGTTGCTAAAGAGCTCTAGGGGGAGATGTGAAAATAGTCTGGTCCCTTGTGTAATGCCTGAAATCAAAGCAGAATGCATCAGGCTGACACTGCCTGCCTGTTATTGCCTTAAAGCTTGTTATTAAAAACAAACAAAAACAATTGCTGCACCACCCTGTGTTCCACCTCCCCCAGAACTGAAGGGAAATTCAGTGGTGAAAGACACTTTAGAGAGATTCCAGCCAGCCAAACTCACCCTGTGCTTTTATATCCCAACTTCTTTGGGAGAGAGGAAATGTGGAGAGTGCCCAGGCAAGGAGAATCCCACTCACTCACACAGTTCTTATGGGCACTGGAGAAAGGTGCACCCCTGAAAAATTAACACAGAACAACCTCAGGAAATGTGCAAACACATCCTTGCACTGGAACCTTCCTGAATATAGAATTCTGAGCTCTGAGATGTGCTTTTGAAAGGCTGTAAGAGCAAAACTCTGCTGCAGCATCACAAGAGCTGAACCAGTTCTGTGTGAGGATGGGGATCTGCAGAGGGGATGAACAAACCCAAACCCCAACACTTCAATTATTATTATTACTGTTCAGAAAGTGGCAGGCTCACCTCCCACAACATGCAGGCTTTGAGCACATCCCTCCCTACACAGCAAATGTCACTCACACTCTGCTCACTGCCCAAACCTGAGCAGAGATTTGGATCAAACAACTCCACCGTCTGGCCTATTTAACAAAAAATATGAATAATTTCTCTTTGGACCTGACAACTGCTGGTGTTTGCATGTGCTAAAAGTTCTACACTTTTCCAATTGTTTGTGTAAAGAATTCTTTCTTTTCCCCTGGCTCCTCTGGCTTGGGAAGAGGGAATTCTGAAGAGCTGCATTAATCTCTATGAATCACTAGCTCAGCTGCAACTACTGTTCGATATTCTTAAAACTGTCAGCACTAAAAATATAGGTTTTCTCCACAATAATTGCTTTTTAAAATACCAGTAAGGCTACTCTGGGGAGAGCTGTTATCATGAAATAATTATGCCCCTTTGGGATCTGAACACATGGCCGTGCTTTACGGATTAGAGCAACACCCCCATGAATTACAGCAGAACAAGGCTCCTCTTGGGCTTTTCTCCTGAAGACAGGAGGCTTCCTGGACTCCTCCTGCTTGTTTTTAGGTGGTTCAGGCACCTCAGCTAAAAACATGTTCCTAAGAATCATAAGAGCAGGCAGCTGTGGTTTTCTTGCTCTACAGCCATCTGTGCTCATGGATTTTTAATGCAGCATTTTGGCTATTCCCACCAAAGTTGTTTGATTTGTGGTTGTCAGACAGGCCCTGCAGTGATGTGACATGAGCTTTGCTACCTCAGGTCTGAGCTGCTTGTGGCAGGTGAGGAGAAGCACCAGGACAAGCCTGTGCTGTCCCTAAGGTCCCATGGCTCAGATTTACATGGAAAAGGAATTAAATCTCCCAAGGAAATACCAAAACAGCCTCAAAGACACCATGAGCTGTATGTGAGGAAAATACAACTCCAAAACCTCATCATTTCACACCTCCACATTCACATCCACAAGCACAACAAAGCCCTGATGTGTGTGTACACAAATTAATGCAGATTTATGGTTTGTAATGAAGGGAGGATGTACTGAGCACTGAGAGATCCACAGAAGGACTTTCCTAAATGTTAGATAAGGCATTTTCAGATTCTAAACCAGACTCAGAGAGCTGCATAATGAACATTTCAATGACACAGTGGCAGAGGGCACATTTAGGGACTGGGGCCAATTCTAATGCCGGCTCATCCCAGCCAGCTGAGGTCACCTGCATCAGTCTCCCACTCTGTGCCAATAACATCATAAAAGACATGAGTATGTCAGGGTTAATTTATTTTTTTTCCAATCAAAATGAGAAAAGGTTGCAATGTCTGTAGGTTTTGGACATGCTCCCAAAAAAAGCAGTCATCACCTGGTTTGGGAAACAGCCCAAGCTGAAATACCAGGGGCCTATTTACACATAAAGAGACAAAGAAACTCAGGACAGGACCTGCTGAACAATGCTCAATGAACAAGCCCCCATTTCAATCATGATTTCTTCCACAAAAGGAGAGAAGAAAATGACAAAATCATGAAAATAACAAATGCATCAATGTGATATAACAAAATATCTCTGCTACTGTAATGACAGCCATGAGTTCATGAACCACTGGATAGAACAACCAACAGAAAAATTGGGCTGTGGCCACTGGAATTTAATAGATGGCTCTTGAGCAGGGATAACTGAGCACATCCTGCAGTGATTAATGTGAAAAGCTGGGTGGTGAATAAAGTGTTTAACACAAGAGAGCAATATGGCATGCAAACCAAACTAAGCCCCCCATAAATAATTTAGGCACCATTGCAAAGATTTACAAAGATTTATTTCACATATAAATCCCCTTTGTTGTAATATCAGAAAAAAGGATGAGCATTCCCATGCTTATTTATACAGAACAGAATGGAAATCTCACTTCACAAAGAGGAATGCTCTGAAGGAATCTTTCTTCCCATGACACAATGGAGCAGCATCTTGGCTAAAGGTGTCTTGAAAACTTTGGCAGCAAAATCACAGAATGGCTTGGGCTGGAAGGAACCTTGAGGATCATTTATTTCATCATGGGCAGGGAAACTTGGCCTAGCTCAAGCTGCCCACATTCATCAACACTACATAATCATATAGCAAATATTTATTTACAGGGCTGGACTTGATACAATGGTGTGGGATTAACAACACACAGGTGGTGGAACTTGTCCCTTCTGAGGGCAGCATCAGCATTTATCAGTGTGCCTCCTCTGCAGGACAGACTGGGCTGTGTGGCAGGGCTCTCCAAAGACTGAGCACAGCTTTTCCTGTTCCAGCAAGCCCAATTCCAGGAGCAGTCTGGGTCAAGCAAGGAACTGTTATTTCTTGGCTGTTCAGACTGTGAGCCAGAAGCTGCTGTCATTAACATGACAATACCTGCTCCAGTCTAGGCCCCAAATAACACAGCTAAACCCTCCTGTCAATGCTCCAGGGATTAAATCACAACCTGTGGAAATTTGTCTGGCACTCACACACAGCTGAGTTTATCTTCCAGCCCTGCACACACAAATTCCTCAACCTGAGCTCAGCCTGCAGAGCCTTTGGAACCCTGAGATGCACAAGAGCAGCAAAGCTGTCACTGCTTCCCTGGTGCTCAAGGTGATCTGACACAGTCAGGACAAGATTTAGATGAATCATCACAGAAAAAGAGTTGAACCTCGAGCACAGAGAGGTGAAGGGGAATGGTCAGGGCAGCACAGGGCACAGCAGAGCCCTCTGCACACTCAGCTCACACTCTGGAGACACATCCTGAGCCCCAGGCACATCCTCCAGCTGCTGCACATCAGCAAAACCCACAAAGCAGCCCCAGCACCACAGTCACAAGGGCTTGGAAGACAGATTTAAATTTTTTATATGATGATTTTTCGACATTTGTCTCCATTCATCCCCACTGCACATGTTCTGTGTGGAGTTCAGAGACAGATAATGTTGCAGCCCCAAGGCAGTGATGTTCCAATGCTCACATGGATCTGTAAGAGTTCCAGCTGTCTCTGAAAGCAGAATAAACACAAGTCCCATTTGAGTCTCTTTTAAGTCACAGTTCAGGAGCAGAAGAAGAAAACCTCAAGATTTTATCCCTTTTTTATTGCTGCAAGCGCCAAGAAAAGTTTAAAATTAATAGCAGTGAGAAAAAAGGAAAAAAAATAAAAACATTCACAGCCTTAGATACAGGCCAGCACCCCTGACACAGACATATCAAGGCAGCAGAAAACATTCTCCAAATCCCCAGCCATATTGGGGTGGGCTCTTACTGTCAACACCAGGAATTTTTCTGTCCTCTTAACCTTCCTTGGGGAAGGCTGCACACTATGAATACAAAGAAAACTGAAGACTCTCATTCTACACAAGGCAATTACCAGGCCTGTCAGCAAGAGCAAGATTTTCTGCATGGGAAGGGTGAAGAGAAAAGAGTGTGCCAAGCAGCTCAGGAAAACAGTGAAGGCTTGCAGGATAATTTTTCCAGCCCCAGTGTTGGTAGAGGCCATGTAGCTGTAAGATCAAGCTCCAGAATCCCAAACATTCCACAAGCCTTTGTACAGGTGATGCCACCAAAACCAGAACACACCCATGGGGTTTCTCTAACACGAGAGATGGGACTGCAAACCCACGTTCCTGCACGGTTCTGAGGTTATCCCAAATTTTCATCTCAAAGCTGGAAGCTATGATGGAAAATCAGAGCCAGGACACACCCAGAGGGTCCAGGCAAAGCAGGTCACGAGCTCTCACCCAGCTCCAAGGGAAACCTTCCAGAGCATCCTTGATCTGGGATTCTGGCTGGGAATGGCTCAGTAACACCATTTATGAGCTCCTTCTCTGCATCACAGTCTCAGCTTTGAGCACAAAGCTTCTGTGAGAAATGACTGAACATCCTCACCCAAATCTTGCTGTGTTTGCAATTCAGGAGCTGCTGCTGCTATTGATTTGAAATAATGGTGGAGTTGGAAAGATCCCTCATGCTTGTAAGATTTTTGGATGGAGGAGGCATCTCCCACAGAGCTCCTCTGCTGGGTTAAACCTCAGTGGCTGTGCTGGAGAGCAGCTGAGGTTCTGCCCAGCAAGCTCAGCCTCAGAGATTGACTGCTGCCATTTGCTTCAAAATGGCAAGAGATTAAAAAAAGAAAAAAAAATTCTTTTTTTGAAGTATAGAATACTACAGTTTTGACACGAAAAGACACCAAATCAGCATTACAGCTTAGAAAATGTGATGCAAACTAAAGAGTAAGTACAGAAACCTTTGGCAAACTCCCAAATAAAGCAAATGTGTTGGAAGTCTCAGCCAAACTCTCACTGGAGTTAAAAAAGGAATAGCAAGGGATTTATTCTGTGCAGCATGTGTTGGTGGTTTTGGGTTTTTTTCCCAAAGGATCCTCACTCAGCCACAAGGGGAGATCCTGTGGTGCTGGAAGCTATGAGGGGTTTTAACACCAAATTTTTGGTTGCTGCTGCTGGCACTCATAATTTTGGATTCTTAGCAGGAATGATTGTCCCCTGCAGGCAAATTGTCATCCTCAGTGTAAAACATCCCTGGAGCCCATCTGGCCAGGAGGAAAATCCACCTTCTGAGGTGCAGAGAGGAGAGTTAAGCTGAAATCTCTTCTTGTTAAACTGCTGTTCTGAAAGATTGGGCATAAATATTAACACCACTGCTAAGCACTTGTATTTTGTATTCCTGCTTGAAGCAACTTTTACTGCCGAGTTTTAAGTGCCTGGAATTATCACCCTCTCCTGAAAATGCTGACAGATTTTTATTGTAATGATGCCACAAGGCTACAGCTCAGCTACAGCACCAAAACTGCTGAAACCAGAAAGCAAAGCAAAGCCCTGGGGCCAGCAGCACCCTAGAGCAGCCCCATAAAGCTGCTGGAAAAATCCCTGTCCTGCCTTGGCAGTGGCAGGGAGGGGAGGAAGGGCCAGGATCCAAACCCATCTGCCAAGGACCTCTCCCACTGCTTCAGTTTGTCAGGAATGACATCAACTCAGAGTGACAGCATCAGCCTGACCAGACAACCAGGCACTGGCTGATTATTTTGGAGGTGGTGATTTCTTTCCCCACGTTCCACAATAGATACAAGGCATCTCCCATCTCAAAACAAATGGAAAAAAGAGACTCAGAAGGACAAGGTATGATGTGGCATCCTGAAGTGATTTTGCTTTCCTTCTAGTTCTCACATCCTCCTTCTACACAAGTACACTTGCCAGGAAATATTGATTATACCCAATTTCAATTTTTATTTTTTTTTAAGTGGAAATGACTGAAAGAATTTAACCAAGCACACTGCTTTCAATATATAAAATTCCACTTTCTCTGATTCTCCCAAGCAGTTTTGCTGACAGCTTTCAACTTCCTCTGCAGCAAGATGCCCCCAAAGCAATCTGAGCCTTTCCTGTTGATCCCCAGTGAAACCCTCCTGCTGGGACACTGTTGCCAGCCCCAAATTAAGTTAAGATTTGTGCACAAGAAGCCCAACCACACTTTTGACAATGTTTGCCTGTTTGGATGTGGCCCAAGCCACAGCTCCCATGGGATGACCCTTCTGCTCCATGCCTGACACCTCCCAGGCTCAGTTCCAGCATCTCTCACCCTCACTGATCAGCAGGGGAAACAATTCACTTTTTCTGTCCCTTTGCAGCAACAAAGAAATCTCAGAAGGCATTGGCTGCCTGATTCCTCATCCCAAACCACTCACAAACCCCACAGAACTGGGACTCTGCACTGCACTGCAATATTGCTGTCCAGAGTTTCATTCTATATTCCCAGGCTGGTTATTTACATCTTTTTGGGGCTTGGAAGAGACAATATCTGGGATGAAGCCCAGATTTTCCAGTTTCTGTCCACCTTTGTTTCAGCAAGTAAACAAATCAGAATGGTAATGTTTACTCCCCTGCTCCCAGAATCAATTAAAATCACTCACAAAAATTAACTTGGGAACTCCACTGCACACCAACAAGGGAATAAACAGGAATATTTTCTGTGCTGTGATGGCTAAAGAGAACCTACATTACATCTCAGCAATGCTGTTCTCTAATACTTTACCCAAAAAATTCCAAGTTTGCTGCCTCTCTCAGAGCACAGTTTCCCTTTCCTAGGCTGGGTAGAAGCACCCAAAGTGCAGCAGTGTTTCCAAAATTCACCTGGCTTTGGCCTCACCCCAACCCCTTCATCTTCAGCAGAGCTGGGTCAGCACCACGAGCTGCTTTGATAATCAAGGCCTAAATTAACTCAGCCAGTAGAAGCAAACTCAGTCTTGAAAACCAAAAATCAGTGCAGCTTCTCCCAGTCACAAAGTGCCAGCATGCAGAAGAGCTCTTTCATTCTGCACAGGGCAATCTCTATCAGATTTTGGAAAATGCTTGGGTTACTCCTGCTCAATTGCTGTGGTCTAATTGCATCCCAAAACACTGTCTCTTTAACAAACCAACCTCTGTGCACACTTATTTGTTTTACAAAGAACACATTTCCTCCTCCTCAGCGCTCCTAAAGCTGAATTTCTGGTTTTAACAAAGTCCTTTGTAAAACACCAAAGCACACTGGTGATCTGAAGCAGAGATTTCCAGCTGTACACTTCAAGATTCTCATTGTAGGATCCATCTGATCTTTCCAGCTTACGAAAGAAGACAGGAAGAGCTTAAATTTCAATGAAATACATAATCCATCTTTTGCCTAAATCCTCCAAGTCCCAGCACGCTCACCAGCTGCTTTCCTGTCACTCCTGCAGCCTGGGCTCAGCAGGAGCAGCCTGCTGCTGCAGGATTTCCATGCAACTGCAAGGGCAGCTCCATTCTAAAGAAAAGAGAGAATTCTGAACAAAATCTACTGAGGACTTTAACACTGTGTTGCATGTAGAGGCACCTGCGCATTTACAGCCACAGCAAGAGCTCAGGGACTGGATTGTGACACTGGTTATAACAGAGGCACCAGCATATTTCAGCATATTTCTGTCATCAGAGTTAGAAAAGATAAATTCTTAATATATATTTAAATGGGGAGATCCAGCAGAACATCCAGAATGAGCTTCATCACTGTTAGGAAACTTGTTCCTAACAATCACAAAGGCTCAGCTGTGTGGGTACAGTATTGAAAAAGCTCCAAGATTTCTGTTGTATATTTAGGAAATCTAAAGAAAAGGATCCTGCTTTCCTGCCCCCAGTGAAACCAGCCTTTCTTTGTTGTTCAAGGTGTGCAGTGCTGCCCAACTCTTCACCAACATCCTGATAAAAAACTGTAATCGCCAAAATAACAAAAGTAATCCACGAGGATCTGCAGAGGTCATTATTTATACAGGAAAGGCTCAGCAGGTGCTGACCTTCCCTGAGCTCTTCCCCACCCCAGTGCAGATAATCCTCCCTGCATTATTAACAGGGACAGCCCTACAAGCCTGACAGAGGTAAATGATTTAGCACCTCCAGGTAAAACTTTTGTGCTGCCTCCTAATTTACTGCCCACCAGCGATCCTTCTTTTTTATCAGTCAGAACAGGAGGGATTAGGTGATCCATGCAGATTTGATGTTGTGTCATCCAGGAGATTTACAGCCTTTAATTCAAGCAGGTGAAGCGGTGTCAGATCTGTCCTTCTGCAAGGTGTGAAAATGCAGAGCATCACACTCTGGAAAGCATCAACTTTGCTTAATGAGAAACGCTGACTCTGCATTTTACCAAAATAAACCAGTTTGTGAGCAGTGGGGCAGTCTATTCTGGAATAAATGCTATTATCCACAGCTCAGATATTCTCTGGAATTTAGTACTAGAAACAGTAATCACTATCACCAGCAAGTTTGTTAGCAATTAAATCAAATAAAAAGCAAGTTTGTAGCTTAATATGTTACATGAATCAGTAAGACTGTGAGAAGCACCAACAGTTATTTATGCCTGTAAAATATGATTCAATAAAAGCACATCTTTCAGGAGCACAGATGTGGCACATCAAAGTGAAATTTTACACCTGCAAAGTAAACAAAAAAGGAAACAAACTTATTTTCTCAGGACCTAAAGGATCATCCCATTTGTTACACAATTATTTAAAATCAGGAGTATTTGTAGCTGATTGGGAAGTCCAGCCCCATTCTGTTCAAGACCTCATCCTAAGCTGATTTTAGAGCTCCACTCTTGATGGAAATGCTTCTTTAAAGTACTGTCAGCACCCCAGCTGCTGCAGGGACTAATGATTTTATTTGGTTTCGGTCAGAAGTGAGATTTGTGTCTATCACTGCCCTGAGTAGACAGAAATAAATTAGCCCAGCACAGCAGCTGGGAGCGCAGGAGCTGCAGATTCCTGATGTGAATCGCCTGTGTGTGTGTCCAGCCAGGCTGCTGTGACTCTGAGGCCACCCTTGGGTGCCCCTGTGTCCCCTCCTGAGCTGTGCCCTGCAGTCAGGGCAGCACCACAGGCACTGCTCTGAACTCCTGCAAACATTGCTGCTCTCTGCCTGCTCTGCTTTATGCTGCTTTTTAAGTTAAATTTGCATTGATCAGTAATTGCTGCTGCAAAGAAAGTCAGAATGTTTTAAATCTTTGGTTTTGTGTGGCCGTGAGGGTGCTGCAGGAATTGAGTCTGTGATGTGAGAGAGAAGCTCTAACACTGGAACAGGAATTTCTTTTTAAACAGAGGCTCTGTAACACCTACATTTTTGAAATCTCACCTTGTTAAATTGCTTCCTTCGCCTTAATCCCTGTAGCTGATCAGAACTCCCTTTATCCTCCATTTTCATAGAAGCTCTGACTCTGCCAAGGAACTCTCTTGGTTCTTTCTGCATAACTGAGGCCTTGGGTTGTTAATTTAAACATTTAAACATCATTTTCTCCAAAGAATTCCTCGATTAAGGCTGACTGTAATTCCCACTGATGGAACACACACACAGTGTAGATGCAGGGATAAATGCCAAAGGTACTGCTCCAAACAAACTCTTTGTATAACTAAGAGATCATTGTCAAAAGTGCTTCTGAGAAGTATAAAAAAAATAGGAATCTGTCACATGAATTAAGCACAACCCTTGGCAAACATCCAATTTTTTCTGTATTCCACAATATTATCCTGCTATAAAGGATAAAATATCCACAATATTATCCTGCTGCAAAGGATAAAACATTGCACCTCACCATGAGCAACATGCAGCAAACTTCCCCTCCACAGTATCCCCCAGGATTCTAATCTGACTTTATTCTTCTATACAAGCAATTTCTTATTAAAACCTAAAGTGAGCTCAGCAGTGGAATGAGATAAGCATCTTTGCAATACAGAAATCCTTTCACCAATTCTGTATCTGTGTGAGAGCAGCAAGATGAAAATGCCAGTGGATGCAACATCTCACTGAGACTTTCAGCTCAGATGCCAGATCCTGCTGCTTTCTCTTCCATGAGAATCTATCAAGGACCAAGCTAAATTCATTGGTTTATTGTATAAATATCAAGGAAAGGGTGCTTCCAGTTATTATCCACTGGGATCACATCTCAAATGAGAGGGGAACACCTCCAAATTCCTTTGAGCATTGCCAGAGATACCACAGACCCTTTGCACACATTGATTTCTGGTGTTATTTACTTTACAATAGCAGAAATATCCCTTTGCATGCTCCAGAAATAAGAGAGCTGAAGGAGTCATCTGTATGGGTGCAAGACAGGATATTGAACTAGATTCCCTGAAGCAGAAGTCACTGGCATAGAGGTAATATTTCAGAAGCTGGAATTGATTTCTAAGGCAGTCCTTCAGCATCCAGCATTCATGAGAGCTCATATTGGACGAAAACAAGTCGATACAAGAGGCATGAGAGATTTAAAAGGCTTTGAGGTACAGTAGGATAACAATGGATAATTTACACATGATGCTTAATAAGCAACTGCAGAAAAGCTTTTTCTTCTGGGTCATTTTTCTCTCTTTTTTTTTTTTTTTTTTTTTTTTACAGTTCCACAGTAAACTTTGTAAGGTGATTTTGACCAACCTGAGGCAGAGCAGTGGATTTTACTCTGGGTTTAATGTGACAGGAGGTGTCCAAGGCCTTTTTATTACTTGCTGTGGTACTCCAGTCTGCCTCTGGTTCTCCCTCAGTAAATCTTGATCAGCACCAATCTATTCCATTTTATCTCAGCCTTTCAGGATTTATATCCAAGGAAAATAGCTGATTTTGGCCTTGTGCCAATCTGACAAAATAATCAAAAGGCCCTTGCTCTCATAAAAATCTAACAGGACTTTTCTGAATAACCCCAGCACCCTTGAAATCAAATATCCAATCTTACCAAAGAAAAACTCCCCTTCTCTTCTTTAAGTAAGCCCATATACCAACAATGCCAAGTATTGTCGGGTTAAAATATGAGACAAATTAACCTTCATTAAGAAAATGCACCTGCAACACAGCCTACCAACTGTGAAAAAGCAACTGTTCCCTGGATTTGCATTTGTATTGTCTTCACCCCTCATTAAACAGTGCTGCTGAATCTTGCTGAGCAGTCACTGCCTGCTCCATGTTCTGCAAGAAGAATCTCTCTAGAATCATGGCAATTTTGCAAAATCAAATTATTTACTCAAAAACAAGTTATATATTTCTTTAAAAAATCTTCACTCTTTCATCTCACCCAAAGAAAGAAAATTCTATGTAAGAAGTCTGGCTAGCGATGAGGAATAGTTTGAGTAACAAGAGTAACTTTTGTTTTTTGTTAGTGTTTGAGTCAGGAGAATAAAAAACACATAAAATACTGGATGAAAGTATGATCACAGCTAGGCATAAGCGGCTGTAAAAGTAAACAAGTCACAAACTCCAAGCCTTAGTCCCAACAGAAATGTTTTCAGGCAGCTTTCACAGAGACTGATACAGAAATTTTTGCTGAATTAAACTTTGCCCTGTACAGAACTCATTCCCATCAGTTTCTAGGGGAATAAAGGTACAAATAATTTTAAAAAAAAGTGAAATAGCCCTGGCTCTGCTTCTTATTTAAGATGCAGGAGCAGAAAAGGATATTAAACCATTTAAACACTTCCAGCTGCCAAGACTGATACAGCCAGGAGGATTCTCAACCCAAATTCTGGGCACATCCTTTGTGCCTGATCAGGGACTGTCACAGGGAGGTCATGCACAGCAATCCTGCAGGGATCACAGCCAAAATAACAGAGGATGCACCCAGACACTTCCCAAGCCTTCAGAGCAGATTTTTGCAGCGATCACAGCAGTGTTCTTCATCTCAAAGAATCCTCAGTGATGAAATAAAGCTTGTAGGTAAGAAGAAGTCACTGCAGAGTCAGATGATTATGTAATAAATACAACACTGGGATGCTTAATGACACTGGCTTCATTCCCACAGCTGACTCTGCCAAAAAGAGATCAAACCAACTGAAAGGTACAAACCCCTGTCAGGACACAGACTCACCCCTCCATGGCTGAAAACAGAAAATTTTCTGCTTTACCTCATCAGTGACACTCCTGCAGACAGGTACAGTGCGACTCTACTGAGGCTAAACCAGTGGGACTTCATGTCCCACTCCAGCACTGCAGCATTTCTCCCTCCTCAGCTCTGTTTTCTAAAAACTCATGATAAATATGAACTGGAGCAAGGATTTGATTGGGATCTTTCACTTAATAACTAAAAAAATTTCATAATTGCTGGGCAAGTGCCTATCAAGACCAATCTTCCAGATCTCACTCATCCAACACCACGAGCCCAACATCACACCACAACAATGTGGGGTTTAAAAATCTCACAGCTCACAGATGCAAAGCAACGTTTGCTGTTTTCACAGGAGAAGTGAAAGCACCAAGTTGTCTCTGCTTCCTCTCAGACAGCTCCACAGAGCTGGGAATTTCACATTGCAGCTTCCTCACACATCACTCACACAGCAGAACCACAGGCACTGCCCCAGCCAGGTTTGCCAGGCACTGACTGCACAGCATGGCCAAGGAAATTCTCCAAAGGCTTCTAAACCATTGCAATAATTCAAACAGGTGTTCAGTGGGACACTTTTTATTATTGTAATTCCAATTAGTTGTAGAATATTACGGATTGTGGTAATTCACAATCCAAGTGTAGCAGTTTTGTAATTTTAAAATAAGCGTGATGAAAAATCAGCTTTCACTGAGTGAACACCAGCTCGCTCCACCAAGCAGGGATTTTGTTGTTTTGGGAGGATTTCAATATATGTTTCCACAAATCTACAACTAATTCTTGAAAGCAAAGAGTTTATTGGGTGATTTATGTTACTATACTCGAAGTTTCAGTGCTCAAGGAGAAGCTGAAATGTTCAGAACAGCAACTACATCCAGTTTGGACAGCAGAATTCCATACAGACCACAGGGCTAACATAACTATACACAGACACACCCTTAAGGATCCCTATAAAAAGTTAATATGAAAGTATCCAGATGTCCATAAACACAAATATTAACACTAATCAAAGAACACCAGTAGCTCCCTGTGGTGAGAGGGCTCAATTCTGAAATTCTGATAATTTTCTGCAAATTCACACTTGTGCACAAAAAAATTCCCAGGGCAAGATTTGAGAAACTCCAAATTCACTTTTTCTAGAGTGTTTAACTTCTCAAAGAGGCACAAATCATCCAGTTAATCCCATTAACAGTGCAGTGGGATATGGCTGCTGGACACTGAAATAGTGAACCTGTGTCCTGCATCCAAAAGGAGGTTTTTTCATTGTTTTAACATGCAGGGGAATAAGTGTCATCCATTGTTTACTCTGAAAAAACAAACACTTTCAGACTTTGGAATGGGTGAAATCCCACAGCATTTTCTATAGACTTAAGTTATTGCTCTTTAAAAGGAAATTCAATACAAGCACAGATACCTAATTACTTGTGAATCAGTCCCATATAAATATTAGAACATAAATTAGAGTGCTTGAAAGCAATTCCTCTGCTTCTTGGGGCCTGCTGAAAAATAAATTATAATAAAATACCATTGTGCCACAGCATAAAAAGCCTTCATATTTTACCAGAGCTGAGATAATGAAAGATTCAGATGCTTTAAATCCTCCTCAAGATTCAAGATCTTGGGGAAATCCATATATAGACTCACATACAAACTCCTTTATGCTGTGGTAACAGGCCTGCTGCCTTCAGAGCAGAATTTAAACAAGTCCAGTACTCAAAGGCTCCTAGCAGAGCACAGATTCTCTCTCTCCAGCTATGATTATTTTCAGGTAGGTCCTAACTTTAGAACTTAGTGCTGACAAGTTCCAAACTGGTCAAAATAGGTGCAGGTTTTTGTTGTTTCAGGTGTGTCACTGTCTCCAGAGGAAGATTTAGCTCCAAACAGGCACAGGAGGCTTCCAGGACCCTTTGTTCCACAGGATGAACCTTCACCTTGTGATGGATGTGAACAGAACTGGCACCAAATCCTCCTGCAAGGACTGCCTGTTCCCTCACACAGCTCCCAGTAAAGAAAGAGCATCCTAAATAATTAATTGGGGATTTCCTGTCGAACTCTGCAAACTGTTCAAGGCTGATCAGCAAACCTGCCTGGCTGGCAGGTGGCTTTGCCCCAGTGAACAGCTGGAGCAAAGGTGGAATTTGGCAAAGATTCCATGGCAAAGAACCTGCTTCAGGCTGGGTGATTTCTGCAGGGACATCACCCAAAATCCTGTCGCCCAAAAACACTGCCAATGCCACCAACACAAAGAAACAGGTGACTAAAGCACACACACAAACTTTGTGTGTAGTTTTTATTTCACAGACACATCTCTGATATGTATGAAACCAAGCGGTGACCCGGCTCTGCTATTGCTGAATTTTAACTAAAGCTGCTTCAGGAGGAGATTCTGCAGCACTCACAGCATCCAGCTGTGAAAGATGCAGCCCTGGTTACTACAGACCATGTAAATCCAGAATTCCTCCTGCATTTCCCTGTAAGAACTGGGTAAGACCAGACTCTGAATCATCAGCACCCTGAGTTAGACTGCCACAAATCATTGAGAATTATTTCCCCCATCATCCACACCAGCTCATCTCAAAGGCAACTACTTCGTCTACAGAAAAAAAATCCTGTTCAAACTTCAAATAAAGATTCCTATGATGCCTTCCAAGCTCTCTCCATAAATAAATGCAAGCTGTGATCATCTTCATTTCATTCTACCTGAAGCTGCATATTTAAGTTCCACTGATACTGAATCTGATCTAATGTCCTGTCAGAACAAAAGGTTGGGAAGGCAGCTAAACACAGCCCTTCTAGCTGCTCATCAAACCACTGCCAGTTGTTTTAATCACAGCTAATGATGTCTGAGATCAGGAGATATTTTTCAAAATGTGTTGTCACCAGGATTAGAAGTGTAGCAGCAGTTTTATGTTCTTGTTTAGGCTACAGGGAAAAAACAACGTGCAAAGAAATGGTTTAAAATGGGAGTTTGCATAATGCCCAACAGCAGAGAAAAGCCCATCAGCCAACAAATAATCCAAGAAAATTATTAACTTTGTCCATCTCAATGCAAAACGCAGTTTCTAAATTAATTTAAATGAGTTCTGTACAAACAGCCTAAATCCAATCATCTTGTTTTGGTATTATGGACATAACTGCTAAAGTCAGGCAGAGCAGCATCTGTGTGCCCGCAATCTGAATAAAACCAGTGCGGTAGAGCAGAGAGAGGATTCAATGCATTTTAGCACCTAATTTACAAATTCTTATAAAAAAAAAAAATCTCATGAATGTAGGAATTCGTTTCTATTAAAAGCTAAATACTCCTCCCCCAGTGGTGCGGGAGAGACCCCCCCAAAAATTTAAAAATACACCCCAAAAAAACCCCCTAAAGTTTCTTTTGAATAAAAAATAATCCATAAATCCACAAAAAATCCCTCATAAACCTCCTTTAAATTACCCAAAATCCACCCCAAAAATCCCTCCTGAGTGCTCCCATAAATCCAAAAAAAACCTCAAAAATCCCCCCAAAATTTCGCCCTGAATCCTCACTTAAATGCCCCCAAAATACCAAAAATCTCCCAATTCCTCCCTTAAATCCCAAAAAATTCCCCAAATCCAACAAAAAAGTTCCCCATAAATCTCCTTTAAATCCTTCAGAAAATCCCCCAAATCCCCCAAAAATGCCCCACAAATCACTTTTACATCCCCAAAACATTCCTATAAATCTCCTAAAAATTAAAAAAAAA
>VRYO01000638.1:17252945-17271227 GCA_009812075.1 Sialia sialis | reverse complement strand
TTAATGCTTTTGTGCCATTTTGGGGCTGATTTTGGGAGAAATTTGGGGCTTTCTTTGGGACTTTTAGGGCGATTTGGGGGAGAATTTGGAGGCTTTTCTGGGGAATTTTAGGGAGATTTGGGAGGGATTTTGCGTCCATTTTTGAGGCCATTTTGGGAGATTTGGGGACCTTTTTTCAGGGAACTTCAGGGACTTTTGAGGCTGTTTTGGAAGTGATGTCACAGTGACCCCAGAGCAGCTTTATAGGGGTGGGGGAGGGGCTTATTTGGGGTGGGGGAGAGACCCAAAAAAAATCCAAAAATCCACTCCAAAAATTCCCCAAATCCGCCAAAAAAAAAATCCCCCTTAAATCTCTTTTAAATCCAAAAAAATCCCATAAATCCACAAAAATCCCCCCTAAATCTCCCCCAAAAAATTCCCAAAAAATCCCACAATTCCTCCCTTAAATCCCAAAAAAATCCCCAAATCCACCCAAAAAATCCCCCACAAATCTCCTTTAAATCCCAAAAAAAACCCCAAAATCACCCCAGAAATGCCCCATACATCACTTTTAAATCCCCACAAAATTCCCTTAAATCTCAAAAAAATCTCCTTTAAACCCCCAAAAATCCCCCCAAATACACAAGAAATCCCCCTTAAATCTCCTATAAATCCCCCAAAAATCTTCCTTACATTCTAAAAATAATCTCCCTTATGTGTCTCCTAAACTCTCTCAAGATCTTCCCTAAAATCCCTCTAAAAATCCAGTGAGGCCCTCCTCAAATCCCCCAAAAAAACCCCAAAATCCCCCCAAAAATCACCATAAAAAGTCACCAAAAAAATCCCCAAAATCAGGCTTCTTTCAGAAAACTGCTTTTATCCCCCTGGGTTGCCAATCAAGATTCCTGGGCAATGATCGCTTTCGGTGTCAGTCGCAGTCTGTCACATCACATTGAGAGGAAAATCCGAAGTGACTGCTGCACCTGGGTATGAATGTGGAGCACAGGGTGCAGCTCCTCTGACTGTGCTGTGACAACTGAGCACTTATTTATAATAATCGACCTTTCTTAAAACATTATCATCAGTATTGGCCTGATGGCAACGACCTTGGGGCACATCCAAGTACTCAACCTGCTTGGTTCATTATTGTATTGAAATGTTAGGAGTCTTATGAATATTATAATGGTAAGAACACACAGGTATTTGCAGAATCAGGACGCTAGACTTAACTGATTTTTTTTAATTAAGTGTATGAACAGCACAATGAAACCTTAATTAAGATCTCTAGAGGCTACAAGCATCCAAGCAATAAAGCCACAGTGGTGGTGTCACTTGCCATGTGCAGTTGGCACGTTAGATCCCAGCACACCAGTTAATTTTGATTTACAAGCACACACATGCTCGCTGTTGGGAAGGGTCCTGAGCTGCTCTCACTCAGTGAATGTTGGTCTGTGCACTTTAAAGACTGAAAATATCCAAATCAAATTCCAAGAGAATCATCACAGTTGTGGTTTTGTCTGCCTTCCCCCATCTCCTCCCATGTCTCATTCACCACAAGTTAACAAAACTCTGTCTGGAGTTGGCCTCTGTTGTTCAAACCAGAAATAGGACAGTTTGTGATAAATTCTAAACTAACATAACCAATTTTTGCTAAAGTCACAAGCAAGACAATCCTCTGTTTTCATCAATTTTTGAGTAAACTACAGTTAAGTACCAAAGAAATCTGAATTAAAGCTGAAATTCCAGTGCTAGGTAAAATTCAAGTGCTATGGCACAGAACTGAGGCAGAAGCACCTTCTTGATGCAGCAATTTTCACCAAATTTTAGTAACCCTAAACCCCAAAAAAACCCTGAAAATCTAGAACCGTCTCCCTGGGAGCTGTGATCAAGCAAACATCTGAGGACCTGCTTCCACAAAGCCCCATTAACCAGATTAGAGCAGAAAATAACAGACCCTCGCCGGGTGAATTGCTGCTGACAGTTGGAGCTTTTCCAATGAAAATGTCTTATAAGCAATAGGGACATTTCCAGTGAGGAGGATATTGGAAATCCTGCTCTGAAACAGCTGCTATTTCTCATGTTATCACCCCCCTGGGAGCTGATGTCCTTGCACAAAACAGATTTTGCAGGAGGAAGGCGAGAGCTGGGGATGGAGAGCTCAGAGCTGCTCCAAGTGCCAAAATCCCCATCTCAGATGTGCCCCATTTGGCTTCCCCCTAAAAAACCCTCTGCCAGCAGGGCTTGGGCATGACCCCGCCACAGCCTGGCATCAAATATTCTGTCTTGATTTATGAGGATTCTGCAAAGGGATGAGCTCCTCTGTTGCTTTTGTGGGATCTGGTAGCAGCACAGAGCACAGCAGCCTTTGGGGGCAGAATGGATTTTATCTTTGCTCAGGAAGGGATCCTCATGAATGCTGGCATGTCCTTACCTCCACCATGCTGCTCTCACACAGGGAGTTTCCTGTGGCTGCCTGCGTATTTTATATTTTGTCCTTTCTGTGACTGAGCTAATTTTCCCCTGTTTTCCCTGGGTTAGTGGCCTAGGAAATTGTATATTTAGCTTTTCTCATTGTGGAGGCACAATGGAATAAAAGTCTCAAGCCTGTTTCCCTCTCACCCACGGCTTAAACACAATTAACTTTTCATTTGATGCATTCTTCCTGTCTGCACTCATAATGCTCCCCCAGGAAATGAGAGCCAATAAGCCCTACCCAGGAGTGGGAGAGCAGGGTACTGACCAAATATTGTATAATGCTGCATTATAGGCCTGTGGGAAAAAAGTTAATTAAAGACCACCGATATCCTTTGGGAAAATGTTTAATATATTAGCTCTTGCAGCACAACCATGCAATGCAAACAAACCCCTCCTCTTTGGAAAATGTGAATATATCACACATTTGGGGGAAAAAAACCAGCAAAATCCAGCAGTGTTTTTATTGGTCACTGGCCACGAATATTTCTAATAAGATACACAAAGAACACACTTAAGGAATATTAACTTCAACAAACATGATCTCTGCTGTGGCCTATACATCACCTTCCTGAATTGGGAAGCACCTCTGTATAATTCAGGTGCTGCCATTTTAATTTTTTTCCAATAGCAATAACAATTAATAAACATTTCCACAGAGTTCCTTGGGCTTGGTGAGCACAGAACAGTCTCAAAGACAAAGCCAGGCTTCCAAAAGCTCCTGGAACAGGAGCCTTGTAAGTTGTACCCAAAAACTAGATTTGAGAGTGTCTCTATCCTGCCTCTCCCCACAGGGATGCACAACACTGACAAACTGCAAGGTATTCATTTGGAAAGCCAAAACCTAAATGCTCCAATAGTCACACACTTCATGCAGCAGGAAAGGGGGGATTTATTAAAAAGCTTTCTCATTAGCATAAATTTCAGAGGAACAAACCCAGTCTCTGAGGTCGTATTAAGCAATCCTCCTGGCTATGTTTTGTTTTACTGGTGTTATTAACCCCCTGCAGTAGGTGCCACATTTCAGCACCTGCAACAGGTTCACACAATTGTTAGCATTAGAATGCAAACAGGATGTTTGGTGAAAATAAAGAGCATTTTTTCAGCTCCAAAGACAGCCCAACTGCACAAATCAGGATCCCAGCTTCTCCTGATTTTGATGAAGCACAAGCACACTGGTACCCAGACTCCTTGGATGTCCCAATGCCATCACAGGAGATGTTCAGAACTGCTCTGGACTGGTGGATCACCCAAGAGGAGTCCCTAAGCACACAGGCTGTGCGACTGCCAGCATCTGACAGTTTGAGGAAAAATTACTTAACCAAGCCACAAAGCAGGGGTAACAGGATTTCTAGTGGATCTGAGACTCTGCCTGCTGGGAGGGATGCACAGCCCCAAGGTAGCTGCAATGATTTATCTGACCCAGAGAAAAGGCTGCACACCCCAAAGTGGCAGCACAGCACTCCCTGCAAGGCTGGGACCTGCAGCCCTGGGGAGAGCACACAGGCTCTGCACTTTGAAATTCACCTTACACTTTGAAATGCAAGGCAGAAGCATTGATCTGGAAGCTGAACTCCGAAGATGTGTGTGCAGGGTAAGTGAGGAGCAAACACAGATGGAAAATGGCTGCAAGCACACAGCTGAACCCCAGACCTTTCTTTTATGTACACTGCCATTTTAGGTTCATCTGTGACATGCAGCTTGCTCTTATTTAAATAATACACTGGCACTGAGTCCTGCCACAAAAATGCAGTTATATGAACAGTTTCCCCCCAGTCCATCACACCAACAGTGGATCTCAGAGGGGGAGAAGGATGACCTGGCCCATCAGTCTCAGTCATGTCAGAGCTGTGTCCTGCAGGTGCCACTGCCAGCTCCAGTAAAGCCACCAGCCCCCTGAGGGGAATACTCATGGCACCACCACAGCAAGAGCTGGATCAGCTCAAAGGAATGTCCTCCTTGCTGCTTCTTTTGGGACACTCTTTGTTTAAAAATAAAGAAACCTACCCACACACAAATTCATTGTAATCACACACACTTCTCAGAAAAGCAGATCTGCAATGAGGCCACCCACAAACTGAAATAAGAGGCATTTGTCTAGCAGGGCTTCCTGGTTGAAGACACAGACTCTGTGATAAAAATAAGTGTGTATATTCACCATGCTTCTAGTTTTGACTTGAAGCTTTAAGTACAAGGTGCTCCCTGAACAGAGTTATTGTGTCTATGATTTATCAGGCAACATATTGCTCTTTACTTGTGTAATTACAAACACCTTCTCCAACACTGAAATTATTGTTTCCACAAAAATAACCTCACGTGGAAGGAGCAATAAGCACAAAATGATGTTTCATTAAGACCATTAACGATTTTTTATTAGCAGCTCCATCAGATTTAAATGGCATCTTTAGTCTGTGCATGTGCATATGTATAATCTGTGTCAGATTTGTCAGCTTTTGATGGATGTTTTCACTCTCACTGCTATTATTACTCTTATACAGTAATGGTGGCAACAGGGACCTAGTTTATTAAACCTTATGTTGCATCTGCCACAATGCCCTGGGGCTGGAGTGCAATCATCCATTCCAAGCACTATTCCTTGCAATTACACTTGATTGTTAACTGTGTATGTCCAGGACCACTTACATTTGAGTGCTGCAGTCCTGAGGTTTTCTTCTGATGGGCCATGCTCGAGCTCCTGGACAGTTAATGGGATTACCCAGATCATTAGAGCTGAAACACAAAGTGAAAATTTATTAGTAAAGCTAATAGTGGATTAAAATATCAGTGACAGCAGACAACAGTGTGGCTTTGGAATCTTTGGGAGTTAACAGATTTTAAAATGGAGTGGCACTGAGGATATGACGTGGCTGTGGCAATGCCAGGGTGCACTCAGGCTGCACACACTGCTCCATCCCTGCCACAGCCAGCATCCTCCTGAGCCTACAGACTGCCCAGAGGCGCAGAAAAGCCTCCTGAGACACAGCCTGAGTTTCCAGTGACACCACAACCACACGGGGGGAAAGGCACTCGCTGGTGGGCTCAGCCTGGAAAGGAGGCAAAGGATCACATCAGTTATTCCCCCCAGGTGACAAAGCACCCAGGGGGTGCCAGTATTGAAGGAACACAGTGATTGCTTGTCTGCTGCATCACTGTTTGAACACAGATACCATAAACCTCTTCCAGGAGAGAAATTATCTCCAGCATCCTCAGGGAGCACAGAACGAGTCTGCCAAATACATGCCAAGGCAGGGAAAGCTGCACACTGAGGGATCCTGCAAGACACTGGTGAGTCAAAAGCACCCAGTGCTCCCCAGAACAGCAAACCTCAAACATCAGAGCAAAGGGAATGACAGGAAAGGGACACAGTCCATCCTGAATGGAAGGTGCTCACACATCACCAGGCAGCAGCTCAGAGAGCTTTGTGTGAAAAAAGCAAACTTTCTGCTTCTCTCTGCAAGTTCTGTGAGCAAGTTCCATTCATCTGCAGCACAGTTCCTGCAGGATGAACAGCAAGAAGTGGAGTGGAACCAAATGTCAGTATTTGCTTTCATGTCCTCAGCACCAGCCAGGTAAGCCCAGACCTCAGGTACAGCCAAGAAACAGGAGCAGGAGAGACATGGAAACATCTCTATCATGTTATTTTGTCAAGTTCTGCTTAAGGGTTGATTGATGCACTTTTAACATCAGCATTAATCTTGGATCCTTGAGATCAAGCCATCATTCATCAGTTAAAAAAATTCAAATCTACCACTGAGAGATTAATTAATACAGAAGCTGTCTTGGTGTAATTACTGTTCTGCAATAATTAGGAAGTTTACATTATTTGCTCAGAGACAGACAATTGCTAAGCCTGGCACTAGTAATAAATCAAGTTTTTTTTTTAAGAAATTGTTAAACTTGAATATAGACACTTGCATGGATGTAATTATTGACATTTTTCTGAATACACCTGTCTTCACAAACACCAAGTTCTTGTACACCAAACACAAAGTTTAAGTTATTTCATATTCAGAAAAATAAAAAGTGTACTTTGTAACAGCATCAGAAGGATCACAGTGGCCTCCTAAAACAGAATAATTAAATAATTAAAGTCATGCCAGCAGACAAGCAAAGATGGTCTAAAAAATACCAAGAGACTGAGCGCATAAATCATGGCTCCAAGCCATACAATCTTTGACCCACACACAGGCTGCAGGGTTCAAAGGTGGCATTGCATTATGTATTTATTGCCTGCCCAGGCCATTATTCACCAGCCCTCATTTTAAGGGTGGGTATGATGGGAGTAAGAATACATCATAAAGCCTCCCCTGTAAAGGATGGCACAGCTGATTTATCTTGTGCTTCCTCAATTCATGGCAGCTCCCTCCAAAATGTCCCTTGGACACCAGGACCAGCCCAGTGCTCCATCAGCACTGCCTGGGGTGTCAGAGCCAGCACCCCCAAACCAGAGCCAGGATTTGGCCAGCAGCTCTGCACTGCCTTTCCCTCTGCCCTGGGTGTTCTGGCAGCTCCCAGGGGCTCAGCAAGGAGGAAATTTCCCATATATTGACAGAGAATCCATGGGCAGTGCAGGGATTTTAACAGCTCTGCGATGCTTTTGCCAAAAAAATGGATCCCAACCACTCCTCTGCCAATATTCAGGTTTTTTCAGTAATTCACGGAAACTGTACCAGATATCTTATTGCAAAATGGTCACAAAGAAACGGAAAAACACTGCAGCTTATGTGAGAATGTGCATCCAGCTTGTTCTGTATTCAGCTCCAACAGAGGAAGCAATTTCTGTAAAACCCAGTTTTGCTGGCTGGTTCCTGGCACTGGTATCTGAACAAGCCCTCAGGCAGTTATTTGTAGTATTTACATTTTTTACCAACTTATCACGAGAAAATCCAATTGTTCCTAATGACAGTCACACTGTGTCTCTCCCATTCTCATATCCAGGAAAGTGTTTATTATCCATTTGTAGTAATTAAGGCACTGATGTTCTATGGATCCATAAAGCCAACATCATTAAGCAAACAAAGGCACTTCTTTCACCCCCAGCTTATTGCTGCAAAAATATTTAGAAATAAAAGCTCATTTATAACACATAGCAAAGTTTGAAGAACAAACCACTATTGGCTAATCTCAAGCATTCTTAGAACTGGGAAAAAAGTTAAAGAGGTCTGTAAAATAGTTATTTTTCCAGAATTTGTTAAAGAGTAAAGAAAGAAGTAAAATAATTAGCTAGCCAAAACCAGAGGTGGTGTTTGACACTGACTGTCTTTACATATTTGATCTTTTCTTGTACAATGGTTAAACAAGCTCCTTAGCAAGTTCGAGTAAGGCAGAAAAGCAGGATGGGAATGAAATGCCTGCATTAAACACACTTTATTAAATCCAGCACAGCCAGGGAGCTGAACTGGAGACAGGAGCCACTGAAAGCCAGCATAGCTGTGTCTGAGCTGTCAAACCAGCACCCCAAACCCCCAAAGCAGGGCACACAGCCCTTCAGAGGAATATCAGCATTCATCAGGCTCCTCAGAGAGGCCAGGTGAAATCCCAGAGTTTGTGAAGTCCACAAAACACACTAAACTCTGGATTTATTCTGCGCCTCCAGCAGCACTCTCCCCATTTCACACAAAACACAAATTTCATTTCAGTCCTTCTTACTCCAGTGGAGAGCCACAGCCCACCAGCAACCTCCAGAAGAAACAGCTCCTCATTTCTGGAAATGCTATCTTGCTCCACATCACATCTTGTTCTGTTTCCTCTTTGGCAGTGCTGCAGTTATCCACTGCAGCACATGTTAAATTAGGAACACTTCACAAGGATTTTCTTCCCCCAGCCGCACAGTGAAACAAATTCTCTGCAAACCCCTCCTGAAAGTGCACACACACTTCCAAACACAACAGCCAGAGTGATTTTTTAGCTCACAGAGCTGGAGAAAGCGGGAGTTCACATCTTCTCATGGCATAAAGTTTAAATGAAGTGTTTGAAAAAAGGTGTCTCGTTGGAGCTGAGCAGAGTTTCTGTGAAGGTGATCAGATCGCAGCAAGCTGGGGTTTCTGTGCAAGATGTAAAAATTGGACTGCATTTTCTCAAGTCTGCAAATCTTCTTGGCAGATTTGAGCTTTAGCTCAAACAGATCTGGCCTGATTTATATTTTGTTTGAAATGATGCCCAAAGCTGTGATTAAGGTTTCCACCAAGCCCCTCAATTCAGCTCATTTTTCCTGAAGATAGAAGCTCTCTCTCCAAAAGCAGGGAGATGTGCAGAAAGCTTCTCCAGAGTGTCAGGATGAGCAAAACAAGAGGTTCCAAAGACAATGGTGCTGAGCACAGCTCTCAGCAAAGCAGATTTGTGTTTCCCATGGTTCATACCCCAGCTGAGGAGCAGCTCACACTTCATCTCTGCATTTCAGCAAAGTGCAGAGGAGCAAAGGTCCGGTCCTGGGGGAGGCAACAGCAACATTCCCGGTTTATTTTCCCCTTTGATATCTGAAGGAGCAACACCTAGAAAACCAGATGCTTTTTTTGGAATAAGCAGTGGAGGGAGCATTGACTGAGCCAGAAGGAATTGCTGGGCAGAGCTTTACCTAAAAAATCCCCCAAGCCCTCAGCTGGTGCCACAGTTAATCCAGAGTTTCCACCTGAGGAGTGCAAACAGTCTGGGACCCTCCAGGCTGAGAAACCAACATCCCCTGAGCAGATTGTACCTTTTTAAAAACATTTTAATACCTTTTGTCATTCCCACCTGCAGCCCAATGAACGCAGGTACCACAGGGCACCCGGACACAAATAAAAATGGCATTCTGCTCTCATGGTAGATGAAAATTACAAGTAATCATGGAAAAACCTTCCATAGATCCCAAAAGACTTAAAGACCAAACAGAAAACTTCAGAGTTTTAGGACCTCAGAAAACTTAGCTTTTAAGACCCACTCAAAAAACTTTTTTAGGATGACTAGGTCTATACATTCAGAACTATTTCTTCATAATGTGCTGCCAAAAGCCATAGTTCACATTGAATTTTTTTAAAATCAGATCTGTTTAGCACTTTAATGTCATAATGCACATTACACAGCAGAAGCTGAATTGCTAATTATCAATTTATGTGGAATTTTACTTCCATTTAAAAGGTCATTTGCATATATATTAAATACAGTTTGCATTTAAAGCTGCAGGGAAAATTATGTATCAATGTTCTGCCACAAAGCTGAACTTTGTATTATCAATACATGGGGGGAAAAGAAGTAAAACCGAGTTTCTGCAATACCTAAAGTAACAGGTTATTCAATCCTGGCTGAAAATACAATTACTAAGCAGTATTTCAACTTGACATTTTAAAGCATTGTGGTGCATTAAGAATCTTAATAATAGAATCACTTCTACAAAATTTTGTGCTCATCTCACCACAATATAAAGGCTGAATCTGGAAGGGGTACATACTGGGAGCTAAGCCTCCAATTAAGTCATTTTCTGAGTAGGAAAGTGACTCAGGACTACAAGCACCCCTGACTGCATCTCAGCCTCATTACTAGGAGGAGTCACAATTCCAGACAAGAATTTCTGCAATGCTTAGAAAAACAAAATTTGGTCTCTCAAAACCTCATCATCTCCACAAGTTCAGTACCAAGCTGAATTCATGTCAGAATCAATGTCAGCAAAGCTGTGGAGATACAGCCAGGGCAGAAATTAGTTCTTAAATTAAGGAAACTTCAGTTTTAGGACCTCAGAAAACTATTTGGACCCACTCAAAAAACTTTTTTAGGATGACTAGGCCTATAGATTCAGAACTATTTCTTCACTGCATTGCTTCATGAATTAAGAAATTTATTCTTAATTGCTGTGTGCTTCCTAAAGAACAGTCCATGTGGATTAGAGTCAAATAATCCTAACATCCCTCTGGAGGTGCATCTTTAGCCATTGAGGGGGGAAAAAAAAAAATCAGTGTTATTTGTACCTGCTCCTTTCCTCAGAGGGGCCATTCCCCTTTGGAAGAGTTTTAGAGGTTCACAATTATTTGCTGTGAAGGTGCCACACTACAAATCCCAGGAGGGCTGGAATTGCTGAATGCCACAGTCCCCACAAGGATGGAAATGCTGCTGTGGTGCTTATGTGAAAATTCACTAAGTTCCCTGCCCTCAAGGGAATAGTTTCCTTCCTGTGATAATGCTAAACATAAAACACATTGAATTTTAGGACTGCTGAAAATAAAATTGGTGTGAATAAATTATTATTTATATGAAAATGCACAGTCAGGACAACGACTACATATGTAAGGCCATAAAATTTAAGTATCTCACTTTGTTGTTTTAGCATACTGGGGAAAGCTATTGTCCATCTGTGGCCACACATTTATCTCATTGTCTACCAGGCTCACTGCCTGAGCAGTGCATTCCATCATTTAATGGAAAATGAAGTAAAACTGCTTTAGGAGTAAGCTGTGAGCTGCTGGGTGAGCAGTGAAGATGCACTCAGCTCCTGGGGATGGCTGGTTTCCCCTTTTTACATCTGAACACTACATTTCCCAGTCATCACTTGAACTATCACCAAGAATTTACAACAAAGGGAACATGCTCCACCAGAAAATGGCTTTACTTAATTTTCATTGCTCCTCTTCTTCCTCACAGTCTCTGCTTCAGATGAAAATTCTTCAGAGGCAGAGGTCATGACAGATGATCCAGATGCAGAAGGCAATGCCTTTATAAACATTTAATGACACAACACAGCTGTTGCAGCAACTTGACACAAGGGCATAATGTTTTTAATAAAGGCTTCTTGTTATTTTATAGGAAAACACTGTCAATCTAAAAGCCAGAAACAGAAAGAAAATAGTATGGCTTAAATCAGAGTCTGCATCTGAAATGCACAACAAACCTTTCCAACTGAGAAACAGGAAAACACTTCCCACAGAAGTTTCTGGAAGGATTGAGATCACCCTGACAGGTGCTTGGGTAGAGGTAAAACACTTGTGACAAGTTTCTTTGCTGGAACTTGATTCAAAGCCTCTCAGCAGATGCTCCTGAGCATCTTGGGCAGCTCCCCTGTGCCAGCCTGGGCCAGGGGACATCTGGCTGCAGCTGTCCCTGTGGGGACTCTGTCCCTTGTGCTTGGCACAAACCCTTCCAAATTCCCCATTCTGAACCAGCCCAGGGTGCTGGAGCTGCTGCTCACAAACCAAACTGCCTGATGTGAACATATTTTACTGTAAAATTTAAAATGTTTAATAAAAAGACAATAGGAGACACACAAAGTAAAGGGTTGAAACTGTTGGGTGCTTGGCAAGAGCTGTTTTGGGAACACTTCTTTAAATACACTTTACAATACATTAACTTGTTGCATATTTATAATTCTTTATGCATAATTTAACTTTTTTTTAAAATTTTTTTTTTTGGAGAACTATTTAGCATGGCTACTTTTTGGGTCCACCTTTTTAGAGTATGCATGTTTCTTGGTTTGTGGTTTTAATCTTTTTTTTATTACTTTTTAATTTGGGTGGTGGTCTTGGCTTCTTGTAGCTGGTGAGTGTTGATAATTGTTTTGTTGTAGGGTTTTTATTACATGTTTACAGGTTATTTTAATTAAGCGGGTAGTTTAAGCATACTATTTAAAAAAAATATGTTTAATTTTTGCTATTAGAAAAAAAACTTATATTCATACAGAAAAGCTATTTTAACATTATACATTTAGCTTTTATCCCAATAATTGCAAAAAGCCAACAATATGCCATGCACTTACAACACTGAGAATCAGAGATGTCACTTCTCCCTCCTCTCTCAGTGCCACCACCCCTGAGGGGCTGCCTGCTGACAGAAATGGGTGTTTTTCAAGTTTTAAGGGACATTTCAGTGAGCTGTGTGGTAGCTGCAAGTTCTTCGTGCCCTCAAAAGGGTTCATCTGGGGGAACAGGCTCACAATAATTTGTGGTCAGATGAATCAGCCCCAGTATCTTAATTTTTCATTTTAAAAATCCCCTACTGAGACAAACACTGCCTGTGAACTCTGGGCTGCTCAAGCACGCAGAAAAATTCAAACTTTCCCCATCTCTCGCTTTAGTCTCGATAGATTCAGTGTTTGTAGGTCACAGGAATTCTCATCTGCTTCCTAAAGAGGAAAAAAACCAGGGCTGTTGGAAAAGCTGCTTAACTTCTCAAAGCAAGACTTAGAGAACTCTGTCTATTGATCAAGTGGTTAACTATCAAATAACACACTGTACAGTCTAGAGGGATGACAGATAAAGAGATCTGAAGAAACTAAGAGGAAATAATGCAGTGACCTCTTGCTGAACACCTTTAGTGCTGTTTACTGAGGGGCTGAAGTCCTGGGGACAGGCTGATCCCAGCACTATCCCTTAATACCCACCCAGGTGCAGCCCTCTCTTTGTGCTGCCATCTGTAATTGCATCCTAAAAAATAATAGTTCACCCAACACCAGATTTACTGTCAGGCATAAAAATAAAATGACAATAAAGTCCCACACATAAATTAAGCAAGAAGCCTCTAATCTGCTCTGTACCACTGCTGCATTTTCTCTCATGTCTGTCTCGTTCCTCACCTTCTTTGAGGTACAATAAGTTAGCATTGTTGGTAAATATTTATATTCATTTCTGCAGTGTCAAGATAGTGACAGTTTAAGATAAGTCTTCCAAAAAACATTCCCACCTTCCCAAGACAAGACAAATATTTATCATATATTTCTTTTTGAAAGCTTATGCCTTTTTGGGAATGAGTTTTATGATTATCTTTACTCTTGTCTCAGCAACTTTTAGCTAAGGAAACGAGAACAAATTAGGACTCTGTAGCCACATACACACTAGCTAAAATCAATAGCTTTAATTTTCACATTTAAACCCACAATTTTCATCTGACAGGCTCAGCAGGTTTTAATGCACACAACAATTTACTTTTACTGTTTTAATTGTTTTTAGTCAATCACTTTTATTGCTTCTCTGCATCTGACTAAACAAATTAATAGAGCTACGTTCATAAATGATTACTTTGTGCAATGGCTTGATAGATACATTTGCCAGGTTCACCTTCTATTACTGCCAACGTTAGTAGTATTTATACCAAAAGATACATTTCTCTGGGTTTTATAATTAAGAGAGCAACAGAAGAAAAAAAAATCTATTTCCTGAGCACCATAGTATCAAATTTCATATTTCTAAGTCTCTCCCCAGGCCAGATGAAAATCACCCAGCCCTGTCTGCACAGCTGGCTGATAAAGCCCTTTCAGGACCACAAAGATCTTGGATGTGATCATGGATGTGATCTTCTGGGGGAGGAAAACATGAAAAGCATCCAAAGCACTGTTCAGGAGGGCACTGCTACATTCCATGAGGGACCTGGAATAAATTCCTCGTTTTGTCCCTTAGGGCAGTGAGACTCCAGACACCCCACCTGTGCCCAGGGGCTCCCTCCTGGTCCCACCCAGCTCTGCTTGGCCAGCCACAGGAATATTATCTTGGACACACAGCCCAGCCTGGAATATTTACTAGCTCACTACCCAAAAACAAGATATATTGCCCCAATATCAAGGAATTCTGCTTCTGTGGATGCTGCAGGAGTTATTTTTCACTGGCTGTGAGCTGCGAAGGCTCAAAACCCTGGACTCTGGATCTTCTTTACAAATTCCAGTTTCATTTTATCTAATGAGACAGAACACCATCAGCCCAGAAGTTAAAGTCCAAGGGCCCACCAGATTCAGCTTAATTTAATTTCTGGCTCCTCAACACGCTCCCCCAGCAGATAATTAGTGCTTCACCTGCAGCTAGCACACCAATACCTCTACATCAGTTTTCTCAGCACTCCTGGTATCCTGTGGATTTTGGGAGAGCCTGCCCACCCCTCCCAGTGAAGCACCTTGCCCTGTGAGAGAGTCAATGCCCCATCTGAGCTCCTTTTCCACCCTCCCTGAGCCCATTCTCTCCCAAGCACAGACCCAAACCAGCTGCAGCTTTTGTGCAAAAGCTGAAAACGATCCCACATTGGTCAAAACTGCTGACATCAAAGTAGTTTTTCAATTGATATTCCTCCATAACATCACTCATATTTGATTTAAGCCTCCACTGAACACGCACCCTCAGAAGCTGCCTGGCTCTTCAGCTGTGGGAAACTGATAAATTGCAGAGTGTGGTAGAAGGGCTTTTCACTGTTCTTTTAGAAACCTGCACAATATCTCATTTGAAAGAGCCCTGATCTCTGGCTGAGACTGCTAGGTGCTTCATGAATATAAACTGAATATATGAATTGTATTGCTCCTTAAGCCTACACTCAGCTGTAACAAGAAAAATCATGGAATGCTTGTACAACAAGAAAAATGTATATAAGCTGCTAAGAACAAACCTGTTTATTTCCTGAGGCTTGTGGAAGGTTATAATTAGAATTTGTTTTATTTCCATATTTCTTGAATTGGTTCCCTACTCTGGGTACACATTTTTATTTTAGGTTGCTTGGTATTAGACACTTGATCCCCCAGCAGTTTTCACAAAGCTCCCCTCCCTGCAGTGAGGAAACACAGCTGCTCCACAATCCCATATTTTTATCATCAGGCAGGACAGCACCCTCCAAAATGCCAAACTGAGCACAACCACCTTACTGGGATGACACATCCCAGAGCATCTCCATTGCTCAGGACTCCCCAATAGCTGAAAAAAAAAAAAAAAAAAAGGCTAAATCAACAATCTTGGGTCGCAGAGTACCCAAGGTGCTGCTGCCCAGGACAGAGAGGAGCAGAACAGATGAAGCCCAGAGGTGGAACAGCCTCTCCACCCCCAAGAATTTCCATTTTTATCAAAGCCAGCCCTCTCCTAGCACTATGGCAGCAGGGAGAAGTGATTCACAGAACCACAGTCACAACAAAGCCTGGGCACATCTGTGCTCCCACAGAAAACACAGCTCAGCCCTGTGCCCTGAGTGGCAGCTCAGCTCATTTCTCAGCTTGGAATGTAACAAGTCCTAAAAAATAAAAACCAAAATAACAAAAACCACTTGTGTTTGTGCAGACTGATCCTGTGGGGTGGGATGGGACTGAAAATGTCCAAGGGTGACCCAGAGTTGTTTTTTACACAGCACACACACACAGGGCTGCACTGACTCATTGCAGGGTTTCACACAGCCCAGCTACAGCAGATTTCATCTTCCTGTCAACTTAGGGCCTCATTTCCTAAACACTGCTGAAGAATTTGTTATAGAGCATGATTTCAAGGGCCAGGTTCCAAATAGAGGCAGGGCACCCTTGGTGCTCTCATGGATTGCAGCAGACGCTCCACTAGAGCTGATCACATCAGCTGGAAGCTGCCACATTTTGCTATTTCCCTCCACACACACCAGAGCTTGTTGCTGTCTCATGACTTTTGGGCAAAGTCCTTTACAAAAAAGTTCTGCTGAAATGCTGTTCAAGCTCACCTGAGGACCCTAACACGGCTCAGGTGTCACTGCATTGACCAGAGTGTGCAGCAAGAGCCTGTGGGTGCCATCAATACATAAATACAACAAGCAAGAAGTGGACAAATACGATAAATTAGTTCATCCCAGGTCACACAGAAAGTGTGCATCAGAACCAAGAAGGGCACTTGATTCCCAGTGTCTAGCTGTCAAGACCATTTCTCATTCTTAAAAACAAGGAGAAAAAAAAAACACAAGGCATCAGCCTCCAGCATTATGATCAACATTGTTTTATCAGAAGGAGGAGCTGCACTAAGGAACAACCCGGCCCATGTGGTCATGCTGGAGACAAAAACCAACACTTAAACTTGCTGAATGTATGAGGGGTTCACTGCCTGGCAAGACCTTTCCTCCCATCTCAGTGCCCCAAATAAAAAAGGATTTGATTCCGTGTACCATGACCACCCCACTCACCTCCACTGTGCTTCACAGAGATGGCACAGGCTGTAGTAAATCCAGAAATCCATTGAGAATGCTCTCTCTTCTGCCCTTCACTCAACTCATACACTGGGGGGTGAGGGTGGTCCCCAGCAACACTTTTTAGAGCTCCTCTGATATTAGAGCAACAGTGGCAGAAAATAAAAGAAGAGCGGTGCAATGACCACAACTAGCAATATAAAATACTCTAAAAATAGTGAAAATAAATGTGGGACAAGGCCCAAAAACCCAAACACAGATTACATCTCTGTAGCAACCAGAGATCAAGGACAAAGATTTGGGGAATAAAAGAGGAGCAGGAAAGGGTAGAGTTGAGGTAGGCTCCAGTGGGTACAGGGGGAAGTGGTGCAGAGGTGGGGTGAGGAGAGCTGGGGTCCAATGGGGATTCCAGGAAGGGAGAACATTCTGGAGACTGGGAGGGGTGATGAGACTGGGAAATGAGGGTTGGGAAGATGGATTAGGCATGGGTGAGCCCATAACTCCTTGGAATTTCTTTTGGGATTGCCACAACTCCACAGATGCCTGCCAAGGGTTAGAGTTGGGGTACAGGTTTTCCTCAGTAATAGTTGTATTCCAACCTGTATTCTGTATTCCAATTTATATTCTGTATTCCAGTGCTGCATTCCAGGTCAGGCTGGCTCCCACAGTACACATCACACAGTGCACTTTACAGCCACCAGAAGAGTTAAAAGAATCACATCCAGGCTATAAATCATATCAGCCCATTGCAATTAAACCCACTGAAATGCTAAAATCCAGAAAAAGGCAGACTCTGTGATGATACAACTGCCAGCTACGTCTCCCAAACCCTCTGTTAATGCCCTTCAAGCGTGCTTCCCATTTACAAGCTCACAGGAGCAACTTTACTGCCAATTCCTCCATTGATGGCACATTTTATTGACAAAATGCAGCTGAGCCACCTAAAGCAATTTCAGCTACAGAATAACCTTTCACACAAGAAGTTAACCAGCTCCTCCATCCATTTGCAGTAGATTTAGATTAGCAAACACCACACAGACACTCAGATCCTTTGAACAGCCAGCTGATGGCTAAGGACAGGGTAATGTTAAACAGAATTTCATGCTTTGAGCTCCAGGAGGTTTTGCTTCCCATTCTCACAAGTAAAAGGTCTGGATTCCCACTCTGCCACAGACTTTTTCCTCTATCTTTTCTCACCCTTCTCCAGTTTATCCTTTCCTCTGTTTTACCTTTCTCCTGCGTTATAATTTTCTTGTTACACTTCTACAAAGATTTTCTTAGTTTAAACAACGCTGATTAAAAAAAAACAAAAAAAACCAAAAAAAAAAAACACCTTAAAAAGCTGTCCAGTCTTCCTACAAGCTTAAAAAGCACCAGATGTGCACAAATCTGTCCAGAGTGCACCCACTGGCTCTGGGGTGGTGCTTTTAACAACCAGCCAGTCAAAGGGAGGCTGTGCAGCCACAACTGGCAAGTTCCCATCACATAAATGCTTTCAAAGCATCAGACTCCAACATAAAGTTCCGCCTCTCTTTCAAATGCAGTTGTATGAAACATTCACTTTCTATGACTTATGGAAGAAATCACAAGTCTTGAAATGTGCCAAGATTTGGAACTCCTGTTAAAGAAACTTGCAAAGAAGAGAAAGTTTTAAAAGCCACTTTTAATGCCAGGCTTAATTCTGTATTCCTGTCAAGCGTGCCTGCAAGTGGCTTTGCCTGATCAAAGATGTCAGGGCTGACCCCTCCGAGTTTGTCCACAGATCAGCCCAAGGGTTCACCCAGCCCAGCTGCTCCCAGCATCTGCCGTGCCCTCCTCAGGGCTGGGAGGGGAAGGGGAGAGCCCCAGGCTCACACAGAGCACCCTGCAGCCTGGGGAGGGAGGTGAATTTGCTGATTCCTGAGGGATTCTGCAGCAGAGCTGTGTTTGGGACTGAGCTGCAGCTTTCCAGAAATGCATCAGGCATGCACGAATTCCTGCCCCACACAC
>VRYO01000638.1:17193768-17249558 GCA_009812075.1 Sialia sialis | reverse complement strand
CTGTCCCTGTCCCTGTCCCTGTCCCGATTCCTGTCCGTGTCCCTGTCCGTGTCAACACGAAATGTTGTAGCCAACAGAGCCCTGAGCTCCGGTACCACCGGGACACGTCCATCACCGGGAATTCCTCCCTCCATGCCCGGGGAATCCCTCTCTCCATCACTAGCAATCCCTCTCTCTCCATGCCCAGAGAATCCCTCTCCCCATCCCCAGGGATCCCTCTCCCCATCCCCAGGGAATCCCTCTCTCTCCATCACCGGGAATCCCTCTCTCCATCCCCAGGGAATCCTCTCCATCACCAGGGAATTCCTAGGGCAAGCTTTCAAGTACTCCCTGAGGCTTAAAAATCAAGGCTGACAGAGAGCCTTAGACACCATAAGGAAATACATTTAAAACTATTAGAATTAAGTGTCGGCTTTGACCCTGTAGTGTGAAGAATAAATTCCTTTTCACTTTATATTCAGGTCCCATGTAAGTTTTTAACAGGAAACCCCCCCCAAACGCTCTCAGCACCCGCTGCTGGTTTGTGGGGTTTAATCTCACATTTCCCTCAAGAAGCAGAACGCTCTATCCTGTCTGCAAACAGATCAGAGTCACAGGATGAGTTGGGGACAATCCTAAAGCCCATCCCACCCCTGCCATGGCAGGGACACCTCCCACTGTCCCAGAGTGCTAATTACCGTGTCATGAGGGAGTTTAAGCAGAATTTGTTAAATGTAGGGTACACATTTAGGAATTAAGATTTTTGCTGTGAGGTTGAAGCATTATTTCAATTTTTATTGGCCTTTAAAATAAATTGCAGGTACAGAAATGGATCCATACCTCAAAATGCCTCTGCAGGAGTGGCACTAACACTGCTCAAACAAACATCTGGAGAGGTCACAGGTGCTTAAAGAACAAGTTTATTGACAATATCGTCACAAATAAACAATCTAAAGAAAATTTCAGAAATCTCTCAACTTAGAAATTTTAAAATTTTCTCATTGGCAAAATATTAAAAAAAAAAAATAGAAGTGTAAGATGTCACTATATTCTTAAACTTTCCTAATTTCAACATATTGGTTCAGTCCTTTAATTTGATAACACACATCCAACCCTTCAGCACAATGAAAATGAGTCAAAGTACAATTTTCCTTCTGCAAGGGGATCTCGATCAAGATTTTTTTTTTTTTTTGCAAGCGTCTCCCTGAATCCTGTCTGCTCACAACTTGATAGGTAACATCAGCAAGAAATAACTTTATAAATAGTCTGAGCCAAATTAATTCTGGTATTAATCAAAACCTAAATTTCCCCCCAAACAATACAAAGCAGACCATGTAGTACAAGAAACTATCAGCATGCATTTTAGAGGTCATTTTTGTATTTCAGTTACATGAACTTAAAACCAAAGAGGGACAAGTGTGATAAAAATGTACTCAGATATTTCATAACATTAATATTTATTGCTTTATATGAATACTGTATTGAAAGCCCAAGCATTCAGTTTACACACAGAAATTATACAATTATATACCGTTTCACAATGGCAGTGAGCACTCATTACAATCTACAAAAAATCTACTTTACAGAAATTTAAAAATTCTAAATATCAAAAAGGTACAGTTGAAGAAACAGGTATAAATTTGGCAGCCAGTAATTGTGACTGGGAGGTTGCAGCTTGCATGTCTTTAAATGTGGGAACTGGAAAACATTGAGTTTAAAGCAGTAGTTTGTGCTTTGAGCTGGTTTGGAAAAAAAATGTGACACTGGCTGTCAAAGTAGCATGTTCAAAAATATTTAGTTCACTTCCAAAATGTGATACAAATCGTGGTGATCCCTCTGCACCCCAGGATCATGACCAGGGTCACGTCTCCGTCCTTCCCATGCCGTGGTGTGAGCAGCCCGATGGCACCTGCAAACCTTGGAGGAACTCTGACACTTCCCTACAGCAGCCACAAGCTCCAAGAAGCACTCAAACAGGCAAATGCCTGCTCCTTTCTTCCAAGGGATTTTTATTTTCAAACGTTTCTTCTACAAAAGTTTGAAGCTAATGGTTTGATTACAACGTTCTCAACGTAAAGCACATTTTCTCATAAATAAATGAACTCCTTTCACTCAGGCACCTCAGAAGAATACAAAAATGTTGTCATTGGAACAGTTCTCTTGGAATGTGTTTACTCTGGTGTTTTCAACAATGTTAGTACTTCCAGGGTTTCGTATGGGCCAGATTTCATGTGTTTGGTTTTTCCAGAGGCAAAGCAAAGTGCCTTGAGAGGTGAACTCAGTCTTTTCCTATAGAAAAAGTATTTGCTGTATTTCTCTTTTACAGAAACAGAAAAATATACCCTTTCCCCCTTAGAACAGTGAGGGTACACGGAGGTGTGCATGCTGTGTGGAGATGTGTGTGTGAAACGTGTGTGAAATGGAACACATTTGAAACACACAACAGGTTTCTTGGTGCGTATTGAAATAAAAATCCAGAAACCAGCCTGAAACCCCGAATTTCACATGTCAAATGTTGAAACTGTAACCAAAATATGAAGTAACTGCTAGAGCTGTCAGAAAAAGACAAGACAAAAAGCTTTCTTGCTTACGTACAACTAGGTGTGGTGATCTCCAAAAAAGTTGTCAAAATTATAATTACCTTCCAGTTTAAAAACTTTTATTCTAAATAAAAAAAACTATACACAAACCACTGATTTGACCAAACGAAAGTTCAGCGGTAAGCAGGACCTGAAGGAGCTGGTATTCACAGTTTTTATCATGTACAACTCTTTCAAGGTTCAATCCATGGAGTTTATTTTACAACCTGCTTCTTTTTGTAAAACTAAAGGTCCACTTTATTACATAAAATTATTTATACAGTGTAAAACTGGAGCCTTATGGAAAATACTGCCTCTAAGTTTGTTTAAATTAGTCTTGCTCCATAGGTTCATCTGCAGCTTCTGTGGCTTCATCACTGTTTTCCATGGGGGTCTCTGAGGAGTTTTCTGGAGTTTCACTGGCATAGGAGCCCAGCTCTTCTGTGTCACTGCAGTCAGCTCCACTGGTGGCAGCAGCACTGATGTCGCTGTCAGCCGAGTGTAAATCCTTCTCTGCCCGCGCCTGCTCCGACTGCTCCATCTGATTGTTCTCCTCAGAGCTCTCTTCAGCCACGCTCGAGGAGTCACTGTCTTTGTCTTGATCTTTTCTGTCCTGACCAACGTTTCTGGGAGACATGAAGGACCCTAGGGACAAGGAAAGTACAGTGTTACCATGGGATTTTCCAACATACCTTAAATCCTGCTGCTTTCTACTCGGAGCTGTGCTGAGCAAAGACAGACAAACCCCAATTTTATTGGAAAATGCAAAGAATTAGAGCCACCTTTGTCAGCATATCCAAACTATCCCAACATACAATTTAAAGTTATTTTAGTTAACAGGCACCTTCACTGACTAAAGACGAAGTTTAAGAAGTAACAACTTCTGGCTTGCCCAAGTCCTCCATTTGCCTTGGAAACAGTTCTTTGGAAATTATGAAACCATGGCTGTTTCAGGTGTACAGCCAGCATGATCTACAGAAACATTATACAAAAAATAATTCAAAGGAGTCTTTGAAGAATATAGATTATATTATTATATTCTCTCTATATATAAAAATATAAAATAGATTCATCACTTAACTGCAGTTACTTTTTTTTTTTTTTAAACATAGGTGCAGAGCCTGCCCTAGAGTGAGATCATTTTTACTGCTGTAATAGGTTGGGAAGATGTTGTTGCTCAGTCTGCTCAGTGAAAGAACACAAATTTTTATCTGTATTTAAATAAGTTCCGTAATTAATAAAGATGGACAGAGAGCTATGACCCATCCCAGTTCTGGAAGGATGAGAACACTGATTCCCTAACACAGGGATTCTTCAATTCTTGGTGTACTCTGATCTCATTCACGGCTTTGGGAGATTTTATGCACCCTTGTGTAAGTTTAGTATTGAATGTAGGACCAAGGAAAAAGAACAGAATTGCTGAATGATGCAAAACTGAGGCACAAACAAGCAGCAATTCTTTAAGCACAACTGGAAACCTTCAGCAATCCCAGCAGCACTGATCTCCAGCCAAGAAAACCCCAACTCCTTGGGAGTAAAAGAAGACAGAGAAATCTGAAATACCTTCCTCCTCTTCCTCTGTACAGTGCTGTCTGGCACAGGTAGCATCTTTTTCTTTATCCTGAGATGTAGAGGATGCTTCTGTCTCTTCCCCCACGCCTGAAGAGACTTCACTGGAGGCAGTTTGGTTTGGTGCATCTCTGGCTTCCCCTTCCTTGTCAAATTTAAGTCTTTTTACCTCATGTCCTTCTGCTTCTGCAGGATCATCCTCAGAGTGCTTGTTTTTCACTGGGCTGCTCTGAGCGCCTTCTGATTCAGATGCTGGTGATTCACTACAAGCAACAAAACCAGATGCAGCTGTTATTGAAGACAAACATACTGTATCTTGTCACACTTTAAGAAAAAAGTAGCAACACATTAAGTGACAAAAATAGAATTTGTTTCACTTATGACATAGCAAAACCTCAAAGGCATCACACTCCTGATTTAAGACTCCATTACGCATCCCTTAGAGGGTCAGGCTTTTTAAAACTATCTTTAAAACATAAATGAAAAAACTAAGAGTAATAAAAGCTCAAGAGGTGACAGACACTGCTGACAAACCTGTGTTTCTTGTCCTCTGTTTGCTGCAAGCTGGGCTCTTTATGCTCTGTGCTGTCTGGCAAACCGTTGGTTGTCATGGGAGCTGACAAGGAAACCTTCGTCCGACTCACGGGTCTGGGGGTCCCAGGGCCATTTACATTCGACCTTTAAAAATAATCATGACAAGTTAACCCAGCCTTCCAGCTAAGTAATTTGTTCCTATTTAGCAGGAAGTTGTTACACCCTTCCTTTAAAAGATCAACAAAACTAAACAAACAGATGAGGGGCTTTGCTGTTTTATACTGGGTAAAGCATTCCTCTCACAGACAATGTGCAAATTTGATAGAAAAATTTTTACAAGAAAAAAAATCCTCAACAATGAGGTTAGAGAGATCAAAAGACAGAGTACACGGCATACATGTTCCTGCCTCCTCTACCCGCATTCCCCAGTACTCCATGTCACAGCTCATTTTTAAGGGTAGTTATTTCCAGAACTCCACTCCTGGAGCTAAACTCACCTGTCAGTGTACCCTGGTGAATTCCCGGGGAACATAACACCATTCATCCGATTTAAACTACTGGAATTATTTTTCCTAATAAACAAAACAACAAAAGGTTATGAATAAAGGAACCTTAAATCACTTTAAGTTTGCACAGAATTTCCCAATCCCAAATTTACGAAGTCCCCACTGTCAGTTCCCGTGGGCTTTTTATCTACTCCCAAATTATTACATTTGCAGACAGAATCCCAGCTGCTGACTGAACTACTGATAACAAAATCTGAATTCTGCACAACTGGCTTTTAGATACAACTACTGACAGCAAGAGAGATACAGACACACACGTATCCTCCCTGTAACTAACACAAGCTTGAAGTTTCATGGAAAAAAGAGGATTATACTCACTCTGAAGATGGATATACACAGCTGACAACCATGACATTCTGCAATATACAAACAACAAACACATCAAGAGTTCAGAAACAGAAGCTCCAGCTCTTGACAACATCCCAGAATATTAAAGAGTTACAGGAATTTGGTCCTATCTGTTAAAATACCTCTGCTCCCTCCTGCAAGGTCAGGCCACAGTTACACTAAAATTCAGGATTTTATTAAGTTTGTCACTGTCCTAATGAGACCAGAGCATTAAGCCTCAGGCTCGAGTGTCTGTCATTTCTATCTGAGGGATCTCTGGAGAACAAAGTATTCACAAATGCTGAAGCATCTTATTGTGGAACCACATTTTCAAAGTCTCTTCCTGGCTTCTGAAGGATCCCACATTCTGATACAAGCTATAAAAAGCCAGTTAATTCAGCTGTGTGCTCTTCTGAATGCACACTCTCTACACCACAGGGTTTAAATACTGAAACAAAGACTGGAGGGAAGGGGTCTCCCTTCTTCTTCACCTCTGCATTTACTCTGAAACCAAATTCCTGATCAAAAGGTTCAGGGTATTTCATCTGATCATTTCTAACTAGGACTCCATGCAAAAACTGCCAATACACCCCACAAACTAGAGGTGGAATATTGCACAGTGATTGGGAAACACAGCAGCTGCAGCCCTGAGATTAATTTTTATGTCTGCAGTTATTTTAAAACTGCTTTTTGCTGCTGAAAGGTATGAAACAAACTCAGACAATTAAGAGCAGCCATCAGCTGTACTCTGGCCCCAAGGAAAGCAGCAGACCTCTGGGAGCAATTGGGAAGTTTTTAGGTGGTGGCTGTGACTGTGGAGCTGTGCTCTCTCTCAGACAAATACATACCTTTTCCACACCTCTTAGAAATTTGTCTGTTCCTGTGTAATTCCTCCTAGGATCTGTCAGCAACTCACAGAGTCGCTGGATAGTGAAGGGGATGCTGCAATGAAATAATTATTAACAATTTAATTTTATTTTAGTAAGTACAACTGTTAGGAAGCAACAACATTATTGCTTTCTCTCCCTTACTGAGAAGCTGGAACAAAACCAGTACTGAAATTTGTAACCATAAGCAATATTGGGTGGCACCTCAAGGCTTTATTTCCCCTATCTCATACAAAGCTGTTTCCTGTGCTCACCGCCACAAAACCCAGGCAGAGTCCTAATGCATCATCCCACAACTCAAAGGATTCATTTAAACAATGAAAAGGAAATCAGATCATACACAGTAAACTTTCTGACTCTACTATTCCAATACATAGAACAGAAGTTGCAAGGGATTCAAAACAAATTTGAGTCATACACACTAGAGCTAAAAAAGTCTCAACTTGTAGTTTATTTCAGGTTTTACAAAACACAGTTACAGAAAAAGCAGTAAATGTTGGAATTAGCAAACCATTATACTTCAGCTGTTACAAATAATCTGTTTTTGCTACAACTGGACAATGTATTCATCTGTCAAGGAACAGGTCAGGAAAAAGAAATAAATTAATAATAATATATATATAAGACCATAGGAACCACGTAAACACATTTTTGTTTTTACAATTCTGCACTCAGTTTCATCCCTGCTGAAATGAGAAAATGACTTTTCAGACAAGCAACACTTTACAGACAATTCCCAGTTACCTGAGGTGTCACACACTTTCAATCTGAGTTTAGTGTCACATTTTAACAACTTTCTGTCAAAAATATTTCAGCATAATTTACCAAGTACCACACATTTTTACAGTTAACTATTTGAGATGGAAGCCATAAGCATTTAAAAGTTAGCTAAGAAAGAGTATTTGATACCATACAAGATTTGTGAATCATTTCATGCTTGGGAATACAACTGGCACCAATCCAGACTGACATGCATGTGTGTGTGTATATCCCTACACTGCCATTTTTGGTCCAAATTCCATGTTTATTATTTCCTGAGGCAGTCAGCACATGGTATCTCCATGTCATGCGTTAGCACAGCATGGATCTCAGGCTTTGCTCATTAGCTAAAAAGCCAGATCTCCACCAGCTCAGTGCAAAGAGGCCAGCACAGCTCCAATTCATCACCCCACCACACTCCACTCCAACTAAAAGCCAGTAGCACTCGGAGAGTGACTAAGCAGCAACAATTTAATTATGTTTTTCAGAACTGCCTGTACATTATGTTACTGAGGAAGTCCCAATCCTCAACAAACCAGAAAAACCACAGGAACAAGTGTTCCTTCTAATTCAGCTTGTTACAGGAAGGCTCGTAAGCTTGAGAATAGTTCTGGCATTATTCATTTCTCTTGCCTTGCTCTTCATTGGTCAATCTTTCACACCCAACTTCTTCATAAAATCATCAGGACAGACCTTTAAGAGCAAGTCCATCCAATTATTCAGCTTCTGCACAGTGCCTTCTTTTAACAAAATTCCCAACTTTTAAGTCACAAAGAATTTACTTGATCTATTTATCTTTCCATATGGATAAAATATTAAGTTGATCTCACTATTTCTTGTGATGGTCATTTTGATTTTGGGTTGGAAATTCATAATTAAGGAGATTTTGCTAGTTTTTTTAATAGAATAGACAGTCCATTCAAAAATCCATTTATTCAACAAAACATACAGATTTTAAAATTATTCTCCCCCAGCCAGACCTGCAATACATCCTGGGTAATCAGTACCTGGCTAATTTGGGTTTAGCTGAACTTAACTGGCCACCTGAAATGCTGGGACATGAAGTGTTTTGGAACATCAACACAGAGCTAATTGCCCAAGCAAGACAGAAAACTCAAGAAATGAACAGCCTGCAACTAACTCCAGAAGGAAAAGCTGTGTTCTTATTTTACTCAGCTACAGCAAGTTCAAATTTGCCTCCAAATTCCTGACAGCAAAGTGAACTTCGTCCGTTGAGCAGCAGATGGCAGCCGGTGTCACACAATCATCCCCTGCATGGAACTCCTTCAACATTTACAAATGCTTTTACTTGACAAAACCCAAAGCTAACTTCACCTCAGGAACTCCCTCTGGTGAAACTGTTGTTCTAGAATAGTTCAACAATGTGATTTTAAAGCACAAGCAATTTAAATTGGTGTAAATCTATAAAGGAACACCAATGTGGAGTTTGTGAGCAGTATGAGAACTGACAGTAAATGCTCAGAAATTTAATTAGTTCAGCACATGAGCTGCATGAATAGTCCCTGAGCTGCCCACTTAAGGTAACCACTTAAAATTCTATACCAACACACTCAAAACTGCAGTTCCAGCACTACAGTCCAGAATGAATTACAAAAAAATTCATTTGAGCAGGATTGAAGAGGGATCTGGGAAAATTACTTCTAAAACAGTTATACTAAATTGTAGCAAAAAAACCCTTTAAATGGAATTTGGATTATGATCTACTTTATTCATGCTGTGAAAACTTCCCTGTCGTGACAGATTCCCAATAACTTACCTAGGAACTGCCCTGTTTCACTAACAAAGGATAAAAGGATTTTTAAAAAGCGGAAGTTCCTACTCTGAAGCAATTGTAAAAGAGTTGTAAAGAGAATCTGGCACTGCACACCTGTGCAGACACCATGTCAAGGTTAGAAGAACCAGTTTGTGCTTTCTTTAAAGGGCACTTCAGCTAGAAAGACTCCAAAACAGGGGTCCTTCTTAATGCCTTATTTCTTCAACACAAATTGAAAGTTTTTACAAAGTTGCTCCTTTGAATGAACTCTTTCCCTCTCTCTTAAACAAACACTACTAAAAAATCCCAATAATAAAGTCACACCAAGCAGGTTCCTTGCCTTCCCTGAAATGACACCCACAGCTCTAAAGGAGCCTGGAAACACAAATCACACAACCCAAAACCTGCTGCTGCTGTTACTTTCTGGACACAATCTCCACACGATTCAGCTTTTACCATCACATCTTCCCTTTGGGAGTTACAGGATTTACTAAACGAACCACTCTGCAATCCCACATCCTGAAATATCTCCAGGCATGATTTCCTTTAAGGTAACTACTGGATGTAGTTTGCTTCCTCAAAGCCTGGGAGTTTCACTGCAAAGTATGAGGAAGCAGAGCACCCTGAAATGTTCCAGCAAAGGATGAAAATAGCACAGGCACAGCCTCAGCTCCAGACTCATCATCCAGAGGTTTGTTCAGTGCACTTGGGAACAACAGCAGATAACAGCAGCCCATTCATTAGCTGTCCCTGGGAGAACATTACCCATTCTGTGGGCAATGAAGCATTAACAAAAAGCTGGGGGAGGCGGCAGAGAGGCAGACTTGAGCATAAAGGATAGGTTTGTTTTTAAATTCCTGCAGTGAAGCAGCCCGGTATAAATATTGGGGAGCTGAGAACAAGCTGAATTTCACATTCTTGCAAGTCTCCTACTTGAGAGCAATTGTGGGGGGAAAAGAAGATCTGACGCAAGACTCCTAAACTGCAAATAAATGAAGTAGCATGGAACAATGACAGTATAAATTATAAATACAGCATCAAATACAGTACTAGGGACATGTCAGTAGCACATCTGAAATTGAAATTTCAGAGCATCAGGAAGGCAAGATTTAGAACATGCCCATTTATGCTGAAAAGTCTCTTAACAAGCACTGAGCACCACAGCCAGGATGACTCAGATTGTGGCACGTGTGTAATCCAGTTTAGAAACAACAAAAATACTATACAGGCTAGTAAAAAGGACACACCAAATAAGACAAATATATCAGGAGCTTTATTTGAAAGTAAACAAAAATTTCCAGAATGAGGAAACCAGCAAAGGGCACAGGTACATTTCAATCTAGGGCACTGTCAGCAACAGATCAAACAGCCCATGTCCTTCATCAGGATCATTTCAGCTCTAAATTTGAACCTGGCATAATTCAGTGACTCCAACCCAGGTACACCTTCACCTCCTGGTCACACCCTGATTGTCACAGCCTGATTTCTTCAAAAGCCAGTGAACTGCCACCAAACAATCAGGAACTGAACACCAGAAGACCTCTTTCCATTTGGCATTTCAAAATGCACTGAAAGAAATCTGACTTTACTGTCTATTTAACCTCCTAAATGCACACAGCATTATGATACTTCTTTGAACTGCACTGTTTAAAAACTAGCTACATATTGAAAAAACAAAGTGAGTGATATCACAGCATGTCACAGGTCACACTTCTCATTCACTGACAAATGATAAAGTTCACAAACTACTGTAATGTTTCTCCAAGGTGCATATTTGCTTCTGTTCATTTATTCAAGGAAGCAAAATGAAGTCACAGAGACAGTACAATCTGCAATGTTAAAAACTGGGGAAATGTGTTTGTTATTCTGATTTTAGAAAACAAAGGATACATACCCATTAAATCCAGTGACAATTTTCAGGATTCTCTCTTTCATCTCTTCAAAGGGAATATATTCCACGTTTGGATTGGGAGGGCCTCTTGGTTCAGGAGCTGAGGTTCTGAAATCATCCATGACTTTCTCCAGTTTGAAAATAAAATAGCCTTTGAACTGAGACCACTGAACCCTGCATAAAACACAAGCATGGAGACACAGGCAGGTTAGTTCCTAAAGCCACAGAGCAGCATGGATGTTTGTATTTGCATAACAACGCTCACCCCGCTAGGCCAGGCCGAGATGAACCAGGCAAGGGATGCAGGGCTGTTTTCCTTCCAGAATTTAAAGCATGGCAACTATTTCAACAATTACACTGGAGCAATGTAACACAAATCAACTGCCTCGAACAGCAGGGGAAGCCATTTCCTTAAAGAACCAATATCCAGTGACAGTGCGAACCAAAACATGAAATACACGCGTGTCTATACAATGTAAAGGGAGCCTACACCGCTGCCTATAGATTTCACTCTGCTATAATAGGTGGAAGGGGAAAAACCAACCAAAACCAATCCCCCTCCCTAAAAAAAGAGAAAAAAACCACCAAAAAACCCAAACCACCAAAAAAGAACCCCTCCCCCCCCCAAAAAAAATCCATCACACCAAAACACAAAGTGTTTCAAGTTTGGAATCCACACAGCAACTATACACAAAATTATCTGCTTCCCTCACAAAACCTTAACAAAGGCCTTTCATAACTCTACACATTTTAAAAACATTTCACTCTTTTTACCTCTTTTTCTCAAAAAGGCAACTGTTTTCTGCATCACAGTTGGCACTTGTTGATGAAAAACTTTGCAAAACAACTTGGACTCCTGATAATCATTCCCACAGCAGTAAGTTACTAAGATGTTTCCAAACTACCTCCTGCCTTATAAAATTCTAGATTTTGAAATTTTCAAGTGAACAGGTCCTTCTGAGTGGGTGCAGACAAGTGCTTCCCCAGCCCTTCCACAGCCTGGCCCCACAGGAGACACTGAGGGGCTCCTTGGGATCAGAGCAGCACAGGGAGCCACGTGCAAGCTCATTCAGCTCAGGATCGATTTGTTTCTATTCCTGTTGATGCAGGAGCTTGCACAGCTCCAGGACAGAGAAAAAAAGAAGAAACAGGGAATAACAAACCAGCAATAAAGAAGAGAGAAAATGATCTTTGACATTTATCTGCAGCACACACGATCTGGCAAATCCAACAAGTGTAAAATGTGAGCCCCTCAGTCCTGCTCAAAGCAGCATTAAACGATCTAGGAAAGTATTTAGCCAAAGCTCTATCTCCACAGAATGCCTTTGGCAGCCCTGACTATTTCTGGCTGCCCCAACATTTGTGCTGTGAACCAGGGGTGATGTTTTTGTTTCTCCAGCACCACCAAATCCCAAAGCATAGGCCAAGGAACCTCTAGCAGTCTGCCTGCACCAGAAAAGCAGGACCACGTCATCTTTGCCCTAATTTTCTCCTTTGTCTCAAAGAAATAATTATGAGATGAAAAGGGGGGAAATACAGCTCAGGTTTATCTATAGAGAGCCAAACACAAAGGCCCTGTCTTTCACTGGGAATGATAAATTTGCTAGAATTCCAAAGAGGAAAGCAAACCTCCGTCTTCCTTCACTAGAGACCTTTAGGCACCTCACAACAGGAGGGACTACAAGACTTAGTGAATAATAATAATTAACAAATAAATAAACATCCAGGTCCCAAAAGGGAAGGGCATGGATTAAAGAGCACCACTGAGTCTCACTGGATTGATTGTCCCCAGGCAGCATCCTACACCTCAAGCAGAATACTCTAATGTTCCAATGTACAGGATCAGGCACTACAACACAAATGTTAAATTAAAAGCTGTACAGTTCTCAAGTGTTACCACCATGAAACCAAAGTGTTAGTAACAAATCACAGATTTAATACATAAACACACCACAACCACAGTAAATAACCCCATGACAGTGTGGGATTGCTCCCCACAGAGCATCCCAAGTGCTTTACTTGCCTCATGAAAGGAAATTCCACTATTATTCTAAACATTCTTTGACAACCCCATTTGGGTATATTTCTGCACTTTAAAACTCGAGCTGTGCTTTGTTTTCATTTTTACTTATTTCTTGCTGAATAGTAACACTTATCTTTTCACAGACTATTAACCCATCAGTGTTTGAAATAAATCAACAACATGAGGTTTGAAATGGCAATCTACTGCTTGAAAGCAGCACCCACCAGCTCCTTTACAATGCTCAAACTACAGAAAATAAAGATTGTAACACTTTGCCCACATTGAGAAGTTAAGAAAACTATCACTTGGATTTTCAACTACAACTTTTAATTAGTATCTCTCCCATGATAAAAAGGCTAAGAACTCACATCTGCAACACAATAAATTACTGTCATAGAAAGCATCTCTCCAGCTGCATTCCAAACCACTTGCTAAATGGCTGCTGACCAGGTAACAAAGGAAGGTTACTCACACAGGTAGCAGAGTTTAGGGATAAACTCATCCTGCAATCACAAGGGTGATCACATCTGACCCAGACAGAGCAACACCAGCTCCCATCACCCCAAGAAGCTGTTTCAGAAGCTGTGTGACACAGCAGAAAGGGCTCAGCACAGCCTGCCTGCTCACACATTATTCACTGTGTTTCTCCAGCAGTTTTTTCCAGCTCTGTTGGAGTTCCTGCTGCAGGGAAGCTGAACTCAAAAGCCACTGTTACAACAGAACTGCAATTCCAACAATAAACAACTGTCCTGGGCACCTCCTGACATCAGTGTTGTTAAAATAATGAACCAGAAAAACCCAAAATTATTTCTGCAGGGACAGTAAGACTTTCTCAGTTCCCATTTACTCTCAAGAGCCAAGTCCCCTTTCCAGCTGAACCAGTCTGTGAGAATGACACGAACAAGTTGGCACCAGCTGAACTTGACAAACTCACGTGTCTCATCCATAGAGAAAACCAGTTCCTTCAGAACAATGGGTAGCACTGCTTGGCAATACAAAATGAAGATTAAAAGTTGCATATCATGCTAGCTATCAAAACAATCTTTATCTACACCTCTAGAAATTTTAAATTATCCCCATTCACTGAAAGACTGGTTGCTTAGAAAGACAGAAAATAGAGGAGACAAACAAATGCCAAGTATCTGTTTTCTAGGAAAAGAAAAATATTTCACAAGTATCACAAGTTTCCTGAGAAAGAGCTCTATTTCCTCTGCTTTGTTATGCAACATGAGAACTCAAAACCAAGAGAAAAGTTTGGTCAATACCTTCTACAGTTACATCAAGAGCCAAATAGAAGCAAAAGAAAAATTTTCTACTCTCTGCTTTAAGTATAACCCCATTAAGTTTTATACACTGGAAAATAACTGATAAACATCTTAAGTTCTGTGAGAATAACAAACTGAAGAAATTCCATGGAAAAAATACTGTTCATACTTCTTTCAGAGCAGGCTTGTTTATAAATACTTGCTCTTCCCACTCCCCACTGCACATAAGCAGCCTTTTCTTCCAGACCATGCTCTTCCTGTCCACTACACTGGCTTGGGAATTTGAATCAGTAACTTTGAGAGCTTTTAGAGCCACTTACAGAAAAAAGTTACTGAGAACGCTGCATGAGCTGAAACAACACCTTCAAAAATAATACTTTCAAAATTAGCTGCTCCCAAAATGTTTTGGTTGTGTACTTTCGTTCTAGAGAATGATGGCTTTGTAGTTATATACATCTTCTGTACATCAGTACTCTTCTGTACATCAGTACAATATCTGGGTCACCCTGTGTAAATGTACAAAGAGCTCTCCTGGGCTAATGAGCCTGGAGTTCCACACAAGCTCCAAATCATTTAGGAAGAAATGCCAGCTTACTCTAATCTGCTTCCCTCTCACCAGCTCCTGCACCATCCTTCCCTTTTATCAACCTAAATTATTTGCTCTGGCATTCAAAAAAATCAACTGATTTCAAGTAAATAGCACCTAACAAGAAAGAAGTCAAAGGAAAAGCTGAAGAGAATCAATCACAGCACTTCAGAACTACAGCTTGTATCCATACAGGCACCACCCATTTCAAATTTGGCAGTTTAACTCCAAAATTTAATGGTTTTTTAAAAAGCACCTTTAAAAGTCAAGCAACAGATGAGAGCATGGAAGCTCACAGAGACCAACAATTCAGTCTTTCTACCTTACTTCAACATTTTATACATGCTAATAATTTGCTTCAAGGTATGAAATATTTAACATCCTAATATTGTACCCTGACCTTGTAATTTCATTAAACATTAGAAACATAAGAGAAAAATGAGTGGAAGAGATTTCAGTGTTTGAAGACAGTTGTGTTTCCAAAGTCAATCAGGAAATCAGACAGCACCTGACCAAGCCAATCCTACAAGGAACATCAGCACACTCTGAGATTTACATATAATTACAGAGACATGACAAGAGGCTAGGAAAGGGTGAAGGAAGACATGAAATGAGCAAGTAGAGATTTAATTAAATGACAGACTATGCAAAAAAAAATCGCTAATAAAATAATCTTTTTCAAAAAAAGCCCACACAAAACTAAACAAAACCCCAGAATGGAATTAGAATTAGTAGGTGAAGACAAGAAACTCAAACTCTCAGATGAAAGCCACAGAGGAGGGATGGGTAACTCCACAGTCAGAACAGTGCAACAGCAACCCTGAGTCACTGAGAGCTGATGAAGCAGCAGAAATATCTCCACCACACAGGGAAGAATAATAATAAACAACAACAAAGAGAAGAGATTAACTTAGACACAATCTAACACTGTCAGAGCAGAGCCATGGAGGAACACAATCCTAAATAGCTCTCTAATAAAAGCAATCAATCTATTTCACACCTGTACTTGCATTACATGATTTGCTCTTGGAACTAATTCATTACTACAGATCAACAGAATTTGCCAAGCAACATCAACCAAGTTTAGAAATGCACCAATTCTGCTTGATGAACAGCATCTTCAGCAGGGAACTGGCCACCTCAGACTGAAAGCAGGGCAAGCAATCTGATGCAATGCTTTGGTTTCAAAGAATTAGGAGCACAAAGTCGCTTCCAAGGAATGACTGCATCTCTACTAACGTGATTTGCATAGGATTCATCCTTCCAAACATGCATATCCAAACAAAATTGCATTTACATGGAAATAATCTAATCATATCATTCCCAGAGTGTAAAAGACATCCCCCCCACTCCCTTATCTCCTGCTTATGCAAAATGTTTGTCATGGGGGAACTGTGAGAGCAGCTTTCTCTCTTACCACAATGGTTATTGGGGAGGAGGAGAGCCAGCTCAACGTCTGTTTTGTGTCAGAGAATTAACTGATATTTCCTTCTGACCACTGGACAAGTTTTCATACTTGGTTGTTTTGCCACTTGGTGTAGTCACTTTGGGAGGTGAGAATGAACAAAAAGCCTGAAATATTTAAGGAAGCTGTTTGGGCAAGACCTACAAAGATGCAAATCCCTCCTACTTTTAAGGGAAAAGCATCCATGTTGAACAAATTCCAGGCTCCCTCTCACACATTCAAGGCTTTGCTGCAGCAGTGCATCCCTGCACCAACACGTCACTTGGACTGGGCTGCCAAGTCTCCAGGAGCGCAGAACACAGCCACACTGACTTACTCATCTCCCTTCTTAAAAACTGTCATAAACATCAGACATAACCCTAGGGGAGTGCATCTGGCTCCTACACTTGAGACAAACTCCAAAGATTTTAGGGCTCAAACTCCAGTAAGGTCCAATTGAAGCAAAGCAGGACAAAACCTAAAATTGACTGAGGAACTGGAGGAAGAATTCCGAGTGCCTGAAACAAGGCTGACTCCTGAAATGAAAGTACTGCAATTATTCCATAAATCTTTCTGGAACTGCCTTACAGATTACAGGTTTAATTAAAAAAAACATTATATTGAAGAGATGTTAAGCTTCCAGAGACCCAGCTACGTACTTAAAACATGAAGAGTCCCAGGAGTCCTGGTGGGATGTCTGTCTTCAGATTTCACAGTGTTTAAGTTCATTACAAAATTACTTGATTTAAATTTTAAGAGGATGCCATCTGTTTTGGAGAGATGCTGAATACCACACAGAACATAAAATGAAACCAGAGTATATCTACTATTGATTCGGTTCATTGAAGAGGCCATAAAGGAAATATCAGAACTTAGTAAAAGGAAATATTTCTCTCTCCACACTTCTACTGCTGGCTGTCTGACAAGCAGAAATTTAAAAAAATAAATAAATAAATAAACAAGCAAAAAACAAACAAGCAACCCCCCTGCCCCTCTCCACTGAATTGGCATATTTAGGATGTAAATGGTTTATGTCCAGCTAAACTGATTTTAAGGCAATGCCATCAGAACACACAGGGAAAGAACCAGAGGACAATGTCTGAGGAGTCACCTAACATGGAACAAGACCTGTGAGTCACTGGTACCACCTCTGCCCCCTCAATTTTTGATGATTTACATGACACTCCCAGAGACCTTCTAGTAGGAAACAGGCATTTTGAAGTGTAGTAACTTGCCAACTTTAGCTGTTTTTTTATTCTGTGCCTTGTTCTAGAGCTCCTAGGAGATGAAGATACACTCCAAGACACAGTAATTTCCCCAGGCTGTCAAAGGCAAAATTTAAGTTTCATCCAAAACAAGTTAATTCCTTTTCTATTCTGGTTTTATCAATGGGTTCTCCAGAACTATTTGTAAAGTGAAAAGGCAGAGAAAATGAAGTGCACTCAGCAATCACATACCCAATTCAAACCCCTGGCAAGGCAGCAAACTTTCCAGCATGCTCTTCCATAGCCCGGATGCAAGATGTATCCAACAGGAATATTGAGGACTACCTGGAATATGCCTGCTCAAATCCACGGCTAGAGTCTGCCACCAGGGAGCACAGAACTCATGCCAGGCATGAGGAGCCCCAGGCAGCACAGGGAACCTGCTCAGGACTGCTCACCCTGCCCAGTGCCCCTGTCCTGTCCCCTGCCCATCCTGACATGTCCCCTGTCCCATCCCCTGCCCAGCAGGGCCTCAGCACTGGGAGCAGCACCCAGGGATCCTCTCCAGCAGCTGCACAGGGGCTGCAGGGCTGTGGGAGAACAGATCAAGGCCATGCTCAGCTCTTCCCTCAGGTTTTGTTCTGCTCCAACTCCCTCCACCTTTTCTGCCACTGTTTTATATCAATCCATACCTTATCCAGCACCCAAATTTGAGATCTATTCAGTGGCTATAAACCAGGATACCTGGACATGCACAGTTATATAAAAGCTAAAAACTTCAAGAACTGCCTGTAAAACGGAATTCCTAACATTTTCAGACCAGCAAAGGAAAAAACCCAAACCTGTTGCCAGTTGACATGTTAGCTTTCATACAGGAATTACTATTTAATTATTTATGACATAAACACATTGCTTTTTAAACAGGTGTGCTATCAGATTTTTCAGAAAATGCCTCTGAAAATTTCTGGGATAAAAAGCTGCAGCACTGAACTCCCATTAACAGGGAGATGAGCCATGCTGAGGTTCCCACAGGGATCCCATCCCCGTGCAGAGCAGGAGGGTGCTGGCTCACCACTTAACCTTGTCCTTGCTCTGCACCAAAAAGGGCAAGGCTGCTCTGCTGCTCCCACACATTCCTGTGATCCCACACACAGGGAGGTGAGGCAGATCACTGATCTAACCACCAAATTAATGCTGCAGATAAGGCAGAGTAAGGTGTGTAATCTGACTAGCAGGGAGCTGAGATATTTCTTTAAGCAACAGTGCTCATTTATCAGGTAAAAGAACTTCTCTTGTGTCAAACAGTCTTTGTAGTTTAAACTTATTTTTCTATTTCCCATGTTTTATTTTGACAGTATTTCGATGCAATTCATTTTTGTGTCATGATTTTGCACGCTGCTCCTATTTTCACCATTCACACAGTGCAGATAAACATGGGAAATTCCAAACAATGACAACAGATTTACACAGTAAAATCCACTGTGCACCACTGGAGACTGCCTTCTGGCAAACACAACAATCTAACATCAAATCAAAGCCTGAAGTAAGTTCTAGAGCCTTTATGGGTGTTTCTAAATGAGCAATAAATTGAAAATTTGAGTCCAGGTAGGGTGAATTTCCTGAACACTGTGCCTTGCTGCAGAGTGTGCTCCTGTTAGGAAAACACTGGCAAAGCACTTGTCCTGGGGGAGCGTCCTGTTCCCTCTCACCTGATAACTCATGTAAAATTAAACACTCTCACATTTTATCTGCAGCAGGATTTTACCTCATGTTACCTTTCACTTTAATTAAAAATATATTGAAGAGTTCAAAGGAGGAAAAACTGGTATTTCCCACAAGCACAGGAGGCGTTTTTCCATTTTCACTCGCTGATTGTTGTCAGCCTAATCCCAGTCTTTGCTCTCCTCAGGAGCACAATGAGCTCACTGCAGAAGCAGGGAAACTGTCAGACATTAGAACTGCATCTACTTCAGTAGTGTTCACCTCTGCTGCTTGCAAATTACGACTGCTCTTGCCAGGAACAACAAAGATTAAGGCTTAGTTATGAAAACAGGCAGCTAAAGAAGACATTAAAGCACTATCTGTAATCATCAAGGGACTAATTCTGATCTCTGCTGATAAATATTCGGCTGACTCTGACAGAATACAGCTGTCCCACAGAACAGAAAAAAAAATTCAATACAAAATTTTCTAGGAAGTACATTTGTGAATACAGTTTCTAAAACCAAACTCAAGTACCTTTCTTTTTAAATTTTAAAGTCAAAAACTGACCACAGTACAAGATGACAACGTTGTTCATTCAAAAATTAATTTCCTTATAGAAGAGTAGAAAGCAATACAGGACACCAGTGTTGCCTCAGGTATCACAGGTTTGCCCAGAATAACCAAATTCACCCAAGAAATGCTGCAGGCCACACTGACATAATATGATCAGGTGTTTACTGTATCAAGCAATAAAGCTGGGAAGCCAGATTAGGAAAATGCACCCTGTGCAGCTTCTCCAGGATCTCTACTGCAGTGAGTCCCTGTGCTTGCCACCTTTTGCAGGGTCCCAAAAACCCAGAGGCCTCCCTCAGGTCCCACAGCAGCACCGATGGGATCAGGAAATTGCACTTGTTACTGATTCCTTCCCAAGGCAGAAACAAAAGCCACTCAGTTGGCTTCTCACAGGGCAGTTGAGCTGACACATGCTGAGCCTGGGATGACAAGGTGTGCCCACCTCACTGACCCAATCCACAGGCATTAGGTGCTTGTGCATCATTACACTCCCCTGCCACTTGCAAGCCAAGCATCACCAGGTATTGCCATCATGGAAATCTTGCCGTTGTCTTCAAGCAGTTTTATTTCTAAAGCTGAGACCAGCCAGACATGTATCAGCTTTGTGGAAAAGCAACATCAGTCTGTTTATTCACAAACTGATAAATCCACCTTTCCCAAGTCAAGCAGCTTTGTATCCCTCCTTCTTTGTGCACTATTGCCTTGTTCCTCCCCCCATAAGGCACAAACCTCTCCAAAAGCTTCAGACAGGAAGAGAGAAGGATCAGGGCTCACCAATCACAGTCAAAATGGAAAATATCCCTGCCACTGAGAAGTGTAATACGGAGTGAACAATACCCAAACGCCTGGGAAACTCCTTCAGGTGAAATATTATCAAGCACAGCCCCCAGAGAACAGAGATTTGAGGCCCACAGGAAAATATCAGAGGTCACACTGAGGAAGCCACTGCAGCAACATCACTGAGAAGTGAAGGTAGAAACCAAGAGCAACCCTGAGGGTGACAACAAATCCTATCAAGCCAGCCAGAGAACTGAGCTTGAGGAGAAGGATGAGCACAGTACAAGTGCAACTGCTCTACTAGAGAATACATGGTGGGGAGGTTTTCTGGTGACATGGACTGGCTGCCAAAAAGATTATCAGGAAATGTGCTTAAAGAACAAACTGTGTACAGCAACAGGGAAGGAAGCCACACTAACACTGCAAATGTGAAAGTGCAAAGAGCTACATTAGTGATTAAAACAGCCCAATCACCCCGAAAAGCCCAGTGCTGCAATGAGAGTTTGCCTTTTGCCTTTCCTTACACGTGTATTCCATAGAGACTCATGTTTATTACACTCAGTTCATCACACACATTTTATAGTGTAGTTAAAGTCTGACCTTTACACTGTAAACCCCACTCCCAACAGATATGAAGTGGCAGCACTTAAAATAAAACTCTACAACACTGTGTTTCCCAAAGCAGCAAGTGATTTCATCAATAGCACCACTGACTGCTCCAGAGTACTACAGCTACACAACTCACATATACAGAAATTTTTGTTAATAACAGAGGCAAAAGAGCAAGGAAGCTAAGTTAGTGATGACAAAGGTGCATCAGCAGCTTTTTTGACCAAAGATCCCTGTCCTTTGGAGAAATTAGTGGATTATGAATCAGAAAACAGTGTCAGTGGAATGGGAATTAGTGGGGGGTAATTCCAGATGCTGAATGGAATGGAGCTAGTGAGGAATAATAGTGGACAACAATGCAAGGAAGTTTACCCACATCTCTCACTTTGCTGTCAACATGGAAATGGAAGAGTCTTACACTATCAAAGGCACACAGAAACTTCTGTCAGAAAAACATGATCCTGCTTATTACAACAGAAAGTTGAGAATTTTTTATTTCATGTTTTTAAAAAACCAAGGTATTACATTCCCCAAATAGGCATTAAGATTTCCAGAAAGTAAGCTGTCTCCAAATTAAAAAAAAAATGCTAGCAGACACATGTCAAGCAAGAAAACTGCTTATTGAATAAAAGCAGAAAACTTACTTTAGGGAAAAAACAGATATAAATTTAAGCATGTGAAATAAACCATGGCTAAAAGTCCTATACATTTGTAACAAGAGAAAGGATATTATACAAGTGTTCAGAGTACGTAGTTAAAACACTTAAACTGAGATGCAAACTTATTCTTGTAGGAGTTCAGGACTACTGTATCTTCACTTCACTTCACTGCTGTAATAAACCAACAGAAAAGTTAAACTGATTAAAAAAGGCTTAAAAGGGTAACAAGAAAAAAGTTCACAGCTATAAGGTAATGAAACGGCCTCAAAAGGTCAAAAGTATTTTTGCCATTATCTTTGGTGGAACTGCAGTTATGTAACTTACATTTACAGTTACATAATTTACCAAAGGCAAATCATCCCTGATCCACCTGACTGCCTGCGAGGAGGGAAGACCAGAGAACGCTGTACCCAACCTGAGCACAGCTCAGCAGCACAGGCTGCCCTGCAAAGCTGCAGCCCCAGTGCAGCAGCAGGCTCCTGTGCAGGGATCCAAAGTGCAACCACACCCAGTGACAATGGCAGGTGCTCAGAGCCCACAGCAGGGGCAGTGCTGTCAGCAAGGCTGCTGAGGGAGCTACAGCAGCATAGCAGTCTCTGGAATAGGCTCTGCTGGTGGAATCCAGCTGCTGACTCTCACCAGTGAAGGGCTCACTGCATGCAGGGAGCTGGAAACAGATTCCTGTCTGAGCTGCACAAGTGGGGGTGAGAGGCACTGGGCCCAGGATGCTCCAAGGGAAAGGCTCTGCCCAGGGCACATGGCTAACAGTGAAACAGGGAGCAAAACAGAGGCTATGGAATTGCCACGACTGGAGATCCTCAGACATGCTGCACAAAGCTCTCACCAATTTTATTCAGCTCTGGAAGTAACTCCCCTTGAGTACAGGGCCTGGCTGGATCACCTCCAGAAGTCTCTTCCAACCATTCCATGATGATAGTATGGATGTCCAGATATGCCCTACAGTCACATGAATTAAAGCCCAGAAACTCTGCAAAAAACCACTTATGCTGGCCCTCAAGGAAACATGAGAAGAAACAACTTCTGTTTGCAGGCTCAGATGAGGTTCAAATTAACATTTCAGAGCTTCCAAAAGAATTCCACCATAGGAAGAAATAAAAGCAGAATGTATTTTAGTGGCTGTTTATGCTGCACCAAGGGGAGGAGCCAGGGTAACTGCATCACATCCTCTCTGCTCAGACCTATAAGGATTTTACAATTAATCACTTCTGCCTATGAACTCTATCGCTTCACATTCTGGTACTTCACTACTTTCTGGATTCCTTCACTGTCAGTAATGCTTGCCACTACAGTAAGCCATTAAAACTGCACTTTATAGGTTCCCTGCCCCAAGGCAGGAGTGGGGGAAATGCATAAAAAAACAACATAAAATTTTTGATTGCTTTAGTTTTCTACGTTTTATTTTCTGCTTTAGAAAAACATAGTTTTCCTTTCCAGTCCAACATACTGGATTTTCTTGGTAAATGGTCTAAATAAATGGTTTGAAAACATTTTTGCTATTGAAGGGGCAGAGTGACTCTAAACCCAAGAGACTCTCCTAAGAGATAAGAGTAAATATATTAAATACAGGACACCAGATCACAATTTATAAGTGATCTTCAAATCTATTTTTAAGAATTCTTCAGAAACAACATAAAAATGTCACTGTTGCATCTCACTTCTAGTACTTCAGTGTTGTGATTTCCATCCCGTCCCTTAAAGCTCTTCCTACTTCAGAAAAAACAGCTAAGTGGATTTCTTAGGAGAAAAAAGGGCACAAAACCTCATCCTATTTCTAAAGGTCTTTCACATACAGTTAAGCACTGGGACTAACAAATTTCCTCTCTCTTCACTTTCCTCAGTGTGGCAAGTCACACTGATATTACAAACTGGAGACCATGAGGTTATAACAAACTTCCCTAACTGTACTTGGCCTGACTAAGGAAATTCATGTCAGTATCTCAGTAAAAAGTTGAGGAGTATGTTACTCCTATGAAAACAAAAAAAAGTATTCCTAATAGTCAAGACAACATTAAAAAAGGTTGAACAACAAACTTTTTATTTCACCTAAGGCTAAGTCTTACCATGGCAACTGTCAAGAAATAAAAATATTTCAAAGCAGCCAAGCAATCAGACTTTTGCTTCTGCCACCTCTAATATAGGAAGTTGAGACTGGCTTTTGTAAACGTAGGCCATAATCTCACCAGCAATTAAGTGAATAGTTAACTTTGCACAAGAGGAAAATTTCAACTTCAAAAAGATGAAATGAATGCACATCATTGTATGATCAGGATTTTACAGCACAGCACCGATAACATGACTAAGCTTACACTGATAACAGAACCAAAATTAGCAATGTTTTTGTTCCACACCTCCCTCGTAAGCGAAAAAGACCTCTAATCACAATAAAGATACCAAGAACCTTATCACAGCTGCACTGGTGGCTTTAGCACCTCTCACCACCTCTCCTGGAAGTAGCAGCTACCAGGGACAAAACACGTGGATCCATGACCTGAGCCTTGGCTGGAGCAGTCAGCACTGGGAGAAGCTCCTGCCCCAGGTTCTTACAGAGCTGCAGAAGCAGCTCAACAGCCCAAGAGGAACAGGGAGCCACGGGCTGCACCAGCCAAGGCTCTGCCAGAGAAATCCCAGGAAGATCAGAGCCTCACTGAAACCTGCACCTACCTGTTCCAGCTCCCTCAGATGAATAAGCGCTTTGGAACAAGTGGGGGCAGGGAGGCACTCAGTGACCTTACCTGAGCTGTGCTTTCCATCTCTTGGGAGAGCTGCTTGTGCCATCACCAAGCTTGGAGGAGAAGCTGAAAAGTCACTTGAATTTACTTCATTACCACCTTTGCAAACTAATTTTACTGAGCCACCAAGATCTGCTGCAGCTGTGACTGGAAATGTATGGGGGATGAGAACATGTACCCCAGGATGCAAACTGCAGTTTATCCTCTAAAAATCAGCTTTAATGATGAAGTTTAAAAAGCTGACAAAACCCCCATGAAGATCATATAACTCTCCTAGAATAAAAACTGAAAGCAAAAATATTTCACATTTCACTTGTCCTGATTTTCACATTTCACTTGTCCTGAGTACTTGCCTCAGTACTTTTTGTTTGTGACATTAGGAACAGGCTGTGACTAAGATCCATTGTTTTTCAATAATCAAGTCTGCAAACCATGGGTGTAATTACCCCTGACTAAACCATCCCCACTGCTTGTTTTTTTTTAATCTATACTGTTAACTTCACAAAAATCCTAACAAATGTCACTGCAAACTAGTAGTTTATCTTCTCATTCCAAACTATCTATTTGCTACTGGTTTAGATTCTATTACACAAAGTTATTTTTAAGTAAGTGGAAATAGTATCTAGTGCATTTGAAATTTGCATGTATTTGGTAGGTTTGTCTATTCTAGAATACTTGTGCAACAGTCAAGCTGTGCCAGCTTAAAAATACTTGAAGTTCTTGAAAGGCACATTGTCCATCTTCATCTGAGTGATTCCCAGATTTTAATTTTTACTCATTTTTTCCCCTGATATTTTGATACATAACACATTAGTAAACACACAAGCGTGTTTGATGAATAAATACAGACTTTTGGTAGATAATCTGAAGCAAATTTAATATTATAAACCAGTATTTCCATGCCTATCTCCAGATTATATTAGCCACTTCTGATGTTCACATCCAACACTCTTTAAAAAACAATTTAATGCAACTGAAAGGTTCAAGAAAGCTGAAAAGAGCTACAGGCCTCAAAAAAACCACAAAGAAAACTCTGGAAACATAGAAGGCAGGATCTGTATATCAGATGACAAATCCCAATTCAGGTTTAAGTTTGTGGAAAAAAAAAAAAATTTAAAATAAACCTAGATTTCCTAAATGAAAATAAAATCAGAGAGGAAATAGCTTTTCCAATAACTTGTCCCTATAGAATCATTATTTAAAAATTACTTCGGAATATATGTGATAGTGACAGAAACAGTAAAAACAACCTGAAGAAATATCTCAGAATGGGAAAAATATTTTAAACTCATTTTAGGATGGGCTTACTGTGGTGTGTTTTTTCTGTGTAATAAGCACTACACCAAAATATTAAGCATTACAGCTGTGTATGTCTGCAGAACATGAGCCTTCTATTCAAAGAGCAAAGTACATTTCAGAACTTGTTTTTCTTTCTAAACCATTAATCCAAACAGCACTAGCAAGATACCCCAAAAAAAAATCAAATAAAATAAAACCACCAGAACCTACAAGCCATCTTACAAGTCGAGGGACTCCAGAAATTCAAACAAAGCCCCTGCGGTCAGTGGTTGGTCACAAAACACTCGTACAAGCGCATCTCCCCCGCTGGAGCCGTAGTCTGGCACTAGGCCGCAAAAACAAGGAGACAGCCCGGGCGCCAGAAAGTGAGCCCACTAACGGCAGCGCAGCCGGGGAAGCCTTTCCCCTTCCTGCCAAATAGTGATCCACAAGGAAGTCACAGCAGCGAGCCCTGCGACGAGCGCGGCTCCCGGGAAAGGCTCCGGGAACCGGCACGGACCGGGAAACCCTCCTGGAAAACTCACACACACCTCCTCTGGGAAAGCACATCAGGATTGTCCCTCTTCACCAGCAGCGCCCGGACACGAGCACAGGATGGTTACAGAAAGAAACAACCCGAGCCACTGTAATCTTTATGTAAATAACACAATTAGATACTGCAAACACAGTTATACAACAGTGTATAGCAGACATTGCAATAGCAGCTGAACTTGCCACTTACAAAACCTGAATCTCTCTTAAAAATCCTGGAAAAGCAACAGGTTTTTTATTGTGCTGAGCAGGATCAGTAAGACCTGACAGACACCCCAGAGCAAAGCCTATAGGAGAAGTCTCCCTTCGTCAGATCAAACTATCAGCAAACTAAATTAATCCACACAAAATTAAATGGGAACAAAGGAAAGCTTATTTAGCTCGCTGAAGCAACCTACAGGCAAAAAAAAAAAAAAGAATCCTGGCAGAATCTCATTGACGTAAAATGCAAGAATTAAGTCACAACTGAGGACCACCAAAACAGTCATACTTACATCGTCTCTCCAGTCTTAGCAACATGACAAAGAAACTGATCCAGTATTGGACACACTTCCTTCTTTCCTCTCTTCTCAAAATCTGTTGGCGTGAGAACGACACAAAAAGAATGGTAAAAGAAGACAGGACAGAACAAAAATTCACAATAAATAGCGATTTGCTTCAACTATCAGTACAGCTCCCACACAAACACTGCCGCGCTCTCACAATGCTCCCATGAACTCCAGCAGCTTCCCAGCCCTGGGAAACACTCATTATTTTTCCTGCGGAGAAACCGCACGCACCACAGTAGCAAAAGTTGATTTGCAACTTCTTCCGAGCAGCTATGGCACGGCAAGAGGCCGATTTCCTCAAGCTGAGCTCAGAACAGAGAGGGCTGGGAGGGAGAAGGGGACAGGTCCGGGCTGGGCCGGGATGCGGGGGAAGGGGCCGGGATGCGGGGAAAGGGGGAGGAAGGAGGGAGAAGGGGAGGCCAGAGCGGGGAGCCCAGGGCGGCAGCCGGGGAGCCCCGAGAGCCACTGATCCCCCCGCACGCAGCCCCGAGGGTCGTTGGGTAAGGGAGATCGGGGGCTCTGCCCTCCGCTTCCCCACAACGAGCCCCGGGCTCTCCCCACTCTGCGGGACCCCCCCAGCGAGCACTCCCTCCCCACGGCGCGGGGACCCACCGCCCTCAGCGAGGGGCGCTCCCCCCACACGCTCTGAGGGACCTCAGTCTTGCCCTCAGCGCGGCGATACCGCTCCCCCACCCCCCGCCACCAGCCTCGCCGCCACCTTTCAGCGCCTCCTGCAGCCTCTCGACGTCCATGATCCGTCCGGGCGATACCCCCGCGGCTCCGCGCGGCTCCCCCGCCCCAGTCCCGCGCAGACCGGGCCGCGCTCACAGCAAGACCCCGCGCTCAGCGACGCTCCAACATGGCGCCCGCGCCGTGCCCGTGCGCGGCCCCGCGGCCCCGCCCGCCAGGGGGGGGAGCCACGGGGCGGGGCCAATGGGCGGTCCCGCGGCAGGGGCGGGGTCAATGGGGTCCCGCGTGAGGGGGCGGGGCCGGGCGGCCGTGAGGGAGGGGCGGGAAAAGCGGCGGGAAAGGCTCGGCCTCAGCGTCCTCCCGGCTCACCGGCACGGACGGTCTGGCGGCGGCCCTGCGCTTCTTTGCCGGCCGCGACTCCTCGTGCCGGCTCCGCCGTGCAGATCCTCGGGGAGCGAACGCGGAGCCTTCCCCCCTTCTCCCCAGCCTCTCAGTGAGCTCTTGTTCTTTCCTCGCCGCTTTCAGGCTGAGGCCGCGCTCCCCCCGCTTACCCCAAATCCTTGTTTGTGCCTGTATTTTTATTCTCCAGAAGATAACAGAAGCTCCCCAGTTGGAGGGGCCCAGCATCCAGTCCAGCTGCTGGCCCTGCACCGACACTCCAACAATCCCAGCCTGTGCATCCCTGACAGCATCATTGTCCAAGTGCTCTGGAGCTCTGGCAGCCGTGGGGCCGTGACCATTCCCTCTGGGAAACGAATCTTTTCCTAATATCCCACCCAAATCCCCCTGACAGCTTCATGCCTTTCCCTCGAGTCCTGTCACTGATCAGGAGTTAAGAGATCGGTCTCTGTTTCCCCTCAGTGAAGTCTCCCCTCAGCCTCCTCCAGGAGACTGCTCCTGTCTCTCCCAGCCTGGCACACATCGCTGTGCTCCTGGGGTGATCCCCTCGCCCAAACTGTGCCAGCACCTGCCTCTGGGGACACCGGGCAGACCCTGGCAAACCTGTCCCTCCTTCCTGCCCAGGTCCCGAGGTGAGCCAAGGGCAAATAAGAGGCTCCATCCCAGCCTCCTCTGACTGGTAAAAATCACCTTTTCCTTCCATTTTCAAAGCTGAAACATTTCAATGTAACCCTAGAACGCAAGAATTTTGTAGGTAGTTTCATCATCGGTGTGTTGTGTGATCTCAGGAAAATGGGTGAGGCAATCACACCTGAGCTTGTTCATTAATGAAACATAAATGATAATTACTCCTTGTAAGGTATTTGACACGCCCTGTAATAAAAATGTATACAGGATGATTTAATTTTGTGTCAGTTCCCAGCCTGCTTGCAGAGCATTCACTGAGACCCAACAATGGGAATTCACCTTGTTGGGGAAGATGTGGTGGCTTAAATACCTAACTAAAGAACTATGAGAAAGCGTTTCACAATTCAAGTGTGGTTTCGTTTTTTCCCCTTGCACTAGACTTACACAAAACTCATTAAGATTTACGTTTCCGATTTAAAAACATACTTTTTGAGAGTTACAGGCTGTCCAACCTCTGGGCATGGATCAATAATTAAAATTATTTGTGGTGTAAGACCAGCAGCTACTTCTGCTCTCAGTAATGAAGCTCAGATTAGGTCTCCAGAGATCCCTGACCCAACCTAAAGCAGTTTCCCTTCACTGATGTGTGACAGCAATTTGTAAGGTATTTCCAAACAGTTTGAACCAAAATTGATTGTTGTGCTTTGAAACAATCTGTAGCAATTCAATACAGCATTCAAGCAAGGGAGATGCAGCAGAACCCAGTGAGAATAATAAGAAAATTAGAACAATCTTATATTTCAAGACCCACTTAGGTCTTCAGAAAATATTGTACATCGATATACGTCAAAGGATTTACAAAAGGAGCACCGAGATTTTGTTTGGTTTGTTTAAATTTACAGCTGCAGAAACCTGAATATGGTACAATAACTCGACATAAAAAGCACAGATCGCTGAATCATCCAGAGAAGGAAAATTGTTTGTTATTTTTTTCTTTAAAGTGTATCACAGTCACCTCGAGACAAATTATGTTTATCCTCTGAGAAAATGACTAAAAATCTTTATTGTGCTTTTAAAAAACCTGGAAGACTTGGGAGTATTGAAAGATGAGAACAGCTCACACACAGTGCCTTAAAAAAAGAGGCTGAAAAGAGAAAAAATGGTATTTGTGCAAGTTGTTTCTTTTGAAAGATTACCCACAGGAGATCCAGAACAACCAAGGCACAGTCAGATGTGACTGACAAACATCCCAAGATTTACCTGGCTCAGCCACTGACCCCAGCAAGTCCCCAGGGATTGTCTCAATTAATCCAAGAGCCCATGGCAAACTGGCCTGTGCAGTTTTCTTTCCAAGCTGGATTTCACACTTTGCTCCAGGATATCCCAGGGACAGGAGCTTCCTGACATCACTCCACAAACTAGGGGAGCAGCCAGACTAAAACCAGCCTTGTTTTCTCCCCTGGAGACTCAGGTGTGAGGAACCCTGATGCCCTTTGGAAGCACTGAGCTGAATGGGAAGATCTTTCCTTCGAGGTGTGAACCCTGAGAAGGCAACTGCTGTGCACAGCTCTAACCCTCACAGCAGGGAATTAACAATTCAAGAGGAAAAGATGCTTCTATAAGAACAGGTCTTTAAAATAAAGAGCTGTGTCATTTCTGTGTCGTTATTTCAGTATTAATTACCAACACACTTTTGGGCTATGCTGTAGTTTTCACAAAGTAACAGCAGTAACTAAGGTACATTTACAAAAACATAGAAGTCAAATCAAAATATTTTGCCTCAAAAGAAAACATTAACAAAGTGCTTTGTTCATCTTCAATGCTGCTTCTCATTTTGGTGTTTTGTCTCCATTTTCATTTCAAAGGAACTGTTGACAGTTTGGTTTTTTTTCTGATCCAGAATAAAAGCAGAATTTCCCAACAGTGCTCTGTCTTTTGAAGCTCAGATAACAATTCCTTATCTCATCCCAGCAGGAGATGCAGGCTGATCCCAGCACAGACAAGCACTTGTCCCAAGAGCAGTGGGGGAATGTTTCCAGCCTGGTGACTGTCCCATCCCATCACAGTTTCCTACCATCCCATTTTGTTGTGTTTTACAGCTGACCTACCTCTGCCCATCCACGTCAATGATTTTTATTCTCGGAGATCTGAGGCTGGGCCCAGCACATCGCCCAGCTGGGAACAGTGGCAGCACCAGGATTTGGCTGAACAGACAGCCCAGGAGCTTCTGGCACACAGAGATGTCAAAAGCAAGGACAGCACAGCAGTGGGCATACAAAAATGTCAAAAAATATATACAGGAAGGATTATTACCTGCAAGGAGTGAAACATAATGGAGAGATGTAAAAGATACAACTCCAGTTTCCTTTGAGAGAACGTTCTGATCTATGCTCACCGTAACACAACTGGAGCTGCAGCATGACACACGAGCACTTTGTGGGAAGTTAAATGTATTTGTCTCTTTAAATCCAATATCAGACTCTTTCACTACAGTAAAACTGTAAAAGAGGAACATTTATCTGTGCTCCCTGCTGTCAAACCCTGTATACACACACTATAACATCACACCTGCAAAACTCTATCCCAACCAGACCAGCACAAAATCTTGTATTTAAAAGAAATCTAGCAAATTACAGAGCTTGCTTAAAGTTTCATTTATTTGTATTGTAAGCGAAAGGATCATTCTCAAGCCTGAAATGCACTGCTCAGCCTCCTTGGGAGCTGTAACCATCAGTGCACTTGTCAAAGAAAAATCCACAAGCAATTAGGGACAGAGAAAAGGGACATTTTTTACACACCCACCCGTGCTGTGCGCACACACACACACTGAGCAGTTTCCAGTTTCCCCTGTAAGCAAAATCCATGAGCTCAATCCATTACACCATTGGAAATAACTAAAACACAGGAGAGGAAGGGGAAATGAGGACATAAGTCTTTGTAAGTATTTACACATGCCATTATTAAAATAAATGAAGGCTAATTAACATGGAATTAGCCACAAGTCTGTAATACAAAATGAATTAAAACTGGTTTCTAAGTAAGATGAATATTACTATCAACTACTGTTAAAACTAAAATATAACAAGGTTTTGGAAGCTGTAGTGAAATATAAATTAATAATTCTAACATCAACAAAAAACAAAGTTACATAATTGTTTTAAAACACTTTGGAGAGCTCAAATTATTGCTTTTTTCCTCAGAAAAAGCCCAGCAGGGGGGAACCTCCCCCATTCTTCCTGCCAGCTGATATTACATTTACAAGAGTCTTCATGTTAAAGCAAATACTTCATATATTTAATAGCTGTTGAGAACACAACTCAGTTCTTCCTAAACAAAATGTAGCACCTCCTGTGAACATAAAAAGCAGTGCTTTAATCTCTAATCAGTTCATATGCAATAATGCCTTTGTTTGGAAGGAATTGCACTCCTTCATTTGAATGTGCCTGTAGTTGCAGGGTTCTGCTGAATCACAGCTTACACAACCACAGCTCCCAAACTCCAGAGCCTCGGCACTGGGGCTGCAGCTGTCTGGGCAGCAAGACTTTGCTCTGCAGCTTTCTGTGGCTTGGAGACACCATGGAAATCAGGAATTCAGCCTGCCCAGCATGCAGCTCCACCAGCCTTGCTAGACCTGTGTCAGCTTTACCCTGATACTTGAAAATAAGGACCAAAAGCAAACTAATATTTTATACAAGCTCTCAGAATTGCTGGCCTAAAGGTTTACCTGTCATACATTATTTTAAACTTTTTTAAATCAGCAGCTTTACCTCCTTTTCTCTGCCTTCTGGTTCTGAAATCTTCAAAGCCTATTTGGGTTACATTCCAAACTTCTCGCAGTAGGTAGAAGTGTACTCTTGTTTAAATTGGCAACTGAAACCAGCTGAAACAGAAAATCCTAAGGCAAGCTGGAAAGGCATCTCTGCTCAAGTTTAAATGACTTTCTGGGTGCCAGGCTTTCAATGAGCTGCCTCTGTCCTTCACATGTCAATTGACACTGAGGTGGCTGACACTGTGAGATAAGGGCTGGAGTCAGAACACGTTGTTTAATCAAACTGTGATCTGCAGCAGAGGTGCTAACAAGGTTCCTGTTCTGTCATGCTGTGGGGTCTGGCACTTCTGCTGTCCCTTACTCCAAGCCTCTGTCCCACCACCGCCCTGCTCAGCTCTCTGCCAGGCTGTGTCACAGACACCCACACTCCAGCGGCCAGGAAAAGCTTGCAGGAACTCCATCCCGTGACCAGGCTCTTATCTGGCAGCCGGGGATGGCACCAAGGTCGTGTTTTCCCTCCTCTCAGGAACAGCCACACAAGGAGAGAGCAATGTGCAAGATAAAAGGAAGACTCCTGGAGTCTGTGTTCTAATGAAAGCCTGCATTAGTCCTGGCTGGATAGGGGAGAACACCTGAAACTGCAATTGCTCAGAAATCCTATTTTAACTTTGGGAACTTTCCCTCATGCAGAGTCCCCAAGCATTTGTTTTTAAATGTATGGTATTTGTACAGGATATCCCATCTCTGCCAGTTTTCCTTTCATTAGAGGAAAGCTTCATTATCACACCCTGCTCCTGCTTTGCCTGTTAGATACAAAAATGAGCAGTTATGAGCAATGCCTGATGTTTTCTGCTCAACAGACTTGAAAAGTAACATCATTTTCTCTGCTGCTTCCTTGAAGCACTCCTACACACACCCTTGGGGCTCACACCTCGAAAATGCCCTCTGGGAGTCTGCTCTTGGATCCCTGCTCTGTAGGAGTGTCCTCACTTCCAGTTCCCCAGGGAATGGTCCCAAGCACCTTTCAGCTACTGCAATTTAAATAAGCTCTTTGTGCATATCACAGGATTGTGACCATACTTTGGAAATTTAAGCTAAATGAAGTATCTTAAATAAACATCAAAGCCGTTTTGTATCCTCTTCCACTTTGAGGCTATTCATTTTGATCCCAGCATAAAGATCTCAATTTCCCCACCTCTGGAAGTGTTCAAGGCCAGGTTGGACAAGGCTGGAGTACCCTGGTCTAGGGGAAGGTGTCCCTGTCCATGGCAGGGTGTGGGACAAGGAATCCATGATGGTCCCTTCCAGCTCAAACCATTCTAGAATTCTGTGGTTCCAGAAATGGAAGTACCATGGAAATACATTTCCATGCAGGAAAGGGGAGTCAGGAAGCACTGGCCACCTCCCAAGGCAGGGATGGAAAACTGGCAGTGGAACACTGCTGTTACTGTGCAGAGAATAGCACTTAAAGAGGAAAATGGATCAACAGTACCTGGGCTTGTACTCTTCACTGACAACAGTCTTGGACTGTGCCTAATGCAATTCACATTTCCAAGCCTGAGAATAAATTCTTCAGCTGCAAGGGACTGGGGAGGCAGGCCACAACTGTACTTCACAAAGAAATGATTCTCCTGCTGTTCTCAGCAACAATCTGAGTAGGCTTCCAGGATTTCCTGCTTTTTGTAATTTCAAGGGTTATTAGAAAATTGCAAAAAGAAATATTCTGAGTTAATTCTGAGTTTCAGTAAAAGAGTTCATATTCTTCATTTATATCCTTCATGAAATGGAGCACAAGACTTAAAAGTAAGAAGAGAGCTACAATTAGTATCTGTGATTGGCCCCCAAGTACACAATGACACGATTTTCATATACCTTCTTCATAGTCTTCTCTATTTGCTTCAAAAATACTTGGGGAATTCTCCCACATAAAGTGTGCACTGTATCCAGAAACTTTGACTGCAGAGGGTAGTACAAGGACTGGAAGAGATTGTCTTCAAATGGAAACTAAGGAAAAAGGAAAAAAAAAGGAATGTTTAGTTTTCACTGGTTGTGAAAGAGCATTTCATAAATTTCTCTAAGAGAAAACCTTCCATAGGTAGGAAATGTCTTGTCACTCACCTGCTGAGTGTCACCAACCCTATCACTTCACACCCTGCTGCCTGAGAGTTGCACTGACAGGAATGTACTAATGTAAGGATACTGTAAGGAAACAGGAGTTTTGACATGAAGAGCTGTACACACACAACATCCCCAATGGACACAGGCACCTGTGCCAGGGACAAGTCTATGCCCTCCATGTACCTGGAGGCTTGAGTGCTCAGCGAGGACAAGCTTTCCCTGAGAATTTATGGACCAGCAGGAGAAACTCCACTCCAGCATCTTTTTTCTACCTTCAGTATTACAGAAAAGCAATTTATCGGCTGGATTTGTGCTTGGTGGGTTTTACACAAACACAGCTACCCAGCCTGATCACTGGCAGAGCAACCTGAGTGAAGCAGGAATCCACCCTGGGACACCAAGAACCTGGGACACCAGGACCAGGACAGCAGGAGCCGGGGACAGCAGGATCAGACACCAGGACCAGGGCACAAGGAGCCTGGGACAGCAGGATCAGGGACAGCAGGAGGGCTCTGAAGAGGCAGCACTTACATCCCGGATCACCTCGTAGAGGGCTTTGAAGGTGGGCTGCTTGTCATCGTGGTAGACGCCTCTGTTGCCGTGCAGGATGGAGACGCCCTCGTCCTCCGCCCCCCTGCAGTTGCTGCCGTACATGCAGTGGTCAGGCCGGTAGTTCCACTGGCAGGGGAACACGTACAGACACTCTGCCCACGCCAGCAGGGCACAGGGAAGGAGAGGAGACATGTCAGACAAGAGTTACAACAAATTAAACCACCCTGGGGCTGAGGATCGGGGAATATTCAGTTACATCCTTTGCAAGTATCCCCGACACAAATGCCTCCTTCCCTCGTGGGTGACTACACTCCCCAGCTGTTGGTCCTGAAGAGACAGGACAACACCAAATCCAGGACTAACACAAGCCAAGGGAGCCCTTCAGAAAGCTGAAGAATCAAACCAGAGAGCACACAGCAGGTGGCACTGTCCAGCACCCTCTGCCATAGGAAGGCGTTTCTGACAGCACACACAGCAGCGAGGGTTATGAAAAACCCAGACTCCTGCAGCCAGCATGGGAAAACTTGCAAAGTACATCCAGTGTTTGCTGCTGAAGCTGTCACAGAGGCCGTGACAATTTGTTACACAGCAGAGCATATGGGGTGGTGTATTTCATCCACAGCCCTCCAAAGAGTCATCATCCATTAATTTCACAGGGCTAGGTTATTTAGAGATGAACCTAATTTCTCAAAAGGCCTCATAACTCCCTTTCTCCTCGTGATTTTTTTAAAACCCTGTGCACACAGTGCTTGCAATCTGCTTGTCATAAATCACTCCAGTCCCTGCAACCTTTCTGCCTCGGCCCTGGGGAACAATGAATCATGGCTGGTGCCAGCAGGGCATGGCAGAAGCACTGAAGATTGAATTCTTCCCTTGGCCTTTCCCAGCGTCCTGGGAAGCCTGCAGCTGCTCCCATGTGATTCTTGAAAAGCAGGAGAAAAACTTTCTGAACTTCTTCTTTCCTTGAGACCTCTACAGCAGAGCTCTCCAGAAAGAGAGAGCAGTCTTTGGAGATGGGCAAAGGGAGCAGGCAGGGGGAACAGAGTTTTCTATGGTTTTAACTCTTAAAAAGGCACCTGCAGCAGTCTTGGCCAATTCCCTCCCCAGGCAGCCTCAATAACCCAGAGCTTAAGACCCCAGACCCCAGTTTTCTGTGTGAATTGTATCCAGTTCTTTTGATTTCTTTTCTGGTATTATGCAATTCATAAAAAATTCTTTACCAGTTCTGAGGAAGGGACAGACTGTGGTGCACAGGAGTCCTCACACAAAGCTTTGATAAAGAACACTCATCACAATATTGAAGTATTTTTGCAATCTTTGTTTTTTTCCAGCACACTTCAGTGAATAGCTTGTGTCTGACTTCACAACTCTGTCTTTCTCTTTCTCCAGCAGACCATACTCCCGTAACATCCGCTTCTTTTTGGAAAGTAATTCCCACTCTATTTTTCCCTAGGACTGGGGGTAATATGTCAGTGTACAGGGACACTGATGTTTGACATCTGTCTGAAGTGAACAGATGTTTGCTTTTTGATTTGCTTCTCCTCACTCCAGCAGTTTGCCTGGATTTGGGTATATCCAATTACCTACCCTGTGACTCCTTAGAGAAAAAGAAAAGGGAGCACAATAAAATAAGTTAATTCCAAATTTGGTTCATTCTTAAGATCACATAGGAAGGCAGGAGAAGCAGTAGGGATGGTTACTCAGAAGCATGAAACAAGGTTCTCAGCTTCTCTGGGAAGTATGTGCTATGCTGCAGTGTTTAAATCCCTGCATTTCTCACCAGCAGGACATTGATGACACATCCTGGTGCCTGCTGAGGCTGGGTCACTTGGCTCAGAGGATGAAAGCTGCTTTAGATGAGATATTTCCATGGCTGTGTCCACTTTCTGTCTGTATTAGCTTTGTGACTTTTTTGCATAAGTATCACAAGTCAGCTGAATTTTGGGGCTGAACATGGGGCTTAGCTTTGCAGAAAGTGTGGCACTTTCACATTCAGAGAAATATCTGAAATGAAACCATTTTTGCAGCTACACCCTGATACAGTGACACCCTGAAGCACATATATGACAGGAACTTCACTTCATCATTAATTTTACACCTCACTATTATCTCAAAGCAGATTTACATACTCAATGGAACCAAGTCCAAGCCCCATTACCTGCAGCAATGTCAGAAACATTTTCTTAGGTTAGAAAACCTTTGAGGATGCAGTTAAACAATAACTCCATACCAGAGTATTTATGCATGTTATAAATTAAAAATAGCAGTTAAAAAAAAATCAAGCTCAAAATATTTTCTCAATGCAGATAATGACAACACTGAGAATCTTTCCTTACCTGGGTTAAAGTAAAAAATGATATTTAGCAAATCCTGGTCTCCCCACGTGATGTAATTTTTGTACTTTTGGTACAATGGATATAACATTTCCTCCCAAGACAAGCCACCTGGAATCAAGCTGTTCTGCAGGGCAGGAAAACAGAAGCAAGGGGTCAATATAACGAGCAGTGCTGTGGTATCTGACTCAGAGTGGGCACACAAAAATCACAAAGCCATGTTGGTCACCCAGGTAAAAAATGAGAACCTGCCAGGAAATGTTAGACCTGGACAAGACTGACAGCAGAACTCACTGTGTTTATCTGAACAGGAAAACAAGGTCTCCTGGGCCCTGCTCTGATGTCAGCTCCTGCTATTCACAATCTTCCCATTCCAAGTAACAGCAGGGGGGAAAAAAAATGAAAAATGCAAGGTGAAAAGTATAAAAGCAAGGAAGCTTACAGACTAAAGATCATCCTCCCTGGGAATTAGGGTAGCAAGAGCAATGTTTGGGGATTTTTTTCCCCAGATGTTCCTGTTACAATGAGGGAAACTCCTGCCTTTGCCTGAAGAACCACCTGGGGTAAGCAAAGTTTTAGTGATTACAGAATAAGTGCTCAACAACACAGATCTGTTGTGAAAATGTTCCCTTCTCACTTACACCAGTTATCTGCAGCAGGAGGCTAAAGTATTCACAACAGAGCAAAAATCACAGTTTCTCTGGGTATTCGCAAAACTTTCCAATTTTCAAAACAAAACAGTGACTGCACTGAAGATCCCCGAGTTTGTTCTTTCATGAATCTTTTCAGGGAAATGTAAGAAGTTGGGAAGCCATTTTTAGCACTGCTAAAAGTTCTCACTGCTCCAGCCTCGAGGAAGTTTCATTATTTCAATAATCATGCTCACAACAGCTTTTAGTACCCAATTATACATATTCTATATTCTCTGATTCTCTGTAGTATGAACTTTATACAATTTTACACTGAACTTTCCAAGATGTGAAACACACAGCAATGCTGAGTTCCTGCAACAGCTGCATTAGTGCTCACCTTGAAGTGAGTGCTGTGGATCCGTGTGAAATTCATCAGTGTGAAACACCCAGCAATGCTGAGACCCTGTAATAGCTGCATTTGTGCTCACCTTGAACTGAGTGCTGTGGATCCGTGTGAAATTCATCAGTGTGAAACACCCAGCAATGCTGAGACCCTGCAACAGCTGCATGTGCTCTCACCTTGCACTGAGTGCAACAGATCCATGTCAAACTAATCAGATGTGAAAAACACAGCAACACTGAGCTGCTGCAACAGCTGCATGTGCTCTCACCTTGAAGTGAGTGCTGCGGATCCGTGTCAAATTCATCAGTGTGAAACACACAGCAATGCTGAGCTCCTGCAACAGCTGCATGTGCTCTCACCTTGAAGTGAGTGCTGCGGATCCGTGTCAGGTTCATCAGCATCACGCCGGAGTTGACGCCGGTGCTGCCATAGTAGGGGTGCCGGGCAAAGCGGCTGTACCAGCCAATCTTGGGGATCTCGTGCTCGGGGGCCATGGCAGCCAGCTGGCTGGAGTTGAACTCTCCCAGGAGGTGCCAGATGTCATCAATGGGCCTCAGGAAAAGCACATCAGTGTCCACGTAAAGCAGGGAATCCACATCCTTTAAAATCACCTTTGGGGAGAGAAACAAATCACAGAGACAACAAACACAAAGATTATTGGCAAAAGGCACTTTTACTTTAAACTGGTAATTTGGAAGAGGTTATTGATTTATCAGCTAAATGTAATTACACAGAGGAACAGTTATCAGATTATTGACTTGTTGTTTGCTGTGGGGTTTTTTTGAACTGCACAATAAAACAGCTACCAGAGCACTGGGGCTGGATTAACCTCCTTATGAAGCAGCAATTCACCGAGCTCCCAAAAGTATCTGCAAGGACTACTTAGTATCTGTTCAGAAATGCAATGTAAATAATACATATTTACAGAGTCTTTCCAAGATCTTAAGTGGTGAAGCATAGAGTGTTCTCCACAGGCACAAAGGGGAACCCAGGAGACCTGAATATTTAGATTTACCTTCATATATAATTAATGCATGCAACTGTTTTGAATTAATTAAGACAACCCCATTGATCACCAATATATGTGCATCCCCCTGAAGAAGAGAATTTGCTGTTAAATAGAAATGTCACAGTAAAACACACCAGGTCTTATTCTGAGCTCTGTTACCAGATTCTGCATGAGGAATAACCGGAGTACAGCTGGTCAGGTCAGAAGGGTGGGAACTGCAGACTAGAGCCAGGAGATTTCAGTGGTTCCTGCTGACCATGTTCCCCCTTGTGGCTGCCCAAATCCTTACACACTCCTTCGTTAATATCCAAGTGGGACAAATGACCTGGTGCTTCAAGTCTTTGTGAAGTAATAAAGATCATTACCTACAGCTGACCACCAACTGCATTTTTGTTGCTCTTCATTATTTGCTAAAACCATCCAAAACTTCTGAAATCTTCTTACTTTGGTCTAGTCAAAAACCCTATTTACTTCTCTCTTTCTTTGAAAAGCAAATCCAAAAGGCTTTGGATTTTTACCGTGTGGAACACAACAATCACTCTCTCATCCACCTGTAATGACATTAATGACAAACTCTCCTATTTATGCAAGTTACAAGAAATTCTACCAAAGAAATTGGATTTTACATAAATTCTAATGTGTTGTGACTGAGGATTACCTGTGAAATAGAGTGAACAACATTAGGATTTTCAACAAGTGGGTGGAAAATATCACCTCTAAGCATGCCCAACAGGAATCCACTGAGATGCCAAATCCGTGAGTAAAGACTTAAATGAGATTTTTCACCTGACTGAACACTTTGGGATTCAGACTGACATTTAGTCAAGTTTAACAAATCCCTGACCTGTATTTCTGACAGGATAACTACATGTTCTTCCTACAGAACAGGGCAAGCAGGAGAAGTAACTGTGTCTGCATTTAAAAAAAAAAGTTATGCTTACAACAAATTCTAAGGAAACACATTCAACACAATCCAAATCTCTCTGTTGGATGGAAGCTGATAGCAATAGAGCATTTTTCCACAAAAAACCCACAAACCAGCACATGGAGGTGTCAATAAATAAGTGACAAAAATAGTTCCATAACACACTAAGAGCTCAGAGTAAATATTTGCAGATATTAAGTATCCTCAAGTCCAATACTAAAAGAACAAACCAATAAAAAAAGACAGCTACTGTAAGAGTAAATCAATAGATGAAAGACAGTCTGAAAGGAAGAAAGATTTTCAGCTTAAGGATATCCTGGGGATTGTGTATTAATTATTCTGCAGAACCTAGGAGCCCTGATTCACAGGGACCTGCTAGATGAAGTCACATAAAATAAAAAAACATCAAAAAAAGGAAAATCACCCCCAAATTTAGTGTGAGACAGGAGGTAACACTGGAATACAAGCAGAGCAGAAGCTGTTAAGACTGGCTGTGGATCCACAGCACACTGCACACCATATAAGATTTTTGTCTTAGGGGGACCTGGTAAAAAGGCAAGTCGGGCATTTTCCAGCAGGAAAAACTTAGCCCAGCTCAGGGGGAAGTTTAACAAGGGCCTACAGACCTTCCTCATCCTTCCCAAGCACAAATGTCAGTGGTCACTGCTTCTTTCAGCAGAAAATCATTCTTTCAGCACCTTCAATACACAAATTTAAATCTGTGGAAGTCTATGGACTGTAATAATTTTCCTATTCAAGTAGGTATCTCAGCTCTTTGTGCAGCACCTGACCCCACCTTGCATTCATCCTGCTCTCCTTTCTGCTGGTTAAAAGATTCTTGCTTCTCCTGTGTCCAAGGTGCTACCCTGCAGTGACACCCAGCTGGCTAAAATAAAAAAAGCTGTGCTACCTCCTTTAAGCACCTTCCCACTTTCACACGCTGAGTGTTAAGACTCCTTTAAAAGCTGCAGATGTCAGTTTGAATTGCTCACATCTCTCCTGGCTGTGCCTTGGGTAGGGGGGATTTAATTTCACCAGCTGTAGGAGTTTCTCACAGAGTAGGAACCTGCAGTGCGGGTTAAAAGTGACACGCAGTGACCTGGAGCAGGAGCTTTGCCAGGCTGGGTCTGGAGCTCTGAGCTCACACAAACCATGCAGACACACCTGACAGCCTGGGATTTTGGAAAGGGATGGCCAGAAACACGGCTTGGCTCTGCTTGTCTTCCCCCTGCTCTGCAGGCACTTACAGCTTAAAAGTGTGATGATTTCTTTTTCTTTTTTTTTTTCTGCAGCTATATAGAGCATTCTTAGCAAATCTGTCAAAAAGTTCTGCACAGAACTGGCTATATTTAGCCTGGCACTTCACTTAAATACTCAATTATCTGTAATTTGATTTCACAACTTCTGTCTCCATAGATTCTCCCTGTGTTAGCAAGGTTGGCAAGGAATAACACACTCCTGAGTAAACACACGCTGGTGCTCTGTGAAGCTGGGCTACCTAAGGGCTTGTGAGGGCTCATGTGGCACCTTAGCACAGCTTTATCCAAAATTAGGAACAAATCACTAAGCTTGATGCTAGAGTTACAGTGCCACAAAGCTGAGTTACTAAATCTCATTGTAGTGAGAGATTAACTCAAGTTACACCACAGGCTTTTGTCCAGATAAGGCCCTGGCATCTATTCCCACTGGGCTGGATACTTGAGCATCCCTCAAGAGGAAAGCTGGAACACAGGGATATTGCTAATCTATCTTAAAAGCTCTTAAGTAGATTAAGTGTTTTGAGAAGGGCTCTAAATGATCATCCAAAAATCATCTAAAAATCCCTTAAGCATTCCAGGATACTTGAGCTGATTGTTTTGGTCGCTCCAGAAGAGCAGCACAGAGACAGCTGCAGCCAGCCCTGAGGGACCAACATCCCTGGGAGCAGAGGATGCTCCTCACCTGCTGCTTTCACACCCATGGCAGGAGCACAAACCAGTTCCCAGGGACTGCTGAGAGAACTGCCTTCCTAGTTTAATTGTTAAAGTTTCATTCTGTGCTTACAAAAAGATCTACATCTTCCTCTGTGTCTCTGCAATGCCCTGGGTGGTTTCATTGCAGCAGAGTGCAGTGAGAGATTGATTTGTGAGATTACACAGAGGCTCCATCCACATCCCCTGCATCTAAGTGGCAAAAGTGATCAGATGTCTCAGAATGCCTCTGAAAAATGCAGGATGATGTAGAGCCCTCCTTAATATTTTATTTTCCTGGGTAGAGCCAACAAGTTGGGAATGTGCACTTCAACCTGCTGCCCAGGACAGAACAGTTCAGGGTTACATGCCACAGCTCCACTTTCATCCCCGGCTAAAACCACGGAAAGGTTTTACCCAATTCTCCCTGAACACATTCCATTCCTCAGACCCTCCTGTCCACTTTCACACGCCTGCTGGTGCTGCACAGCAGATTTCTTTGGCAGGAGAGGCACTAGTGAATCAAAGACTCGCATTCCACTCGGGCTTAGCATTATCAGGAGCAAGACAATTTGCACAACTGAGAGCTAAACAGCTGATAACTACTGCTCTCCTGGGGTCCTTCCTAAATCCCGGCACATTTCATGCTGCTGCAGGGAAAAATGCTCAGTAAAAAAAAAACCAAACTGATATTCTGCTGCTATTTATTAAAAATAAAAGTCAAACTAGTTCTCTAAACAGCAAAACGTGGAACCCTCTGCTCCCACTGTGTGCTGACAGTTTAAATGGAATATCAGAACCCAGTTATCAAACACCAAAAAACCAAAATAATGGCTGGAATCACCCAGAAACAGCCCAAGGTTGTGCCAGCCTTGAGGGTCCCACAGGACATTTGCCACCTCAGCTATGAGGACAGCTTGTTTGTTATACCCACATCAACCCCCTGTCAGCTGCAACTCCTCTTGGACAGCCCCTCCTGCACAAAGCCATAAAGCTCAGCCTGACCACACACAGCATTTTGCAACTGCCCCTGGAGAAACAAACATCTACAGTCCAAGCTGCCCCCTCATTCTGCCAACACAGCGTGCAACAGTCCAATATTCCTTAAAAGAAGGTACTGGAGAACTTCAGCAATGTGTGAGTGACATAAAGGGATCAGTAAAATCACTGCCCAGCCTGAATCAGCATGAACAGCAAAGAGAAATAAAAGTTAAGTGATTCCTATGATTAGTCTCCCCAAATGACAGGAAGTACCACAGAAGAACAGAGATTTCTGTTCAGCCAAGACACCCTGGCACTGTATGGAACAAGCTCAGGCTTCAGGATTATTTTCCAGGTGACACAAATATTTACTTAAGGGAGAGAGCATCCCTGCTGCAGTTGGAGTTCCTTCCAGCCCATCTGGCCTTTGTGCTGTTGATAGCCCACCCCTAAATGGCAGGCCAGCAGAACTGCTGACAGCACATATTTTCTCACATATGTATTCACAGGCTACGTATCTGGACGTGCAGCTGTCTCCTGATTGCTTCCATCTGAGAGGGGAAAGATTTCTTTGTTGTCCCCCTCACCTCTCCTAAGACAGCAATGAAGAAATCTGGATCATGTGAACAGCTTGTCACATCACTGGAGTCACCCCAATCAACAGCAACCCACGGGATATTTTTGATAGATGTTCTCAGTTACACAGAAATTGCTTTGTGCAAACATTCTTTCAACTTCTGATATGCAGAATTGGTACCAACACTTCCCTTCTCTCCAAGTTTACAACACTGAGTATAATGCAACTTCTCAGTGAACTTGGAAAGTCCAGGATGTATGAAGTTCTTGCACGAAATCCAACTTCAAACACACTAGAATTAGTACTTTAAGGGCAATTCTGACAGTCTTGGAAAAAAGAAATAAAACTCAAGGAAAAGGGAACGCTGAGAGCATCAGTTTAAGGGCTAACATATGGAAAGGAAGATGGTGGGTAAAGAGGGCATGTTGTAAAGAATGTTATTTACAGAATGCACACAGCATCCACCCCAAAAAATCTGCTCTGAGAGAACTCTCAGACTCTCTCTGGAGCCTGGAGAGCCCAAGAGGCTCATGGAACTGGAGACAAATCAGAAACACACATCCTTTGTTAGCCAGGAAAAAGCCAGGCTGGGTTTCTCTGCTGTTTTTTTACAGTGTCTTAAAGCACAGACTAAAATTATCTTTAAGCAGATGTTTCAGCCTGAAAAGGGTTTTAATATTACACCAGCAAAGCTTCCTTTCTGTGGAATGAACCTTTTCCTGAAGGAACCTCCTCAGAAATCCAGGTGCCTTACCGGAAGAAACAGGCGCTGGGCAGCACATGGTTTGAATAACTTTTTCCATTCCTGAGCATTTCCCACTGAGAAGGTTATTGGGTAAATGTTGGACTCAAACTTCTTTGTGTATGAGGAAGGCCACTCCTTTAACTGAAAGACATGGTGGGAGAAAACCAGACATTACACATGATAGAGCTTTTGTAAGAAAAATGCATTCATAAGGAATTTGTAAAGGAACTCACCTTCTTCTCAAATTCAGGCTTAAGGGAATCCTCAGCAAAGATGTGGAAGCAGAGCCTGCTATTGCTGAAGAGAACTGCTGACTTCAGCATGATCAGCGTCTCCTCCAGCCGGTCCCCACATGCCACCACTGCCAGATGCATGCACTGCAAGGATGAGGGCTCCTTGGGATGTTTCTGCTCCCCAGGCTTCCTGAAAATCCAGGGATAGGCACATAAAAATTACTGAGGTCCACATGAAGAGAATCCCTCATTAACAGACATCAGGATTGTTGGTTTTTTCTTCATTATTTTGCAAGAGATCAGGAGGTTTTTTCTGGTTAGATATTTACAGAACAAGCATGGTAATTTCTGTCCATGATCCAGATCAATACTGTTACAACTACAACATAAAGAAAAAGGTTATTTTCTGTTATTCCTACATTTCTGGGTTTGCAAAAATCCCTGCACTACAGACACAGATGAAGCCAATTTCACAGCACCTTGCTCTGTGCAAATGAGAGCTCCTTCCCCTGCCCCCAATGTCACCAAGCCAAAACAGAGTTACTGCTACCCAGCCAACCTTCTAACACAATGCAGATCACACAACTGCATCCAGCAACTTCATTTCCAAGCCCATAATGGCTAGATTAGAAGAAGACATCCACACTTAAAAAAAAAAAAATCCACTCCATATGTAAATTGTTCTAACAGTTAATTAATTTTGCTATTAAAGATGCATGCCTTAATCTTGGCCTGAAGGCACTGGCAGAGTTTCAAAGGACTGCTCTCCATTTCACCCCGTGGAATCCATGAGGTTTTGCTAAAATAGGGATTTTTGAAAACAAATATAGTCACATATCCCAGATGAATCAGACTATATTCCAAGGGCCAAACTGGGATTTTCACTTAGCACCCACCTGTGTGGGCTTTAAATACAGAGAACACAGTAAGAGGCATAATGAAGCTTCCTGCTAGCCAAAAAATCAGCTTCTCCTGGGGAGTTGAAGACCTTTTGAAAACAGTCTTTGGGTTCTGTATTTAATGTGGAGGTAAAAATTGCATCCTCCAGGAATGTTGCACCATGGTGTATCCACATTCCAACTCAGATGGCACTTAGCCTCCATCACACAGGATGGAGCTGACCAAGCAACTGAATGCCAGGGACAGTAATCATTCCTGGAGAGTTCAAAAGGCAAAGCATAGATCACTGCCTGCTCTGGACAAATCTCTGAGCAGGGGACATCAATCCCAGCCCTGCTCAGCACACACAATTAATCACTGCAGTTAATGCTACAAGCAGAAGTTCTAAATAAAGAGAAAAATGACAGTTTTAAGCTGTTATTATTTTTTTTCCAGACATTGAAGTGTAACAGCAGCATTCTACCCTTCAGAGCAACCCACCTCTGTGTAAAGGAACACCAGGCAATGGCACTTCACTGACTATACAAAGCAACACGTTTCATCAAGGGTTTTAAATCTTCTGCTTTTGTCTTAATTACCCCCAATTTCATCAGTGCATAAATAATGAAATATTACATCTATGCAAAGTGGTATTTACTTTCCAACCCATTAGTGTAAAAATCGCTGAATTATTAACGTGAACCATTAGCTGCTCACATAGATCACCTTTTCCCCTTCTCCCTATCTGTGCAATGCTTCCCCTTAATTGAGTCTCTAAATCAAGCCATGCACAGGCTGGGAGCTGCTTTGATGTCGTTTCTGGCAGAGGAATTCACTGGGAGAAGGACTAAACCCTGCACTTTTATTGCAACGTTTCAAAACCTCACAGCACAGCACTCAGCTTTCCTGGGCAGTTTTAGCCATGGTGAGCTCTGCATTATGCAGCTGTTCTGCAGTGAAAAATCCAGTGCAGGCAGACAACACTTCCAAAGGACAGACTCAGCAGAAGCAATCCCTGGTGAAAGCAGAATGCCTGGAAAGCCAATGGGAACAGGGATAACAACAGACATCCAACACAGACACTGGGGAGGAGAAAGCTGAGCCTTGGAGGTGAGGAGTGCAAGGGCTCAAGAGCCTGGAGTGGCCTGAATTGCAATAAAAATCCCAGAAAAAGGAGCAATTTGAACTACATCAGTCATAGTCTGGGACACTGAGAGCAATAACCAGTGAGAGAAGTAGCAACGAGGTACAGAAGAATTTTGGGACAAGACATTTTGCATCTTCTTTTAAAGTACATGAAGAAACTTAGAGGTGAAAACAAAGGTGAGCTGCAATGGGAGTTATAACAGTACCAGAGCAGGATGCATTTGAATGCAACTCTAACTTAGCCTTTAAAAAATAACAATTATCCAGAAGCCTGAGCAGGGGCAAAGTCAAACTGCCTGGAGGGCAAACAAGCAGATCATGGCAAAGAACATCCCAGCTCCCCTTCCCTGCTCATGTATGCACCTCCTGCAGGGCAGGAGAACGGAAGGGACAGGGAGGAACAAGAGCTGGATGAAAGGACATCCCTGAAAGATGTGCAGGACACAGCCAAGTTGTCCCACCTGTGAAATGGGAACAGTTGTTACAGCTCTATGAATTTCCTACCTCAGGAGACTCCCAAGACATTAAAAAGCCCATAGATCCACAGAGTAATGAAATTATCATCATTAACCAATTCTTCCTAACATTTACATCCATTCCTTTATAGTTCAACTCATCTGTTATGCACAGTCTGCAGTTGGATTTTATAACCTAAATTAAATGTTTAAACACATTGAAAGCAATGCAGAGACCTGAGCCCTAGCAATTAATATGTTTGACAAGAACAAATACACAAACTAAGATTAAGCACTCCACAAAGCATCACAAAATACTTGCAGAACACATCCCTATGGAGTGGCTGAAGGCTGAACCCAATAAGATGGAGCACAATAAAATGTTTACAGCAAAGACCTTCCAACAATACAGAGCAACTCCCACCCACAGTTGCTCACTCGTGTTTTATTTACTGAATACAATTTTTTCAGAAAGGCACTGACACAGCAGGAGCAGCCTGAGTGCTCAAGCACAACAGTGTGCATTCCTAGGTCTTAAAGTTTAGATTACATGTAATTTTCTTATTAGTCACAGCCAGAGTGTCTCAAACTTAATTAACCAAAACCTGTCTAAATCAATCCAAATCCATTCAAAATAATGTGTTCCCACCTCATTACAGAGCCTGCTAATCTATTCAAGCCTTCAAATTTATTCCTGAAAGATAATGCATGCAGACACTTCCAAAATGCAGTACAGTTGTTAATTTCTGAAACCTTCTTCCCATTATGATCTCATTTACTTTTGCAGCACAAACAAGGGTAGATTGAGGCGTTGTATCCAAGCTGGTGATTCACACACAGGACAGCCAGCCCTGCCCAGCCAACATCCCAACGACAGCTCCATGATGTGAAACACATTTTATTGCACGCTTTGAAATAGAAATGGTTTTTAATCAACCTTTCTCACTTTGCAGCAGTTGCACCAAACCCACTGCAGCTGCTGACAATCCAAAAATTGTTGAAGTTTCAAACTTCTACCACTCAGAGGAAGGGAAAAAAGCCACTCAAAACCAGAATGGAAGTTTCTCTGCCCTTTTACAAAGTGGCTTCTTATACGAAACAAGTATAAAATATTTGGGGTTTCAGCATGTTATTAGCAAACTCAAGCCAAGCTTTCATGTGTGTGCACACAGGCTGCACAAAAAGAAAAAGTATCTTGACAGGTTGCCATGCAAGGGATGTTTAGCATTGAAAAAGTTACTTTCAGAGAACTAAATGTGCTGGCGAAGGTTCTGTTCCTCAGCCTTGCCAGGCTGGCTTAGGAGAGAGCATGGCTACATCTGCCCTTCAAATGTAAAATAATCCTCCTTCTTTTTGATACTTTGCACACATGGGTTTGGCACGTATTTAAAATTCTTTATATAAAAAAAGTCTTAACAAAGGCAGAGGACTTGCTACTTCCAACGTGAATGAGCATAAACCCATCACAAAAAATCAAGTTTTCAAAGCTTACCAGAAACTTACCGAGATTTGTCGATCTTATCTAACGACCAAAGCAGGACACATGAATGTCACTGCTAACATTTGTGAAGCACCAGCCAGCTAATGACATGTGCCTACATCATGTATAGCTTGTTGTGTTGAAAGAATTCTACACTTCTTAAAACCTATTGTCTTCTGACATTATGTAACTACAGAAAGCAATATTACAAATCCCAGTCAAAGTACAATTCATGTCCCCTGCAAAATGCTGATTCTCACAAAGCAAACACAAACCCTAAGGGTTTCTGAGCTGAGCCCAAAACTTGCGTCCTCTGACAAAACAACTTGACAAAATTGAATTTAATCGTTTTACATTCACACAGACAGAACTTCACTAAAGTTCTGCTAATAAATTTGCAGTCTCATACAAGCATGTACACTGTGATCACCTCACAAGATCTTACACACTCCTAATCAGATTTGTTATTATCCTGATTGAATCCGTTAGATAAGGTGGGATCTCTCACATCAAATTAAAAAAAATAATGTGCCTTTGCTCATAAGGAGCAACTAAAATGATAATCATGGCCTGTTTCTTACAATCCAAATTCAAGCTCCCCCCACTGCTTTCAGTTTAGCTTGGATCAGGCTTTTTAAGCCCAACAGAACTCACCACCTGACGCCTTTCCAACCAGGCAAGCATCATCTCCACTTGAACCACTTATGTCATACTCTCCCCACAAAAATTCTGTTTTTACGGATACCCTCACCTGAATAAATTTTAGACATAACTAATCTTTCAGCAAATGGCTGAACAGGACCCAGAGAACTGTGTTTCAAACTCCTGCTGGGGCCAATGGTGCAGGATGACGAGGGAAAAAACAAACCACCAAGCCCCACACACAAAATTCTGAAGAAAACACACACTTTGAATACCAAATTCCTTCTTTTTTTCTTGCTGTTGTGTTGCAGACCTTGTAAAACGGGCTTGCAAAGTCAACAAATAATCCAAGTTAGATAACGTCAAATTGTGAAACATGAAGATGCCACTGAAAAGCGCATTAAGTGGAATGGTTGTTTACACTCCCTGGCAGTTCCATACTTTCCGGGCTCCCTCCTTCGGCGTTCCTCTTGATTTCCATGATAATCACTGAGATATGCCTTGAAGAAAAATGACTTCAGGAGGTACAGTTGCTAGTGGAAATAATCCTGCTTTAATACCAGCATTTGAATTCTGTCCGTGGCCCACTCTCAGCCCCAGAAAACATCTCCTGCATTCAGTGGGGTAACAATGCTGGGGAGAAACCAACTGCTTTAATAAGTTAAAGAGCTCAAAAAACAGGAATAGTGTTTCATTCAGAACATCGCTGTGAAATCATGAATCAGAGACACAAAGACATACCAAGTTAATTAGATATATGAGGTCACACTGACCATAATATAATTGGAATGCAAAGGGGAAAACAAGTCCTCCACCCACTGAAAGCTGCCCTTTCTCAACTAATTAGTTTTTTAAAAAATACCCTGCCTGTAAGGTGCTGGGAGAGGAAACACCACGATTTAAAACACCTTTAAAGTTCTGCTAAATCAATTTACATATTAAAAACATTCCAAACAAAAAGCTCGAAAGCTCAAAATCTGCCGGTGCCTCCGCGGTTTGGAAGCCAGTGGCACCACAGGGCAGTGAGGAGCCGCCTTGGCTTTTCCCTGGAAATCCCGCAAAGCGCAGAGGTGACAGCAGCCCCGCATTCCAGGCAGCGAGCAGCGCACTGCCCACGTCAGCCCCCGAAACAAGGCCAGAAATCATGGAAAAGCCGCTAATTTCACAAGCTGCTCCTGCAGAGGAGGAAACCATCCCGCCCGGGCACAGCCAAAACCTTTCCTGGCATCTCTGCCAACTACGCTGCCAGGGGAAACACGCAGGGAAAAGTTTGTGCTTGCGAACCTCAGCAGTTTGCACGGGGGTCTTTCATCACCGCTCGCTAGCGGGGGAAGAACATCTGGGACAGAGAAGTGCCCGACCCGCCGGCACCAAAGCGACACCGCCCAGGCACCCGCGGGTCACGCGTGGGGCTGGCACGGGCACGGCGGGGATTCCCGAGGGCAGGGGCCGGGCGATGGAGCCGCCCCCGTTACCTGGCGCTGGCGCTGCCGCCGCCCGCGGGGCTCCTCCTCGGGGAGCTCCGGCCGAGGCGCGGCGGGCGGCGGGCGGGCGCGGAGGGCGCGGGCGGCGGGGCCGCGCTGCCCGCCAGCAGATAGAGCAGCAGCAGCACGGCCAGGCACAGCAGGGCCGCCGCCACCTTGCAGGGCCGCCGCATGGCCGGGTCAGCACGGCAGCATGGCCGGGATAGCCCCGCGGCACGGCCGGGCCAGCAGCGCCGCACGGCCGCGTCCCGCCGGCCGCATCGCCACAGCCCGGCCCGAGCGGGGACGTGGCCGCACAGCCCGGCCCGAGCGGGGCGGGGCGGGCCGAGCCGCGCCTACCGTACTGCCTGGAGTACTGCCGGTCTCGAGCACGGCCGAGCTCCGCGCTGAGGGCAGGCGAGCTTCGGTTTCACGGGTGAGCACAGCCGAGTGGGTACAGCGAGGTGATGCGCTCGTCTTCTGCTCTGCCTGTGCTGACAGGGAAACCGAGCCTCCCTCTGCCCTACAGCTCCAGGTTGTCACCTGCAGACAGCAGGCACTCCTCATTCCATCTGCACCGAGGGCAGGTGAACCATAAAGTGCAATACTTGTGCAACTGTGAAGGAACAAGGCGCTCGCTCACTTGTGAGTGGCTTTGTCCCCGTGCTACGCATCCTAGCCAGTCTGCTGTGGGACGTCAGCAGAAATCACAGCACTGAATTTCACTGCACTAAGTCTCAGCAGAAATCGCAGCACAGAATTTCACTGCACTAAATCTCAGCAGAAATCACAATACCGAATTTCACAGAAGTGAAATTTCCTCCTTAGCGTCATAACCTGATTTGCGACCTTGCGATGTACAGAATGACAGGAATACAAGGATTCTTGCTGGCCCACGGAACTGTGCAAAGAATGGAGACTCCAAGGTTGGAAACAGGAAGAAGGGAAAGTGGAGCCTCGCAAGTTTAGTGCTGGAGATGCCTCATGTGTCCCTCATGGAGCCACCGAAGTGACACTGGCATCCACTTGGCAGTGGAACTGTACAGTTTGTCCATTTTATACTGCTCACACCACATGCTTTCACCAGTGGGATCCCAAAATGTACTTTGCCTTACATCAGCCCAAATGCGATGAACAACTACTGTTCCAAGAGTTTCATCCAACTCGGATTGTGGCCAGATATGAAAATGTAAATTACTTCATGCTAAGAGAAAATAGCAATCCCAAATGAGAAACTAAAGAAAAACCACAATGCATAAACATATGCTCTATCCCGAGGATATATGCACTATAATAAAACCCTACCAAACTTTATACTTTTCACTCTTTAATGAAAAAGAGTACCAGTGGCAACCTGCTGAAATCCTCAAGCTGTTCAAATGTGTGATTTTTGTATCATCAATACAATCACTTTCTTCTCTAGATGTGTCAATTAAACCCTCTTAGTAATTTTGTTTTGGATTACCATTTCCAGGGTTGCCAGATTTACAGTAGTTTCACGATTATAAGCCGCACCTTTTTCATGGAAGATTGGAGCCCACGCCAGGGGTGCGGCTAATAATCGGGTGCGGTTTATCTATGGACAATTTCAGAATAGCGAACCCGCAAGTTACCTGACACTCAGCCATGTGTTGCAGTCGCTTCGGTTACGTTGTTTCCAGGACGGGTTTGTGTGGCCTGCTCGATTTCAACGAATCGCGTTTCTGACCATGGTAAACCAATCAGACAAAAGCTTCTTGGCTAGGGGTGGCCTCAGGCTCGCTGGGGGCGGGGGGACTGCAGCAGGGACTCCTATTCTATTTTTCAGACACAGTGCCCTGAGATTTCGTGCACGGGACGCGAGATTTGAGGCACTCCAAGACTTCAGACGCGCCTCGTCAACATGGCTCCGCGCAGAAGAGGCTAGCCTAGTGCAGATTTTAAAGTAAAAGCAATCAACCATGCAAAAAAGCATGGGAATAGGTCTGCAGCTAGGGAATACAACGTTGATGAGTCGAAGGTGTGAAGGTGGAGACAGCAGGAAAATCAGTTACGTCTTGCTACAAAGACTACGAAAAGTTTTCGCGTCGTAAAGCCCGATGGCCGGAACTCGAAGAAAGGCTGTGCACGTGGATCTCCAAACAAAGAGCCGCTGGGACAGGCTTAACAACTGTCCCTGGAGAAAAGCCAGAGCGATAGCAAAGGAAATGAATATAGAGGAGTTTCAAGGAGGCCCTTCCTGGTGCTTTCGTTTCATGAGTCGACGCCACCTCTCCATACGTGCAAGGACGACCGTGTCTCAGCGCCCGCCGGCAGATTACGAGGAGAAGGGGGTAAACTTCCACCAGTACTGCGAAGCAAAGATTGCTGAAAAAAAAATCCAGCCACCGCAGATTTTAAACATGGATGAAGTGCGTCTAATGTTTGAGATGCCACTGACTCAAACTGTGGAAGAAACCAGGAAATCCTCGGTTCCTCGGTTCCCATCCGCACGACAGGTAACGAAAAAACATCATTTACTGTTGTTCTTGCGGTCGCTTCAAGCGGGCATAAATTCTGGCCGTTGGTAATTTTTAAAAGAAAGACGATGCCTAAGGGTAAATTTCCAGCAGGCATCTGTGTTGCAATGAATCCCAAAGGCTGGATGGATGAGGTAATAATGAAGTTATGGCTAACCCATGTTTACTCAAGGAGACCAGAGGGATTTTTCCATCAGTTGCCCGCACTTCTGGTTCTGGATTCCATGTGTGCCCACACAACAGAAAGAGTAAAAGCTGTGGTTAAAAAGACGAACTCGGAGCTAGCTGTTATACCAGGTGGCTTGACCAAAGACCTGCAGCCACTGGACATAGGTATAATCCATTCGTTCAAAGCCAAACTCTGAGCTAGGTGGGAAGCCTGGATGTCCGAACCAGACCACTCCTTCACAAAGACCGGGAGGACGCGCCGGGTAAGCGAGACCGCTATGTGCCAGTGGATAGTGGATTCCTGGTGTGAGGTGTCCCTCCAAACTGTCATGCAAGGGTTCAGGAAGGCGGACATCATTCCGGCAGTGACAAGTGACGGGAACGACAGCAAACGTGAGGAGTCTGACGAGGAAGGTACAGCCGAAAAGGGTTCGGGTTTGCTGGATGCCAGCCTCGTGCAACTCATGATTTCAGATACGGAGGACGAAGACTTTGAACATTTCACAGAGGATGGAGACCCGAGTGAGGATGAAGTTGATTAAAAGTTTAATAAAAGTGAATTATTTCTTTCTGGATTTTGTAGTGTTTTCCTTTCTTCGCCTGGATTCACAGGTGAGCCGACTCCGCTATGACATCTGTGTAAGGCAGCCCGGCTCTGGCTGCAGTTACGGCTGCTGTGCCAGGCTCATGTTCCGCTACGGCGTTTGCGTAAAGCTTAGGCTGGGTGAAGAGTGCCGGGGACCGCGGCGTTCCTTTATTGCACATGTACCCTGCCAAAGTAAGGTGCAGCTTATATTCCGGTGCGGCTTATATATGGATAAATACCATGGTCTGCCCGGTTACCCAGGTGTGCAGCTTATATTCAGGTGCGGCTTATAATCGTGAAATTACTGTAGTTATTTTACAAGGAAAGTATTAGCACAAAAAAAAAAGAAAAGGCTCTAAAAAAAATTCTGAGGCAGTCTTGGAAAACGTCAATTAGACAAGTATAAATTCTCTGATGAAACTTCTTTATCTTTCAAGGGCTTGCCCTGCAAATTTGAAGTTACCCAGAGAAGATGGTGCCTACTGGTTCATGATCCAGCTTCCTGTCCAATATACTTATTACAGATTACTTTGTAAGGTCCAAAAGTTAATTAGTGCTGAATTTCTCTGGAAATGCATCAAAAGTTTCTGAGGACGTGACTGAGGCCTTGGTCCAAAACAAATCAGCATCTGAAATTAGATATCATTAACTTCTTAACATGAAAAAAAAGCTTTTTATGTGCCATGCGTCTTCAATTCCTGCACATGAAAAACTGGGACATAAGGAAGTTTAGGGTGAATATTAAAACCATCCATCAATTTTAAATCAGTGGGGAGAACTATCTATTATGAAGCAAATGATTTAAATTTTGCGCAGTACTTGAACTGCTGGTTCAGTTCAGTACAGGAGTAAAGAAGTTTTCTCAAAAGGAGATGTCACATTCAGTAAATTTCCAGCCTTTTTTTTTTTAAGAAAACTTTATTAGGAGAGGTTACAGAATTATGCGTTTTCCCTCCAGTAAAAATATTTGAATGCATTTCAGAGGGGGCAGTAAGAGGAAGACACGTCAGTAGCATTTCAAGATGTAGAGAAAAATCTAGACTCAGAATAGCTCTCAAAGGCAGAAAAATTAGATTAATTCTACATTAGGTGATATATTTAATAAATTACGGCTTTTAAACCAACTTTTCTGCTCTTGGATCTTCTTATGGTGCATTTGTTTTGATCCATCAGGATCTGTCTCCTGTCTACCCTGTCAGGGTTTGCATTAATCCAGTAGTTTAGGAGAGTTTTATGTAATTGGGAATTCCTCTCTGACAGTGCTTGTGGGGTCACTCTTCTGTTTATTCATCTTTTACCTTATCTGCAGCAAAGGAAAAGACAGATGGGTGTAAACATAACAGAAATAGCACATTTGTGCACAGGAATTAGTGCTGGATTAACCAGTGGCTTCACAGAAAAGAAACAAACCATCTCCCCAACAGAGTCAAATTCAATTTCCACACTTCTTTATGAAAAGCAGCTGCTGAAATTAAACATGCTCAGTGTGTGCAAGATGCTTTATGCAACCGCAGGTAAGAATTCATTCATTTCGTTTCTCCAGATGACGGATTATGATTTTCACCCTACACGACCCAGCTTTACACAGTCACACTGCCCACATCCCTATCGTTAACCACCCCCTTTCCGACAAACTCTTGCAAACGCCAGGAAACTTCACCACATTTACGGGCAGCGAGGATTTACAGCAGAT
>VRYO01000638.1:17136468-17192768 GCA_009812075.1 Sialia sialis | reverse complement strand
CACAGACGGGACCTGGCTCTGCTCAGAGGTACCCAGCCTCAGCATGAGGAGCAGTGTGAAATAAACACACAAAAGTTTCGTATCCTCCACACGAGGAAGAAATGTTTCCATGGCGAATGGCAGAGCACGCTGCCCGGGGCAGTCTCTGAGGACAGAATGTCCTCTTGTCCAGGCACATTCCAAGGCCACCGGGGTTCCTGTGTCCCCTGCTCCAGGTGCCCCTGCCCTGGGGGGCTCCCCAGGACCCCCAACCCAGTAAAAACTGCTTTATCACCGAGCCTCTCCTGCATCATCCCTGTCCCTGCCAGCCCCTCCTGGCCCTGCTCCCTCTGCCTCTCCCTAATGCCCAGGAGAGGCATTATTTACCATCATTTATTATTTGTAATTTTATTAAAATTTCAATTTCATATTTCTAATACTTACAATTATATTATAATGTATTATCTATATTATTATTTATTAACTTATTATATTTTTTATTATAGTTTGCTATTTGGGATGTTTTGTCCCTGTGGTTCCTCAGCTGTGAGGTACCAGGGATTTGTGTGGAACTCACCCAGGAGGAGTTTGGGGTGATTAATTTGGACCAGAAATGCTCCAAGTGCAGGGCAGGGAGAGCTGGGCCTGGTTTTGAGGCTGCTGTTTATAAAAATATAAAAATATAAATATAAAATAAAATAAAAACCCCTGAAGAGTCCAAATGAGCTGTTGGGGTTTTGGTGTCTCTCAGCCGTGCTTGTGGTGTTGAGAGAAGGAAATCCACAGCAAAGTGCACCAGGTGTACAGGTGCAGATGTTCTACATCTTACTGAAATACAATTCCATAAAACACCTGGCAGCTTCTCAGCCTGGAATGGGTGGCAATGTTTCCCCTGGAATCATGGTGAAATGGGAAGTTTTAATAATTTTCATATGTGCTAAACAAGGCTGACTACTCATATGAGAAAAAGGCTGATCTGCTAATTTAGCCTTGTTAATGATTAATGATTTCTGTTCAAGAAATTGTCAGAATGGGGATCCATAGCTGGGTTCTAAACTGAAGCAGAGATGAGCAGCTACTGAAAGATCATTCAGTTATATATTAGGTGAATAGTGCTATATAAATTCATTTTCTTGTGCTCAATATATGCACGTGCCAGTGAATATGGTTCTGAGGGACGTTATCTAAACTGCCCTTGAATCTGTCACTCGTGTCCTGGCTATTATGTGTGTGAATTGTGAAACACAGCTCTATTTTTTGGAAGTATTACTTGTTTTCAGGATTTTTTTAATAGTGGTTTGTGCTCAGTTCACTAGAGAACTGCAAAGGTTTAAGGTCTGCTGTGTGTGAAATTACAAATAACAGTTTTAAAAAGTTTTAGGACTGAATTTTGGTGTGGTTTTCACATGGAATGTAACAGGTGCTCTCCTGTACTCCAACTCTGCGTTCAGATGTTTCATGAAGGTGCAGAGAAGTTTTACCTTCATATTTTTGATAACATTTTGATGTTGTTGCTGTTGTCATCAGTGTTTTCTTCTTGAGCACACGGAGGATAATTACGTGGCAATCTGAAATGCTCTTGCAGAATTTTGAAGAGACACCACTCGCTCTCATAAATCAGAAGCTACAATAATCTTTTTATTTCTGTTTCTCTAGGGCCACACAAGCAGTGTTTGCTTTTCCAGCTGAATTCATCATGATAACTCCAGCTTTTGAACTGAGCCAGGATCCGGATTTTCTCACAGTAAAAATCAGAGTGCCTTACGCCAGAGCTTCAGAGTTTGACATTTATTTTGAAGGGGAAGATTTCAAGTTTTATGCTAAGCCATACTTTCTCAGGCAAGTAGTGGAAAAATTTTCAAAAAATTACCTTCATAGTAGCAAATGAATTAATTTTTGGTCCCTTCAGAATGTTCTTCATCTGCAGCTTTTATTCTATTGACTACAGACAGCTCAGTTCATGCAAAGATTTGTTTTTTTGGATTTGGCCTCTTTGTTCCTAGGCATTAAGTCATGTTAAAGGGAGTTGAAAGAAATACTTTTCTAAATTTACTGTGCAATGGCTTTTTAATTGTAGCTGGCCAGACAACTCTCTGGGTGTAAATTTTACAGAGTGTGTCTTTTCCTGGGAGGAATCCAGGGGGATTGAACTGCATGGATTCCATTACTGTGAAGAGGAGTCATGTAGTTAAGTCCTTTGTGCTGCTTTTGGAATGTGCCTTACATTTTTATAGGCTGAGACATTAACTTGCAGAATTAGTCAGGCTTGCAGCGAGGCATCTCATTTTTTTTTGCCTGCAGATTGACACTTCCTGGAAGAATTGTAGAGGATGGCAGAGAAAAAGCATCTTATAATACTGATGAAGGTACTGGCTGATGTTATTGATATCTGTGTCATAAAAATGTTGCTATCTCCAGAAGTTTATACTTTAAAACTAAAAAATACCAATAAAACAGTAAATTTGCTGCTTGCAGAACATTTATTGCATGACCAAGACAGTAATCGGATTGGTGAATGTAGCTTCTGTGGCTTGTTTGGTGGAAGGATTAAAAATTAAATAAAGCTTCTTTTCTTCTGTTGGTTCGTGTTTATACAATATAAGTCAGGAGACTCCAAGTAGTTAAATATTCCCTTTCATGTTTGATCATCAAAATCCTGAATTGTTAGGAAATAAGGTTAAAAACATGCACAGGGATCAATGCAAAATAAAATGCTACCTTCATGTGTCCTACTTCTTCTGAGCCTTTCTCATTAGAGGAAGAATGCACATTTGTCTGTCTCAAGTATTTTAATGCAGTAATGGTATTCCTGCTTTCTTTTAAGGTACTTTTACAATTCAGTTGCCCAAGGAGGTTCCTGGCCAATATTTTGAGGGGCTGGACATGCTGACATCTCTTTTAGCACCAAAGAAATCAAGATCAGCAAAACCTTTGGTAGAAGAGATGGGTATGAAAAAAAATCAGTCTTGTTTATACAAGATGATACATGTGTGTAATGAAACAGTTATAGATCTATAGAGTGACGCATGTAGAAAACGACAATATTTTTATTATTGTCTAGTTCAAGGTATGAGAAGGGTGTGAATAAATCAAAGTGTGGGTAAGAGTAGAAATAAATATGTTGCAGATGGTATGCATGTCAACTTTATAGGTTTAGATACATTTGAATTTTTCCAAAATGTGCTTTTAAAATATGCTAATGCTCTGTCGGTCTTTGTACCCCTCTAGTGGCTGTAGATCACACACACAGTTGAATATTCTGCTTTCTACAAATTACAAGTGGACTATGAGCTCAATCGAGGAGCTAATTAAAACCTCAGGTTCTAGTCTTGCTTAGCATCAGTATTTAACAGACAAAAATGTTTGACTGTGTCTGTCTGATTTTTAAATACCTGGCTTAGGTTCTGTCAGGGTTCTCCTAGCATCAAATGCTATTTCAATTTGAGGAAGTGCATTTAAAGTTTGGTGTTCCTGATGTTCATTTTTGGAATTTGGGGAGTTTGAAGCAGGACCTGTGGGTTACAGATCTGTTTAATTCCGTGTTGAGATTTCTTTCAAGATGCAGTAAAATGAGAAGGGCAAATACCAGTAGCACAATAAACCTTCTAAGTAAATAATACGTATTTTTCTATGTAATAATTTTATTTTCCTGGCCATGCCATAAATCAGCTGCCTCTGCTGAGCTGTGTGAAGAGAATGAAGAAGAATTTGACTGGGAAATGGAACAGATTCCTTATGAAGAAAGCACCCCACGACTGCAGCACCCCTATGGGTTTGGGAATTTGCGCTCAGGGGTGTTCCAGAGGCTGCAGGTAGACGCATTTTGTCTTCTCCTCTCTTAAAACTTCTGGGTAACCTGCTGTGTAGGGCTCCTGGCTCACAGGACAACAGCTTTTGAAAAGTTCAACTCAGTTATGGAACTCTCGCTTGCTATTGTATGAATTGTAGTATTGCTGTTTGTGGAGGAAGTATTTACATTCTGTTAGGACATATATGCTGCTTTATTACCATGAGATTGGTGAAGAAATTTCCCTTGGAATGGAAAATAACTACTCAGTGATGTTTAAAAGAGCACTATTAATTTATGTGCAGCCACTTCAGAGAGTTGAGAGTGTTCTCAAAAGTCACAAGAATGGTCTGTGATTTTTGTCTTTGCTGGGGTTGTGTGCTTTTGTTTTACATTGCAAATGTATCATAATGCAAAATAACCTCCCTGCCTTATGATAAAACAGCCTCATGATAATAGAATGAATTCTAAGGAGCTTCAAATAATTGCATTTCCTTGCAATTTTGATGTTTTATGTGCACAGTGGAGCCTTAATTTGGAAGACTTGAAAGGGAGGCTGAAGTTTTTCATGGGGATTTCAGTGCAATGCTGATAGCATCCTTCTTAAATTCTTCCTGAAATAAATCACGTGTGCCATTCCAGTGGCTTGGTCCTATAATTTTGTTGCCATTTGCAGGATGAGCTCAGTGATGTCATTGACATCAAGGATCCAGACCAGACTCCTGCAGAGGAACGTAGGAAGAAACGTTTGGCAGCTGAGGCTGCCAAGTTTGAGCCTGATCATTACCTGTGAGTACTGCTGGACTTCACCTGGCCAATTCCTCTAAACACATTCCCTTGGCACAAAGGATTGCATTTAAGATAACTTTTGGAAAGAGCAGCTTTACTTTTGGTCTGGTTTTGTAGGTATTCTTAGTGTGACACTGACACAAAGCATTGCTCATGTGTTTTTGGGGTAACTCAGCTTGAGTCTGTCTTGAAGGGGGGATGCTGTCAGCTGTTGCAGGATTTTGTTTCATTCTTCAGCAGCTGAGCAGACTCTCCCTGCTGGCATTTTGGGTTGACAAAGTCAGAACTCTGTTTTCACCTTGTGAAAAAAGGGATTAATAAGCCACACTTGTCTAGGAGGGGGCAATTTGAGTTGACAAAGTCAGAACTCTGTTTTCACCTTGTGAAAAAAAAAGGATTAATAAGCCACACTTGTCTAGGAGGGGGCAATTTGAGTTTTGAAGTTATTTAATTTTATCTTGGCCACTTTGTTTTTTGCCTTCATCACATAAAATTTGTTTTACGGTAGAGTGAGGAAAATGTCCAAACCAAGACTTTGTGGGTTTTTTTGTGCTTCATTCCATATAGTGAGGTGAAAATGTTCTTTGTGCCTTTCAGGTTGGAGTATTTCACATCAAGTTAGGGTCAGATAAGTAAAATAAATTAAATCCATGGGTTTTTATTAATATAGATTGATTCCTACAAGATGGATTTGGTGGGAGAGGAGACTAGTCCCCAGTAGGGAAGATTAGAACTGTAGTGTTTTGTGGGGACAGGAAGGTTTAACCCATTTTGAGTCCTTTTAGAAGGTAACTTTGGAATTTTTGCACAATTGAATTTTTCAGAGGCAGCCTCATGTCTTCTGTAACACACAGGAAATAAGGAGTTTTCTTGAGCTGCATTTCACTGGAGCTGCAGTGGTTCCTAACCTCTGATGTGATGCAAATTGCAGTCATTTCAAGTTTCAATTTTAGGCTCTGTGTTGTGGCCTGGTACAGCCACACCAGTTAGTTTAATGGCTGTGTCTTGGTTGTTTCAGAACAGATGATACCAGCCTTCCTCCAGCAAAAATTGTTTTCCTCAGGACAACAGAAGCTCTGGTAGAAATAGGGGCAAACAACTGATGTGGTGGCCTTGAGGAAAATGTTCCCTGGCTGATATCTCTGAGTTGCTTTGACATTGAAGGGAGGCAAAAAAAAAATCTGTCAGTGTGAGAGAGAAGCAGATTGCATTCTGTGTTCAGGTTTTATGTGGTGATTAAGAAGGTATTGAGAAATTTCCTGTATTTTTTTTCCAATTTTCAGTATTTATACCATTGTTTGGCTTGAAGAAAAAGCTCAGATGGTAAGAAGAGGCTTAAAACTTGAATTCTTTGAGATAAATCCTCCCAGAATTACTTGAGATTTTTACCACAGTGGCTTTGTGCTGAGATGGAGCTGATCTGTCTTGCAGAATTCATGTACAACTCTTCTTTTTCCACCTTGCTGCTGCATATCCTTAAAGTCCATCCCCATCCCTGCTTCCCCTTTACCCTTCAGCTGCACAACTTCCTCCCCACAAATTCCCTGGGTCCCAAGTGGGAGAACTACCCAATAAAATCATGGATCTGTCTGAGAAGCCTTTGGAGTGTTTTCCTGTAGCTGCATTCAGAACAAATCAGGTTGGTTCAGCTTCATGTGATGCTGCAAGCTCATTAATTCCCTGGGCTTCTGAGTGGCTCAGGAAAGGTGGAGAAAAGCTGAAATTTAGGAGAATATTGGGGTTTTTTTAATAATTTTCTGCTTTAAAGTCAAAGAATATATTTCTGGCATGGAAAATAACCTGGGGCCAAAGTGAGATGTATTCTATGACTGTGTTAATGTGTACCCACATATAATATGAATTGAAATAAATAGCATATGAAAGTTCTTTCTATTTTCCCTAGAGCTGATTTGTTTGAAGATGAAGCTATTAAGCATCTTTTAAAGTACAAACCCTGGTGGATTGATGCTCATAAAAAGATGGCAGCCTTGCAGGGAGAAAGTCATCAGGAGCATGACAGTCCTGCATTGGGTGAGAATATACACACATATATATATAGAAATATATATAAAAATGTCTATACACATTTGTTGCTTGAATGATAATTGCTGTGATGCCATGTTACAGCTTATTGTTCTTAAAGGAAATTTATTGTTCTATTATATCTATTATTTAGTACATTACTTTATGGGCCTCAGAGACCTTTTTCAAAGAAAACCCTGTTCATTTAGGAACCTAAAGAGATATTTCCAGGGTGAGTAGGTGACCTTGTGGGAGCACTGCTGACAGATAACTGAGGCTGCCTCCCTGCACACAGTGATTACAGAGAGCACTACAAGTTCCTATTGTGCATTTGCTGCTTTTGTTCTTTGTTCATTTCCTATGGCGTATGAAAATCTGATATTCCTCAAGTAGATGATGATAATCCCTTCACCAGAGGTTCTCAGAGCACTGATAATACCTGCACTTCCACATTTTCTCTGGGAGAACAATGGAATTTGGGTAGATGTTATGTATTTTACTGTGAATGTAATCTGATCTTCATTCCTGGTTGCTTTTCAGCCTCTGAAGCCAGAAATTGTTAATTATGTCCATCATAAACATGTGATTTAAAAAAGCCTTGGCCAAAGGTACAAGAAGCTTGAAAATAAAATAATAAGGGGTTTCTTTGTTTGTTTTTATCCATTCACTCCTTACTAAATGAAACACTACTGCTGTTTGCTTGGCTTAAGGAATATAATTAAAAATGAAGAGCTGCTGGATGATTTTAATGATAAGCAATGTCACCTCCAAAGAGGAAAAAGTCTCTTGTTGGGTTTTAGGGGCAACAACAAACTCCTCAAAAGCCTGGCAAGCCTGCTGATGGAAATTACACAGAAAATCGACTTTATAAAGGATGATCTTTGCTCCAAACCATTTGTTATAACAGATATCTATTTAATAAGGATGATAAAAAAAAAAATCTCACCTTCATGGGGCTGAGTGCAGTTCTGTGAGTCTTGAGGGAATTGAAGTAACACAAGAGGCAATCTGGAGTTTGGGTGATGTTAATGACAACAAACCACCCTTTTCTTTGGAAATACCTCACTTTTGGTAACATTTTGGTAGCATTTGTGAATAAGTGACTGAAATGAGTGGAGGTTCCTAAAGCTGAGTGAGCTGTGCTGAAGGAAACCACCATGAGAGGGAGTGCAGGTTCCACTTGAAGGTGTCCTGTGAGTGGAAATGCACAAGGGCAGGAGGTGGCTGCAGGCAGCAGGATGATCCTTGTGCTTTTAAACCCTGTGCTTTTAAAACCCTGTGCTTTTTAAACCCTGTGCTTTTAAAACCCTGTGCTTTTTAAACCCTGTGCTTTTAAAACCCTGTGATTTTTTTACTGCTCTATCCAGCATCAGCAATTCCTGCCTGTCCCGTGTGAGGGAGGATTTGGGCTTGAGTAAAGATGTATTGCTCCAAGTTAAACGTAAAAGTGAGTTTAGAGTGGGAAAGACATAAAAATTAGAAGATTCTTTAAAACTTTTTCTTATTCAGAAACACTGAATAAAGAGAATTAATTTTTTTCTTCCTTTTCCTGACTTGCGTTGGTGTCTTTTCAGTTGTTATCTTCACTGATTTCTTGGAACCAAAAACTTGATTACTTTTGTCTTTGTAATGTCTTTGGCTGCAAGAAGTAATTAGAAGTGCAGATGGCCTTTTTTATTTTTTGCATGACATTGCAATTAACTGAAGATTTTTCTTTGGTTGATTACTGCTCTTATATTTATCCCTGGTTATTTTCTTTTTGTTTTTACATCATCAGGTTCTTCTAATATCTCATTACCAAATTTTTTTCTTTTTGGTTCATCTCTTCTCATTAACATTTAAAATTTTCATCTCTCTTCTGTCCTTTCTTTGAATCTATTTTTATTTGCCCTTTTTACTTTTTCTCCAGCTTGTGTGCATGCTTTGTGTATTTTGCCTTTTTAGAATTTTTCTTATCCCAGGTGTCCTTTTTGTCCATCTTACTGTGTATTCTCTTCCAGCCCTTTTTGTTCACGCTTAAAATGTCTCATTCAAGTCGAGCAATACTCCCATCAAGCCTTATTAATTACACAGCCTTTCCCATGAGGGGATAACATTTTTGGAAGTTTGCTTTCTGCTGCTGCTGAAGTTTACATTAATGTCTTGCTTTTACAGATTCCAGATGAAAGGGTTTGTATTTTCCAACAGTCACATTCAGCTGGTTGAAAGTTCATTTTTACTCTACTTCCAATTGCACTACTGTAAAAAACCCCTCTTTAGGCAACACAATAATCTTCAAAGGCTCATGCTGACATATGTATTTAATCTAACATTTATATGCTCCAAGGATATCTTATTTTGTTCAGGGTAACCTCTCATGCTTACAGTGACTGTTCTTTCTTATTTCTTTTTACAAAGAGAAGCAATTTCCTCTCCAAGTTCCACCTTTCAGTAAGGCTTGGCTCAAATGTATGCCATTACTGGTGGATTCATAAATTTAAGATGGATTACTTTTCTTTTTATATCACATTTCTGCAATTGTGCTGTCTACCTGCTTTGCTCAGTTTTGGGGGCTTTGCATCATGTATTCCTTCCTGGCACTGCTCCTGCTGCAGAGCAGGTTTTATTAAGTGAGGAAATTCTGCTTTTTATTCATGCAAAACTCCTAATGATCAAGCTCCTCTGTAAAATATCTCAGGTTTTAAAAGGCAAGAACAGTAGGAAGAAAGAATGATGTATGGTGTTGATGTGCTTGCAGGAACTGTGGATTTCTTAAGGAATAGTAAAAATGGGTATAAAGGAAATGGGGAGAGCCAGGAAAGTCCAAGTCCAGTGATTGTGTGGAGAATGCCTGGAGCAAGGAGTCAGCAGTGAAGAGAATGTGCTGGAAATCTTCATTTGTGGAGTGCAGGTGGAGGCTTGGGAGGGAATAGAAGATAAATGAAGGAGAGAAAATTTGAAGAATTGCAAAGGCAGGGGAGGGATGAACAAACTCGAGTGTGAGTATGGGTGTGTAGAGGGATAAATTGTGTTTTTAGAACTTTTGGCTCACTTCCTGAAAAATCAGGGCTCTTCTGATCACTTTAGGGAGTCTCAAAGACGACCACAATCTGCAGCTTTCCAAAAACAGCCCCATGGGTGAGGGGAAGAGCTTTTGCTGAATCCTCAGTGCCACCCTTTGAGGGGCAGTCTGTACAGCAAAGAGGTGGGAAGTTCCATGAACCTCTCCTGACTCTGCAGGTTGCAACAAATTGAAGAAATTGAACAAAAAATCAGCTGTTAATTGTTCAAGTTTACATTATTATTGACTCTTTTTAAGGCAGTGTCCAGCAGTGGGGAAGATGCTGCCCCTGCACAAAGGCTTTGGGGGACTCCAGTCAGAGTTGTGCTGCCTTTCTTCTTGTAATGGTTTAGGAAGAGCTGGAAAAGAAACTTGTTTGCTGCTGATTAATATCAATAATGCACTAACTTTATTCTGACTAATCTGTTCTCTGCTGACTGTTCTCTTCCTTCATCTGATGTTGCTGATTTCCTAACCTACACAGATAGAAGCACACATTTAAAAACCTTTAAATTGTAATACAATATTTTAGTTTAAAAAAAAAGAGGGGGAGAGGTCAGTTGTGCTCAGTTCTTTCCCTTTGGGAGAGCTGTGGGATTCAAGACTTGGCTTGACAGGATCATAAACTGAGGCTCAGATTATCAGAGGTGCTTCCTGACCTGCACTTTGCTGGCTGACCACTGAGCCAGCTCGCTGTGTGGGTCCAGCACATTTTATCTAAGTGCCCCTAACACTTTTAGAGCTGCAAGTGTCATAGGAGTGTGGAGATAGAGATCTCCCAGTGATTTAAGTGGTGTTATCACAGTGTAAAATAGCAGTAGGGCTGTAACTAAACACCCTCTGGCTGTCAGAGCTCATCCTCCCCTCTGAGATTAAACTCTGCTTCACTGACACTGCTACTGGAGGACAATTTGAAGTATCTTCTTTTTTAACATGAGGAATAGCCGGCTTAAAACGAGTAGAAGAGGTGATTAAAATGTGAAGGTAATGTCTGCAGTCTCATCTGTCAGAAACTCAGAGATGGATGTCTGGCTCCTTTAGATGTGGATATATTAACACACATTTATACTCTGGCATGGTTTTGCCACTGGCAAATACACAAAGCAATTTTAAATCTAAGTTACACAAAATTTGCCAATTTAGCTTACTTGATAAGAAGCAGCAAGTGCAGCTTTGCATTAGATTAATACTGATTGTGGTGCAGATTGTTAGCTAAAATTTGGCAGTGTAAGTGTACAAAAGTGTACAGGCTAATTCAGCAGAAATGTAATTACAATTTTAATTGTTCTGATAATTTCACACCATGTACTTGGAAGTTTTGTACAGCAAAAACAAAGGTGGTGGTTTGGACATGTTAATAATGAGTTTCAGGCCTGGATAATTAATTGTTCAAAAACTTCAGGCAATGGATAGAATTTTTTTTTAAACATTGAAGTCTTTTCTCAGAGAAGGGTATTTTATTTCTAACACCTGGCACTTTGCAGCAACTTAATGAACATCTTGGAACATCTTGAATTGTCTAGTCTACATCTTGTTTATGTGTTTATGGTCCAGTTGGAGATGTTATGATTCTTCAGAGTTTGAATTGTTAAGGAAGAAAACTTTCCTGCTGTATTTCATGAATTTCACTGGGAGTTTATTTGCTGTTAAAAAATTTAGTGTGGTTCATGTTTACATTGAAGAATAAACTTATAAAGAAATGAACACAAAAAACAGAGTTAGAGCTACCATAGTCTTTCTAAATTGTCACTTGCCTCTGGAATTTTGTCCCTCATTTTACTCAGATCCTGATTGTGCATTTATTCCTGTATAAGATATCCAGGCTTCCCCAGAAATCCTTGGCACCTGGAGAGGTTCAAAATCATCAATGTGTACATGCAGTGCTGTGCTGGAGCTTGACATTGAAATGAATATACCAGAGCTTAATAAAAGTTAAAAAGGAAAGTGAGAGTGATTTAGGCTTTTTCTTGAGTAATGGGTGACTTGTGATTAGTTACAGGCTCCTTTTTAAAGCCACTGTTGAAGTAGTATTACCACCTGTTAAAATGAATGTGCCAGCTTTAAATTCATAATCAATTATCCTTTTACTTTTTATAGTTGTCTTCTCTGAGGAAGAGAGAGAGCAGATGAGAAAGTTCACAAATAAATCTTATCTTCTGGATAAAAGGAGCCGTCACCACGTGTATCTTGGATTAATTGATATTCTTCTGGCATATTGCTACGAGATCTGTGTCAATGAAGGGGACAAGAATGTGAGTTTAAAAAAGTAAAAAATGTGTTTTAGGAAGCTAGTGCTGGACCCTGTACTGGAACTTACATTTAAGGGAACTTACCTTTAAAATTAACTTACTCCCAGGCATTAAACATACATGATGAAGTTAAAATGAAGGACTTTATATCTCTAGATTTGGTGCATGTGGGGATTAATTAGGATTTCTAAATTCTTGTGTTCTTCTGCAGCAATAGGAAAAATGTGGAGTAGCAGGAGATTCCTGACAGTTGTGTAGTTGTGATTTGTGTATCTTGGTTTATACAAATTTAACAATGTAATTGTTCTTTTCTGTTCTGTGGGGATACCTTGCCCTCCTGGAATTGCTTCCCAACTTTGTGCCTCACATCTCCTGTGCTGGCATGAGCCAAAGAGATATTTCTTTCAAATGCCTTTAACCAAAATATTGGCACATGTAACCAGAACCATTCTGGTTTAATCAGACTGACAGGTAGAATGACAAGCAAAATTCTGATTCACCACAATAATCTGGGATTGTTGTGTTGCATGTTAGAGCTGCACAGAATTGCCAAGGACCACAGTTTTTTATTGGTTTTGCAGTAACTGTATGATGTGTGTGGAAAACACACTGGGGTTTTCTCTCCTTTCCCTCCCTGCCCTTTTTTTTAATTCCTATTTAATAGGAAAACCAAGTCATTCAGGCCACACAAATCTTTACTAGAGCCAGGATTATAGATCAAGGCTTTCTGGCTTTTTGCCTCCATTATCCCACTGGACCACACTTCCACTCAAATCCTATGAATCTGTCACATATTAAAAATAATGACATTTTACATGTACTGCTGGCTTCAGGACCCTCTCTGCAAGCCAGAAGTCTTGAGCTATTCTCATGAAACAAGGCATTTGAGCTTGGCTTTTGTTGATTCAACTCTGTTGCTTTGTGCAAAGGGACAGAATTCCAGTAAAATACCATTTCTCTCTGTACTGCTGTTACATTTAAAGATTTTGTGCATGAACTGGATCGTCCTGCTCTGTAAACAAACTCAGTTATTCTACATATGCATTGCAATGTCATTTTTAATGCTGTCCTGTGGCCATTTCAATGCACATAATGTAATTACTGCTTCTTATTCACAAAGGTTCTTAAGTTGCTGCCAGGGTGTTATCTGAAATAGTTTGCCAGCACTGTTGGATTAGATAATTCTTGTTTTACTGTCTCCTCTTAAAATCAGGTTGAATCGTCTTGGAACATCAGGAAACTGAGTGCAACACTGTGCTGGCTGGAGGTAAGGTACAAGGAAAGTTTTGTGTTGCATTTTTGCTGGGTGTACTTGGAGTTTTTTTGGTGTTTTGTGTTGTTTCTGTGCCAAGTTTGCTCTTTCAGCATTGAAGATGAATTAATTGTATATCCTGTTTTTAATGGTCCCAGAGATTGATTTCTGGGCTCCAGAAGTTAGTGGGCACGTTTTGCTTTACCTGCCCTCTTCTTTTCAGCTTTACTCTTGGAATAATAAAGGTTGGAAAAGACCTTTAAGATGTTCAGGTCCACCCATTACAGCACAATCACCATGCTCACCATTAAACCAATCCCTGGTTTAGTTGCTGCTCAGCCTTTGGAGCCAGCAGAGATCAGAGGAAACCCTGAATTCCATTCTCTCCACATTCACATTGTCCACTGAAGGCACCCAGGCCTGTGCCAAATTTGACAGAGCTGGAGTTGGGAAGGGCTTGACCTGGCCTGAAATCCATGAATGCTTAAAATGCAGGAAGGTGGAAAGGACTCTCCCAGCTCAGTCCTGAAATGGCTGAGCCAAGTCTCACTGTGCAGGCTCAGAACTGGAATTGGACAGGAATTTTGGGTCCAGTCCTTCAGACTTGGCCAGTAGTGTTGAATCTTACATTCAGTTATAACTTGTCCTGTCACAACAGGTTTTTTCTTTTATTTTGGGTTCTGCAGTAGCAGGTTGCAAAGGGCAAGTTAAAATGCCCTGGTTGCCTTAATTCATGATTTTTTTTTTCCAGATCCTTGATCTAACACAGTGAAGGAGCTTTCTTGGTGCAGCCTGTGCCAACAGTGTATTTCACACCTAGCAAACTCACAATCCTGGCACCAAGCTGTTAGTAGCCATCTCTGTTAGACAAACCATTAGGGCTGGGGGTTTTTATCATTCTGTACAGAAAAAAATTGCCTCAGCTTTGGTTTGTTCAAGCTGCCTGACATTTTGCTGGTCATGGCATGTGCACACCTTAGCCTCTAAATATTAAATCACAAACCATAAATGATTTAAATGCTTGCTGGTGACCAATTAAAATGAACAATGGCTTGAGGTAGTCACAGAATCCAAAGAAATGCTGGCTGTCAGCAAAGTGCTTTTATTAATTTTAATAGATTGAGAGTTCAAGATGAAATAGGGGGTTTTAAAATTAATTAATAAATGGAGCATTTTGTCTTGAAAAGTGAAAGCTGGAAGGGAAATCACTCTTAAGAAAGTCTTTAATAACTCCTTAATGCCTCTGGCCTGAGTAAATTAGAAGTGTTCCTCACTCATGAAGGAGGACAATGAACTGTTTCTCCCCAGGCAGGTATATTTATCCCTGTCTTGAATATCTAGAATTTTCATGAGAAGCAGAGTCATGTATCATTTTTAAAGATCTTATAGGTACACATGTATTTGGTTAATATCATATGGATTGAATTTTTCTTTATTCTTAAAAGGCCTTTTATAGCTTCTCTTTAATATATATAATAATGTGGGACAGATGTAATTTATTGCTTTAATGTAAAGGATGGCAAAGTCTTGAGTGAGATGTTTTATTCCCATGTTCTCTGTGTTCTTTTTTTAATCCCAAACCACTAAAATGTACAGGACTTCTGTTATCCTGCCTTGCAAACTCAATGTGCAGTGTCTTGTTTCTATTTAACGTGTACATTTCCATAGCTGTTCAAATACAGATTTTTAGAAGCATAATAAATCAAAAATGTGCCCTTTTTTCCCCCTCACATTGTGCTATGGCTTTTTTCCTTAAAGGAGAATAAGCACACAGACTAATTCAGATTTTTCACTGATGCACACAGACTAATGCAGATTTTTCACTGATGCTCTCAGAGTTTCTCCAGCATCCATGATGTCCTGGTATCTTTTGGAAGAAGAGTGCTGTGCTATCCCCTGTACAGAAATTTTGGGCTGGTGACACGTGCCTGCAATGACACAGTCATGATTCTGCAGCTGGGTGAGTGTTCAGGGACTGGAAGTTAAGCACAACCATCTTTATACCTTGGCTTATTAAAGTTACCTGCAACTTCTTTATTTTGCATGAGTTACTTCTTTGAGAAAAGCGTGGCATTTATTTTTTGGACAGAAGGATCACTGAGAAGCAGTGCTTGAGTGGTTTATTTTAAATGCTTGTGAGTTGCAGGATTAAAAACCCACACAAATGGCAATATTAATCTTTACTACTGCCAAAAGCTGTTGCTGATTGAAAATCCCATTGACATTCTAACAGTCAGGGAGTGAAGTTTGGAGGGGAAGATGGATGCTGTCCCTCCTCACTTATCTGCACTGCCTTATGTTGCTGTTCATAAGTGTGAAAAAGAAAATTCTGATAACAAAACTCAGTGCTGACAAAGTTTTTTCTGAGGAGGATGGTTCATGAGAGGTAAGAAATTTGCTTTTTCTTTTAATGTCACAATGGAAAGTGGTGTTCCAGTGGACATTCAGTGATCCAGTGAAATAGTGCCTGACTGAATAAGTTATTTCCAGGATGTTTTAAATTAAAAGTTTGTAGAGTTCTTCTCTTGTATCTCAGAATATTGTTCCATTAAAAAGAAACAATAACAGCAGAGTTCAGTTTATCTTTTGATGAATGCTCCTCTTTGAAAATGGGGAAAAACACATAGAAGTCTGTGGGGAAAAAGAATGTAAAATAGAGATATATGACACAAACTTTCCTTCCAAATGCACAGTATTTGGAATACAAATTTCACAGGATGAAAGCTGGGAGAATTTCATGATGGTCTAAAATCAGATCATCATCTCAAATGGCACATACAGAGCTGGGGTCAAATTTTATCCCCATTTTGAGATGGTTTTGAATAGAAAGAGGACTGAGTTTCTGTAAAATTCAGGTTTCAGGCTGCTCTCTGGCAGCTGTCCCAGCAAGGAGCTCCAGGAGGATCCAGTGATCTACAGACACATTCTGACTTTCCTGTTACACACACTGGAAGCTTCTTGCTTTTAAACAAAACTAGTAGGGTTTTTTGAATAAACAGGAAGTAGTATGTGCACATAAAAAGCTGTTTATTTACTGATCAGTGGAATGCAGAGCTGTAACTGTGCAAAACCTGACAGGCAGACATTTGATTCTTTGCCTGATGCAGGATTCCCTGTTTCAGATCTGGCAAGATTTGCAGCCTCTCATTAGAACCTCATTAAGCTACTATAATCCAAAACTTCTAATTTATGAAGAAAGACATTTTGAGTTGTGAATTAGTGTGGCATTCACTGAGGTACATTAGTTGGCAGATGAGTAACAGGAGTGGATGTTGGAAATCCTTTGGGCTGACAGCTTGACAGCTGGAACCTGAAAAAATCAGCAAAAGTTTAATTCCACACATTTCTTTGTGAAAGAGCACACTTCTTGTTAGTCAAAATAGTGATGGTTGACAAGCATTGATGGGGATATAATTGAAAAGTTACTAGTTTTATTTGGGATTTTAGGTTTTCTTTGCTGACTTGGTTTCCAAAACTAGTGGGTTTTTTTCTGTTCTGTTTGCCATGGCTTTTTGCTCCCCCTGTTCCTCCTCCTTATTGCCATCTTCCTCACCCTTAACTTTCATTCTCTGGCTGTAATTTTTCAGCATGCAGTTACTTGCAAATAAGCAAACAAATTTTGTGCTTGAACAGCAGGGGGAGTTCTGATCTTTTTTGTTTCCTTTTTTTTTTTCTCCTCTCCTCTAAATCTGTAAAATGTAATTTCATCCCTGTTCAGGTTTCATAGCCTAGGAGGAGCCAGTCTCTTGGGAGAGGGTTATTAGATTCCATTTGCAGTGGTGGCTGTTTTCATTTGAATGTGGGTTTTTTTTCCCTACCATTAAATGGTGAAAATAATTTTTTTTAAGTGTTCCAGCACTTAACCCTTTAGCAACTGTCATCAGAAAACTAAGTTGGGAAATTCCAGCTAATTGGAATGTTGCATATGAAGCAAAAGCCAAACTGACAACAGAAAGTTTTCTGGTTGTGGAGTGGGAACACATTTTAAATCTTGCACTGTATTTATTGACTGTGTGTCAAATGGCTCCTTGCTGAACATGAAGTGTGTTTTTTCTTTGGTTTTGGCAAACTATTCTATGACTAGCAGAAGTAGAAGTTCTCCCTAATTCCAGGCCCTGGTGTGCTCTTAGGTCATGATTACCTTGCCCCTCACAATTCCATGAGCTTGGCCCTGCTGTGAGCTGTGTGCTCCCAGCTTTGTTATTTCCAGCACTGCTGTTTGTGTAGGCATAAAGAGAAAAAATGCTCCTCTTAGGAGAGATGGTGGAGCATAACTCCTTGTTATTTGTGAGCTACTTTTCCATTTAGTTTTTTCCTTTTTCAATGCCCTGCCTGTGTGTGTCCGGGCTGGGGCCAGCAGAGCTGGGAGCAGTGCAGGAGCTGGGGCTGCTTCAGCTGTGGAAAATTACACACATGGCAGAGATCCCTGCTGGATCCTGGGGCTCCCCAGGGATGGGGATGCTGAAGGACACAGTTCCAGTGCTGCTGTTCCCAACCTGGCCATCAGCCCCACTTTCCAAGGTGGTTGGAGATCCTGTGGTTATTAAACCCTCAGGTGTGAGGTGATCAAGATGAGCTGGTACGATTTCTTGTGAATCACAAAGCCAAAAATCTGTTTCCAGGGAAAGCTGCAGTTTTGAAATGTCTGCTGGACATTCACAAGATTTTTATGGAGAGTGACCCTGCCTACATCCTTAATGATCTCTTCATTACAGACTATTGCATCTGGATCCAGAAAGTCAAGTAAGTTACTGATGTGGGAGATGTTTTTAGATACTTCATCTGTGAACAAATATCAGTAAAATAAATTGTCTCCTAACTGTCCAGCAGTTTTTGATACAGAAGTAAAGACATTCAGCACATGCTTTTAATACAGTCACACCATTGGAGAAGGGAGGGAGGAATTGGATTTTAAATAAAAATGTGAATTTTCATTAATAAGGGGAAAAACCTTCTGGGGAATTCTCATTCTATTGTGATCTTTCTTAGGAAGAGAAATGTTTATGTAGCACTTACATAACTTCAGGAGAAAAATTGGAAGGCGCTTCCAGTTCAAAACTTGACAGCACATGCAAAGCATTCCCAGCTGCATGGAACATTGATTTATGGACTGTAGCAGTTGCACCAATTGATTATTAACACCAGAACAAGTGTCACAAATCCCCATGTGCTCTGTGCTCCTGCTGCTCTCCCTGGCACTGTGGGAAGCTTTGGCTTCCCCTGCTTGAGAGAGGAGAGGGATTCTGCCACCTCCAGACAAAACCCCTGCACTCAGTGTCTCACCTGTGTTCTTTTAATGCAGTCAGCATGGCTTATTTCCAGAGTTTTGGGTAGTTTTCAGCCAGACTGGTTGGAATACCAGCATGTTTTAATGGCTTAAAACCAAAAGTATCAGTAGGAAAACAGTGGGAAGTGGATTAAATGATTAAAGCAAGCTGCATGTTCAAATCTTACTAAGCTTTATATTGTTCTTGTCAGATTTACTCTGTTTTTCGTACAGCTTTTGTATTTTTCCTTCCTTTTTCATATCTTCACAGGCTTCTCTGAAAGCCCACAAAAGGTGTGAGTTGGAACTGGCATGACTAATACACACACACAAAGTGTCATTGTCTTATTTGTTAATACAGCAGTGCAGACTCCTAAACCAGTGGCTAAAATAGTCTTTGTATTTAACAGGAGATAAAATACCTGAAGTGCACAAACAGTGAAGGGGATGTAGAGGGAAGCTGGTAATAATTGTGGTCAGAAGGGGGGGATGAGACAGAGAATTGAGGCAGCCTGCACAGGCTCTCATGCTTAGGTGTGACTTTAGCAGTATTTCCTGAATTAAAGACCCTCAGTTCATAACTGCTCATAATGGTTTGTAAATGTTGATTCTTATTCTTTCAGTGACTGTTCCTATAGTTAACGATACATAAAATCCTTCAAAACAATTACAGGTGTTTCCAAACCTTTTGATTCATCAATCCTGCTTGATTCCTGAAACAGCCAGTTCATTTTACACGGTCATGTTTGAGGAGGCCTTTTTCAACCACACCTTAAATGTGTGGGAAATTCACCAAGTATGGGCAAATTCAGGTTGAAGTTGAGTAGGAAAAGTGCAGTAAATAAAGGAGAAAGTTATTTCATGGGTCTTTCACAAAGAAATGAGTCATTAAGCAGCAATACCTCTGCTGCCCATATCAATGAATATAATGTCTAGCAAGCCAGTCATAAAGCCCAGTTTTCTTTAAATCCAGCCCAGGAAAATGCACAGTAGCTATAAGTGACTGATAGATTAACACATTTCCTCCCAGACTCTCACATTATGTCCCAGTTAAGCAGAACTGACAGCTGCTGGAAAGAGGGCAATTAAGCTATCTTATTGTCAGAGTGACATGGCACAATGGCTGTCTGTCATTAGGAGAGCAGGAGAGAGAGAGAGGAGCTGCAGAACCCAGTCCTATTTTTAGGCCTGAATCAGGACAGCATTTAAGCATATGCTGCAGTCATTGCTGTGCAGTTCAGCAGTGTTTGAAGTTCAGCAAGTGCAAAGGGAATGGGAACACTTGGTTTTTGTTCCTTTTTGTTGAAGGGAACAACTCAGCTCACTTGTCATTCAGGACAGACCTTGACAGGGTGGTGATTTGTCTGTTCAAGGCAGGGGGTCCCAGCTCCCCAGGGTGAGGCACCTGCAGAGGAGGGTGGTGCATCTTCCCTTTCAGGGAAGAAAGCTGTGACATGTCTCTGTTAATTCTCTCTGAAGCACTGGCACAGTTTCCCAGAGCAGCTGTGGCTGTCCCTGGATCCCTGGCAGGGTCCAAGGCCAGGCTGGACACTGGGGCTTGGAGCAGCCTGGTGTCCCTGCCCATGGCAGGGAGGTGGGTTGAGGTGAGCTTTAAGGTCCCTTCCCAGCCAAACCATTCTGTGATTCTGTAATTGCTGTTGTGGAAGAGTTTTGGGAGGGGAGGGTGTTTATATGCATTCCTGTGGTGGTCTTCAGTGTTACAGTTATTTCCATCACCACTCAGTCTGGATGCTTCCCTGGTTTTGTTTCTTAGCTTTTACTTGCTCCACACAGGCTTCATTAACTTCCTTTGTCTCCATTTCCTCCTGTCTTTCTGTGGCTGAGGATACTGTCAAAATCCATGGAGGATTTTCCTTTTCTCCTCTTTCCCTGTAAGCAACAAACTCCTAGCAGAGGCTAGGACCTCTTTTTAAACAGTTAAAACAGACTCTAGGTTCTTTTTAGTGAAGAATCTGGGCACTTTAAAGCCAGCTGGAAACAAGCCCTTCAGCTCACCTGTGCTGGCACAAATCTCTGGCTTTAGGAAGAAAGTTTGGCACAGGCTAACCCATAATGGATCTATCCAGTGAAAGAGAGCTCACAGTCCCATTCTGGATGAAGAGAAACACCCCTGCTAGGTACTAGTCTTTAAATATTGCATGTGAATACAAAATCCTTATAGCCAGCAGTGTGTCAATAGCTAATTACAAATTTGGTTTGAGATCATAGTTTGGCTGTGGGTAAATTAGATGAATAAGTGAATGTGTCACTGGGCTGGCAAAAGCTGATTTATTTTAAGCACAGTGTATCCAGAATTGGAAATGATAAAGATGCTGAATAAAACACACACAGGTGGCTAATGGGGATGGGGAGTTCAAGCTAGGTCTGGAATTCTAAGGATTTTTTTGTTTAGGTTTTTTTTTCCACCCCCAGAAAAATTACTAAATTATGTTATTCAGGTGCCTGTTGCTAAGAGAAAAGTAGATTCCCAAATGTGTTAGACAATGGGAGATATTAGCAAGTGTAGCTCAAAATTTCATCTTTCTGCTTGCTACCTTAAAGCTAGTTTTACCTTTCCAGGTTCCTAGTATTTCCCTTCAAGCTGCTTGTGAAGTGACTACTAATAATTCCATCCATTGTGTGAAGTGGCATGTAAATCCTTTTAAGTGTTGTTAGGTTTTGAAGAAAGGAAGCATGTTGCTCAGCCAAACTTATCAGAAAAGAGGGAAAAGTAAATGTTAACCTGGGTAACAAAAGCTTGACAAAGACCTATGGAGGCAGCTTGTGGTAAATCTCAGCAGGTGGTGTCAACATTTCTGTTGAAAAGCCAGATGCAGCCAGATGGAAAATTGCATCTTTAACCCCTGAGGTCATAATGACATGTCATCACTTCATTTGATCCCCCTGCTAAGTGAGCTTATCATCCACCCTGCTGTCACTTCTGTTATTGCTTTCATTTCCATAATAAAATTAAATTTAATTTGCCTGGTTTGCATGCTTTTGTTCTTTAGGTCCGAGCTTTTCCAAGCCACTCTGATACATATGGCAGTGAAATTAGAGCTGAACTGGTGTTCTAAGCCTGGGTTTTCTCCATCTTTCACACCTTCCTTTAGGCAGAAGGGGGTGAGGGAGAGGAGAGGGATTTTTGGGGAAAGCACTGGTTGGTTGGTGGCTGCAGTATGGGCAGCTGAGAGCAGGGCACTCCAGGTGAGCATTTACTGCAGGAGAGCTTTTTCTCCCTTGTCAGGAGTGTGTGTGACCCCACAGGAGCTGTGTCCTTTAGAGAAGTCAATAGTTTCCACACTGTCTCTTGCTGTGCTGAGGTTCCTTTGTGTGGCCTCATGTCTTTCTCCAGCGTTTTGTGTTCCCCTTTGTGCCAGGCTCTATTCACATGGTGGTTTTTGGCTGCTGTTGTGCATGTGTGCCTGCTGGCCATGACATGGGTGGGAGGCTGAGCAGCTTCCTTCAATCCCTGGCCAGGGAGTACCAGTTCTGCACCCCTGCTTAAGGACCAGCTCCAGCCCATGGCAATTTAAACTATTTTTACCAAATATTTATGTGCATATTTAACTTTAAACGTTTACCACTTTACTGTTTGTAAATGTGTATTATCTGTGTTCCTGAATTGGAGGTGAAGCTGTGAGTGCTCCTGGCAGTTTTCCAGGCTTTAGTGCTCTCAGCATGGAATCACAGAGTGGTTTGGATTGGAAAGGACTGAGAAGATCCAGTTCCAACCCTTTGCACTCCCAGGTCACTCATCCCTGCAGCCTGCCTGTTGTACAGTTGTTTGCTACTCTTAGTTTCATAGTTTTATGGGTGTGATGTGTGCAGGAGAATGCTTGATCCCTTCTATGTTTTTCTCCTCTTTACCATAGCATGAGATGACAAAGATGATTGTTTGTGTTGTGTTTTGTAGTAGCTTCCACACGTGCAGTGAAGGGGAGCTGTGAGCTGAGCCAGCTGAGCTGTTAAATTGCCTTGCTGTCTTCTGTGGAACTGTATCTGCAACTTCTTTGTTCCCCTTCACAAATCCGTGCTCTGCACCCTGAGACAAATGTGATGGAGCTAATTTTGGTGACTGTAGGTGTAACGTGCCAGCTTGAGCACAGACTCCTTGATTTGAAGGAAAAACCAGGATTCCTGGTGGCATTTATACAGTCTCTGTAGAAGCTGCTGTCTTCATTGGAGCTAACTAAATTAAAAATCAGACATTCCTGAGCATGTCATATTTGCTTCTCCTGGTTTGCAGGTGAGACAGCCCCTGAAAGGTGGGCTGGCCTCCTAGTTCTGTTTTCCTTTTCATGTCTTCCTTACAGTCGAAGCCTTGTCCTTGTTACACTATAATTACCCAGTCTGAAGCCAGCAGGGAGTTGCTGCTTGATGTGTAGGATGTGAATTTCTCCTAAATAAATGTAGGATTAATTACATTCACAGCATGTCACGGAGGTGATGAGATCCACTGTGATTGTTCAGGCTCCCTCCTCTTTTCCCCAGGTTTCCTGAATCCCTTGTTTAATCAATACAGTGTAATGTTGCCCTGAAGTGTTAAGGCCTGATGCTGCAAAGGCATGAATGAGTCTAGGAAAAAAAAATAAATATTTGAGATGCAGGATTTTTACTGCCTATGTTACATCAGATCCTAAAGTGCACAAGGGAGTGAAGAACTCAGCTTTAAGTATTGTAGTTTCAGTCCATTGCATTGGTTTTACCTCAGGCTTTTGCTAGATTTGGGAAAATATTTTGTAACATATCAACATCTTTAAGCTTTCCATGAATGTAAATAGAATTTCAACATGCATTCTGATGACATGTTAAAATAATTTGTGAAATTGATCATTTATCTGCAAACTGAAGAAATTTGATTTGGTTATTATTTGCTAAAATGTGGAAAACTTTGAAAAACGTTTCAAAGTGTGCAGAAAATATCTTGATTGTGCCATTTTTGCAGCTGTTTCTTCTTGGCATTTTTGTTTTCTTCAGTGTTTTGAGGTTTTGAAAAACTCAAAGTACTTGAAAAGACACAAGGCAGGCTTTTAAAAGCTTTTTGGTATTTGCTTTTCTGCTGCTTGTAGGGTTGATATTCATAGATTTGGGCTGGAGGGGACATTAAAGGTCATTCCATTCCATCCCCTGCCATGGCCAGGGACACTTGCAGCCATCCCAGGCTGCTCCAGCCTGGCCTTGGGCACTGCCAGGGATCCAGGGGCAGCCACCCCTGCTCTGGGCACCTGTGCCAGGGCCTCACACCCTCACAGGGAAGGATTTTTTTCCATACTCATGCAGTCCTGTTTCACCTTTTTGGCATTTTCATGTCCCTAGGAAGGGTTTGATTGTAACCTCTGAAACTCAGGACTGTCCTACTGACTGAGGAGTGAATGGAGTTACTCCTGTGGCCTCAGCACCTCCACTGGGAAAATACTGAGTTCAGGTAGCATTCAGGAACAAAACTGTCCTAAAAGGCTTTCCAAATGAGGCACCGCTAAAGATAGTTTATTAAATTTTTGATTTGCGATGGGAGGAAAGAGGGAATGTGTTAACACATCATAAAAATGAGTTGGTGCTTTAAAGCATTCTCAAATGTTAAAGGAATATGCTAATTTTCAGCTGTTAACCTCCTGCATCCAGCAGCCCTGATTCCAAAGAACAAAGGCACGAGCAGTAATATATTCTGGATGAAAATCCTGCCTCTTGGCTCTGTGGGATTAATCTGATTTGTACAGCACGTTTAAAGCACTCCATGCAGTTGGGGCGTGAGGGAAATGCCCCTCATGGTTGTTGCACTGTGGTAGAATCCTGGGCAGCTGTTCCCTGCTCTGCCTGGATTTGGGTTTACCTTCATTGCAGCCTTAGTTTAGTGGAGGCTGCAGTAGTTTCAGGTTTCATTAAAACTCCAGTTTTGTGTGTGTGTGTGCTGCAGAGAAAAGCCAAATTGCTTTCATGGTGCTGCTTTGAAAGCAGCTTTGCCATCAGTGTGTGTTTCTAGCTGATGTTGTGCTGCAGCCAGTTGTGTTCCCTTATCAGGTGGTGTAAGAACCCCATCACAAAACCCCTTAACTTGATCTGGTTTGATCTGTTTTGCAGTGAGAGGATTATATTTCTGACCATAGCTTTTTAATGATAATGTCATTGTGGTAGCACTGAAGCCATGCAATTCTCTGCCCCTACTCCCTGCAAAACAAAAAACCTATTTTGAAGGTTTTTGATTTGGTTACTCTTTCTTTTGCTGTTGTGCTTCAGTGCAGGTACAAGGACAAACCCCAAGCCCTTGGTGCTGTTCATGGTCACACCTGGGCCAGCTGAGGCAGCTGGGCTTTCTCAGGCTGCACCCTCCTGTCCTGTCAGGACTTCAGGACTACAATCCCCAATTATTGTAGCTCATGACTACAATCCCCAATTATTGTAATTCCTTCTTAGCAGGTTTTACAAGCTGGCATTACTGCTGCTGGCAGGCAGTTGAGTGTGCAGCACCGCTTGCTGCCTGCTTGGAGTACTCATGCTGTGCTGGGTTTGCTTCCCATTCACTTCCTTGGTGGCCTGGGGTGCTGAATTAACTTTGAGCTGTCCCAGCTGCTCTCACCAATAATGAGAGTGGCTACTTCAGATGGTCTTTGAGATTAATTTAATGCATATTTAAAAATCTGTAAGAAAATACATAATGCCTCCTGTTAGAGTTTTTTTTCTTTTTTTTTTTTTTGTGGCATTGTTACTTATTTAAAGGTATAAAATAAATTGCACAGGCTGTCCCAGAGTTGCCATAAGTGCTTATTTGAACAATGTGCATTTTAATGCCAGTGAGTCTAAAATGACACAGTAAAAGCTTGTGGAGCACAGTTATGGATTGGAGAATAAAAGACAGTTGAGGGCAACAGCATCAGAAAAATAAGTTGGGTCATGCTTGAGAGCAGTTTGAACCTGAGCAGGTGAGAGGGTGAGTGCACTTCAGCTGAAGAAGCAGAGGAGTGTCATTTAGAAAAAGGAAATGGCATGACCTTAAAATGCATCATTTGTAAGACTGTGTTAAAACACTGATTCTAGTGCTTGTTCAAAAAGATGTTGAAAAATGGAGAGGATTAGGGGGGGAAGTGCTTCATGAATGTAAATGTCTGAGTGACCTGTGTTAAGCCAAGACATCAAATAAATTGGTAAGAAAATTACAGGTTGATTAGGACTTGTCTACAAGTATGATGGGACAGAGATTTCAGGTTTTAGCCACTGAGTTGTATTAAAAAAAACCAAAACCACATGGTCTATTTGAACAGGAAAAATTCAGGCAGCAATAAATTTTCACATTTTCCTAGTGAAAAGTAATTGACTCATTCTTCCTGTGTTGTTGGGTAATTCTGTGTAGTCTTGTTTCTATCAAAATTGCACAGCTCAGATAAACACATTTTGGTTCAAACCTGAGCTCTGGGTCTGATACAGAAAGTATTGGAGACTCTGAGCAATTTATTATGCTACTAAACCAGGAAATGCTCTCATTTCCCTTAAAACTTAGGTAGGACTTTACCAGTTTATCAAAGAGAATGTTGACTGTTGGTAAAATCCCCAAATTTATTTCTTTTCATCCCAAGTCATCTCATACACCTTAGATCACAGTTCTTGGATTTAAAACCAGTTGCTAATAATTTGCAGGCGCATTCTGTGTGTCTCTTTCAGTGTTTTGATACATCTTTTTAAAACAATTTGTTTGTTAGCTGCCAGTGCCTTTCCTTAGGTCCTGCATCTTGTTTGAGGCCTGAGCTGTCACTTCAGGTGTCTGTAAAGCAGGAGAGCTCTTGTAAATAACAATACCCAACTAATCTAGTACACCGATTGAGGAGCCTTAAGGCAGAACACTGCCCTGAGGGCTCAGAAAGGTGATAGACAGGTGTGTATAATACCAGAAATTCCCCCTCATGTATGTTTTAGCAAGCCCTGTAAAACATGGATTTTTAACAAGGGATTTAATCTCTCCTTCCAGCTGCTAGTTGCAGTTTCCTTTGATGTTTTTGCTCTCCTGCCCTCTGTTGTTTTTTCTTATTTATTCCATCACTTTTCTATAGCTCAGATTCCTTGAGGCTGTGTCTGAATGTGCCTTGCTGTGGGCAGAGAAGGCAGAAGAAGAAAGCCATTTTTTTGCCCCCTCAGGCTACTGCTTTGATTTTCCAAAGTTGTTGGGAGGCAGTTCCTGTGTGCCTGCAGAAGGGTCAGTGATCTGTGTCGTGTCTTTTCAGGCAGCACAGCTCAGCTGAGTGCATTTCTGGTTTGATGAGGGGAAGGGATGAGCTCCTGCTGTCCTTGCTTTTCTGACTAGAGTGGAATGTGCAGCTCCAGAGGGGGAAGCTGAGCTGCAGGCTGGGAACATCTTCCTGCTTTGTTTCCAACCTGCTCAGCAGCTAGCATACTACTACTACTACTACTACTACTACTACTACTACTACTAATAATAATAATAATAATAATAATAATAATGATTTCTATGCGGCATGATCATGCAGTCATGGAAGAGTTTGGTTTGGGAGGAACCTTTACAGGCATCCAGTCCAACCCTCCTGCAGTGAGCTGGGACATCTTCAACTCAGGTTTTTCCAAGCCCTGTCCAACCTGGCCTTGAATATTTCCAGGGATGGGGCAGCCCCAGGGGTTGCTTCTCTGGGCAACCTTTTCCAGTGTTTTTTTGTTAAAAACTGTTCTTCTATCTCATCTCTCTGGACCCTGCTGCAGTTTCCTGCCATCCCTCCTTGTTCAAGGGTCCCCAGAGCAGCTGGGAACAGTTGCCCAAACACAACAGGGGATGTGGCAGAAGCTGGGAGCAGGCTGTTCACCTCAGGCCCTCGCAGAAATCTGCCTTCCTGCCAGGGGTTTGCAGGTTTTGGTGTCTTTTCCTGTTCAGACTGAGTTGACAATGGACAGAGTGAGAGTGCTGCAGGTGGTGTTTTCCCTTCAGTGTTCCAGGTGTCAGTCACAGTGATGGAGCAGTCAAGAGTTGAACTCTGACCACCCCCACTGTGCTGTCTGGTGGATAAATTCCATTGTAAAGGGGTGGGATCATGTTGGAGTAATGTTTGTAATTGTGCCTTTAAGCCTGTTCCCTGCCATTGTTATTTTTGTAATACAGGACTTTGCTAGCATTATCCTGATACTAAAATTCACATTTTCTGCCCTGCTGTGTGAGTACATTTCATTCCCATGCTGTAACACAAATTGTCTGATTTGCAGCATGAGAGGAGCTTTCTCCTGCATCACCAGCAGTGAAGACCAAGTTCTAGGTAATGGCAGCAAAGAAACTTGAGGGAGATGGGGCTAACACAGAACAGTTGTCAGTGTTCCATTTCTGTAACAACACCACTATCATTTTATACAATCTCTCTCTGCATCTGTTTTGTGGTGAGTTATCTATTAATCTTTTATTATTTGTGTTTATCATATATGACTTTGGAAGCTCTACCATTATTAGATGTTTGGACTGGCTGCAACTTACTGGAGTTATTTTGGCAACAGAGCTCCATTAAACTATTCTTAAAACATATAAATACTCTTCAGTTTCTTTTTATAGTCCAATATTAATTCCAAGTCTGTTTTCTCTTATGAATATTTTCATAATATCATCTACATAAGTAAGCTGTACTTGATTTCTTTTATAATCCATGATCTGTTTGGTTTCAACTTATCAAAAAGACCAAGTAATGAAAGTAAGATGTTATATTGGAAAGCTTCATCTTTTTTTAAAATATTTATAAATGTGAAGTTCAGCTCATGCAGTATTTAGATTCATTATGAAAGAAGCACTGTGGAATTTCAGAATAAATATGGGGGGAAAGTCACTTGAAACATTCAGACTTGCTAACATAAAAGAAGTCACTTAAACTGAAACGAGGGTGCTATGTTTTATATTTGATTTATGGTTAACAAACTGTAATGCTTTAAGCTGTGTAGATAGCAGTTCATGTTTACAAGACTGCCAGTTGGATTGCAGGGCAAGTCCATCACTCTCTGGGTTTCAGAATCCACCTAATGCCCTTTGAAAGGCAGGATTCCAAGATTAAAGCATTTCATGTCCCCCTTAAGCCAGCTAGATTCTCCCACCAGCCGTTGTTTATGGGGCAGGGCTGGGTTTTGTCACCTGCACAGAAGGGGTTTCTCATGGCCAGAGTGGTCTCTTGGTGCTGCATTTCTGCTTTTCCTGCTCCTCTCCGTTTGAAGTGGGGGCATCTTGCTCACAGGGAAATGCATTTTTTTGAACCCAGCACTCATTTTTCAGTGTGATTTTCCTGCTTGCAGTGAAGATTTGCTGTGCAAGGAATGCTTTTCCAGTCTCTGCTTTGTCTGGTATGTGTGAGGAAAGGAGGAAAAAAGACTTTATAAAAACTTCCCAACCCAAGCCTTGTGCTCTTCTGCCTTCCCCACATCCTTTGACACCTCCACCAGGCTCGAGGTGAATCCACAGCTGGAATTAGCATGGATCAGCTGTGTCCTGCCAGCCTTGTCCCAGGAGGCTCATTGTTCATCCCTCTGCTTAATTTCATGAAATATGTAGGAATTCAAGGATCTTTAAATTCCGGTTGCTCTTAAATTTGATGAAGTTGCCCACTGTTGCTAGAAAGGAAATTATTAGCAGTATGGACATAGTGTAACTGTGTAAAGCTGGGTTATTTGGGCTAAAAATCAGAGTCCATCATCTTCAGAGACAGCATGAATTCCTACCTGCAGTTGCATTAAAGGTCTTGCACAGATCTAGCTTTTTTTTTTTTTTTGAGTACTGACTCAAAGTTTAGTCTTTGTGTTGGGGAGATGGTTTGTTTCTTTCCTATGAAAACAGTGATTAATCCAGGACTAATTCCTGTGAACAAATGTTGTGGTTTTGCTGTTGTGTTTACACTCATCTGTCTTTTGTTGCAGATAAGGTAGAAGATTAGTTAAAGTTTAGGTCAATTTTTACCTAAGTTCAGAAAAAATGGTTCTGTTTTTCCTTCACTAGCATTCTTCCATTATCTTCTGTACTCATTGATCAGAGCTAATGAGATTTTAATGGAGTTATTTATGGCTTCTCCCTCGTACTATAAAAGTGGATAATAAACTGAGCACATGAAACTGTTGCATGGTGCTGTTGGTTTTTATCTCTGTTCATTGTATGAGGTCTTCTGTGATTCTTGCAGATCTCCTAAGCCAGGTGGGGTATGAGCCAACCAGCTAATAAAGGCTGGAAAGAAATTTAGTAGATATTATTTACTCAACTTTGTGATGGTTCTAAACTATTTTATGTGCTCTTCTGCTCTTTTACTGCCATTTTTGTTCAGGTGCTGTGTGTATTTTTCAGTTCATGTCTTTAACTTCATGGTAGCATGGTGCTTTAAGTTTTAGCCTGAAAAGAATAATTGTGTTCCCAGATCTGGATGAAATAAAATCTGTGCACAGATTGCCCAAACTTGTGGGGAATTGGGTAAAAGGGTGTAGTAAGGTACTTTAGCAATAAAAAAAGTGTAAAGTTAATTGTTGTCATGGTCTGTAATACAGCAGTGTGCACGCCAGGCAAAGTGGGTGGCACTATTAACACCCAGATTACTTTCTGCTCTGAATTTCCTTCAGAACTTCCCTTTGGAGTATTTTTGTTCCCCGATCCTGAACTGGCTTTTTCAAAGCTATTTCACTATGATTGGAGGTCAGTGACTAGTGTATAATTGAAGCACTCATTATAAATAACCTTGAAAGTGAAATAATAAATGGTGGAATATGTGAGATGCTATAAAACACACTCTAAAAGATGTAATTGAGCCTCACTCTCCTGTCTCCAGGCAGATTCTGAGGCTCAAGTTCTTCTGTAACCCATGACTTTTTAACGAGTGGTTTGGGCAAATGGATGGTGCCTTTAGTGCGATGAGTTTCTCCTTACTGCACCTAAATGTCCATTTGTGAGGGTTCCTTTCCTGAACTGGAGGGGTTTTGTGATCTCCCCTCATTGTTGGACCATTTGTGCAATTTTGTGCCTGTTGACTGGAGCTGTTTCTGCATTAATGAATTCTGCTTTAGTATTCAACACCATCATCCTTATTGCTCCTGTGTCTTACCAGTCAGGGCTGATCAAACCCAGACTCTTTCATGTCTTGAATATTTTATTAAAATCAAATTGTCTGTCAATTCTATATCATAAGAATTCAATCTGTTTTTTTTTTCTCTTTCAAGCTGCCTCAAAGTGCATTTCAGGTGTGGAGGGATGTTTCTCATTGTTAGTTGCCTTTCTGAAGGAATCATGCTGCTTTTGGGCTAAACCCCTGAAGTTTAAATTCTGTCACAGCCATTTGAGGATGTGCCTTTCCTCTGCTTTATCCTCCACCCCTGGCTCTCAGAATATCAGTGACCAGGGTGATCTCAGTTACCAGCTTCAGATTTCCCCCAAGATCACCAGTGTGGTTGTTCCAGTAGCTGTTTGGGACTCAATAGACACTGTATCTGAATTTTAGAGCGAAGAACAATTTATTTTCTTCTTGATGGATTAGCCAGGTGCTGTGCCAGCTGTGTCATTCTTGTAGGAGCTCACTTTCTTCTCTTCTGCTTTTGTGTTTGGCTGTAACTTGCTCATCCTTCTGCTTCGAGAGAACTTGGGCTGTAGACTTAACTGGCATAGGGATATGAATTCCCAAAAAGATTGTGGCAGAGTTCCATTGGGGGTTCATTTGGCATTATCTGGAGCCTGGATGTTTTACAAGGTCTCTTCATACCCCTGATGTGTGGGCAGATAAGGCTTGGGCTGGAAGACAGTGATGGGTGGAATCCAGCAAGAGCCACTGTGGGGAAATGTGACCATGTGAAGGGTGTGGAGAGCCTGTCCCTTTGCAGCTGCCCTTTTGTTCACTGGTGACAGACCCTGCAGAAACACCAGAGGTGTCCTGTTGCAGCCTGTCCTCAGCCAGTCTGGTGGCAAGGCACAAAATTTCATTATTCATTTTAGTTTAACTGACATTTCAATGTCTCAGATAGTAAATTTGCACACTCTCTGTATCTGAACTGCTGAGACTCTGGGATAATATCTGGTGATGTCTGAGATAATATTAACTCTAGAGTTGTCTTAATACTTGCAGTGCCTCTGGCTAAATGAATAATTGTGGGAAATTGTAAGCAGTGCTGCCAGGTATGTAATTTGGAACACATTTAGAGCAGGGTTACTGGTCTGGTTGTATTGCTTGGTATCTTATCTGTTCTATCAGAGAAAGAGGCTGTCTGTGAAACTCCCTGAGTTTTGCCAGGCCTTGTGGAGAAAGGTAGTGTAAATACAGCCTGATGCTTTCTCTTTAAACTTGGTAACTGCTTGTATGTTAAAGATGTAAAATGAAGGCTCTTGTGATGCCACAGACAGGAAAGCTGGTGCTTAATGCAGCAGCTTTACTGGAGATGGATCCTGTGTGTCCAGAGCTGCTGCTGAGTGGAGATAAGTTCAGTAAGTGCCCTTTGTGTGTGTGTCAGCCCTGCTGAGGAGCACAGCACGCTGCTGCTTTGTGTTTGATGCATCCTGAGGAGCTGCAGGCCCAGCAGGGCTGGCTGCTGGCAGGGACACAGCTCTGTGTGTGCCCGCACCCAGGGCACGTCTCTGCTGCTCTGAGACTTGTTTATCTTGCCTGCAAGGCTTCAAGTAATTAATGTAAAGTGTTCCACACTCTCAAACAGGGCTGCTCAGCCCTGTGGAGCCAAGTCCTGCCAGCATGGAGCACTGATTCCCACTGCAACACCCTAACCATGTGTGAGCAACATGATTTTTAGTTAATTCAAACACCAGGCTGGCCAGCAGAGCTGCTGTCAGTGTTTGTGACACTGAGGGTCCTGTGCTTTGTTCCTTCCCTGCTGTGCTGGGGCAGGAGCAGCTTGATGTGCCCTGAGACTGAGCCAGGGGAGATAGCAGGGAGACTCTGCTGGGTTTTGCTCTTACACTTTGTTTACACAGAATTTCAGAACAGGGGATGTTTGTACACATCTGTGAGTGCAAAGCCAAATTGATGGGCCAGTAGAAATCATCCTTCTATTGTTTACAAAAACAGCAGCAAGCTGGAGCTTGTGCCTGTGCAGGAACAGTCACTTTCCATCCCACAGCAGGATGTCAGTGACTCCAGCTTTGGGATGCTGTGCTGCCAGTGTGAATCTGATGGAACCATGGAATGGGTTGGGTTGGAAAGATCAGCCAGTTTCAACCAGGGACAACTCCCACTGTCCCAGGTGCTCCAAACCTGTGCAGCCTGGCCTTGGGCACTGCCAGGGATCCAGGGGCAGCCCCAGCTGCTCTGGGCAGTGACATTCACTCCCATGTTTGCAAATAATCTGCAGAGTGTTTTAGATCTGTAATTCCCCTGCCATGATTGAGTATGCAGTGCAACCACCATTCAGGATGAGGAGCAGATTGCTGATTTTCATATTTTCAAGCTCTCTTTGAGTTGTTTGGTGTTTTTAACATAACTGCTAACACAAGAGTGCTACATGTAAGGGAAGGATCAGGCAGATGGGAAGGTCTGAGCTATTAACACTCTTTCTTCAAACCTTTTTCCTTTTGTAGTGCTGACTGTTGGACATAGTATACAGAAACATAACTATTTTTTTCTTCATTATTTGGGAAAAATCAGAGGATTTTGTGGCTGGATGTGCCCCCCCACCCCAAGTCCTGCATTTGTTTTTTACTGTCAGTGACTGGGTTGATTTTTGTCTTCCCTACCAGCTTATATGAAATTTTCCTTGGAAACAGTGAAATCCCTGCTGTCTGTCTGCAGTGAGACTTTTTCCTCGTAGCTCTATGTTCTGGAGATAACAGCTATCTTGACTCTTCAGATCCTGGTGCTCTCTGTACTCCCTGGAACAAGCAGCACTGGAGCTTGTAGGAATTTGGCTTTACCTGGAGCTGTGTCGTGCTCTGCTCTCACCCTGGTTGTCCCTCGTGTCCCAGTCCTGCAGTCAGTGCCATCACCATCTCTTCTCTTCCTGCTGCCACAGGTGGCCTTTGCTGTAAACCTCTAATGATTTCCCTTTCCTGTTGCCATGATCCTCTTTTCATTTTTCTCAGAGTTCTATCCATCTCCCTTTATTTGCGAAATCTCCTTTGAGTCTTTGTTCTTTTCAGCCCAGTTTTACTCCTTTATAATCTAAGATCTGTAGAACAAGATTTTTTTCTTCTTCCAGCACCTGAAGAAACTCTCCTGTGCCTAGACAAGGATTACTGCAGTTCTGTCTTGGAATTTAAATTCCAGACTACATGGACAAGCCCCGAGATGCTTCTCTTATCTGTTCCTCAAAGCTATGCATTAAACAAAACATGCATCTGATCAGTTTAACCTGTAATTAAACATTTTCCTTAAGCAACTGACATTGTGATAACTAATAATTATCATGTGTAGCACCTTTAAAACCTATTATGCATGTTTATGTAAGAACACTATTACCATAATAATAAGATATCATTACCACAAATGTGCATGCTGAATGAGCATGTCTTAAAGTAATCATGGATTCCATTAATCATACTTGAAAAATTAAAGTATTTGCTGTCTAATCTCTCAAACACTACTCCAAAAATTTTGGAAACAGCAGGGCCTGTTTACTGCAGGTCTCTCTACACAAGATCTCATTTCTGGTGTCTCATTTTTGTTTTCCTCAATTGTTGCTTGTGTTTCACCTTGGGAAACCATCAGCTCAGAGAGCCACCTTCTCCTTTTGGAAGCATTTCCATGCTGATTTTTGGTCTATTTGCCTTGTTTTTTGTCCAGGGAGTGGCAACCTTTTCTTAAGGCTGATGTGAAATGCACTCCTGAAACTTGGTTCTCCTTCAAATTAGATAATTTCCTTAAAGGAGATGAACTGATGGCTAATTGTAATTCTCCTAGTTGCACAGGGGCAGAAAAGAAACAACCCTGTTCAAGTGTTCTTTGTTGGTTTGTTTTTTTTTTTTAATACAAGATTGCAGAGTTGGGGAGTGGAGTATTTTTGGGTTTATGCATAAAATTGTTAAGAGGTGACAGTTTTGAGTTTCTCATGTTGAAAAGTTGAGCTCCGTAGATTCTGATAAAGACTGGATGAGCAGAATGAAAGTTGGGAAGAAGCATTTGAAATGAAACTTTTATAGAGTCAGAATATTTGTGTTTGGAAAGGACCTTTAAAGGCCACTTAGTCCAATCCCCCTGCAATGAGCTGGGACATCAAATGTCTGATGGGGCCAAGAGTTAAAAAATAAACTTTCTGCTTTAGGGAGATCATTCTTTGAATTTGCATTTAGTAGCATAATGTGTGCTGAGTCAAGTTTATTACTTTGTGTTTTATTCCTTAATATTTGGCATCAGGTAACCTGGACACAGCAAGGTAATTATTAAGGCCAAAAAAACACATTAGGTCATACAGCTCCTTAATACTTGATGCAGTTCTGTGATATGCTTCTGGATCTTAATATATAAACTGCATTATAAGAGAATAATAAGGAGGTGGAGAGGATTTTAAGGAAAGAGTCTGGAGCAGGGGAAATAGGCATGAAAAGGTAGAAAAAACAGGAAAATATCTATAAAATAAATATACATATAGGATTAGGAAACAAATCAGCAGATACAATGGAAGTGTGGGGAGAAACAGAACTTTGAAAAATGCTTTTCTGCCACAATGGCAGCAGTGAAACAGGGGGTGAGACAGGCAGTGGGAACTGGGGGAAATTGTGTCAGAGGGTGTGTGCTGGTTGTTCATGGTGTCAGTGAAATTAAAGGGACAATAAAATGGGACAGAACAGGGTTGTGTGACAGGGCACAGCCAGCTTGGGAGCTCCTGTGGCTGAGGACAGCCAGGCTGGAGAGAGGAGAAGGAATTGAACCTTGATGTTCTGAGCAGCTCTCACAGGGGAAGGAGCACCTGCACAGAGCTGGAAGGAAGGAAAGAGGCAGTTTGAACAGAAAAGTCAGATACTTTCTGAAAGGGATGCAAACTCCTGTGACTCAGGTATAAATCAGCTTCTCAGAGTGCTCAGGAAGGAGATTTCCCTGCAGCCACGTTCTGTTCCCACCTACCTGCAACCTCTCAGAATATCACTTGGCTGTTTTTGCTTTCTCTTTGCTGATGGAGCAGGGAGAATGCTTGCTTTGTTCCCAACTGAGTTGGCAATTTCTCAAGTCCCCCCTAACTTTTCAAGAAAAATGAAAGTCCTTGACAAAAAAATGGAAATAAGTTGCCAGAAAGAAAACATTCTATTTTTAAAATTTGATATCCTGTTTTTTATTAGAGGCTGATAGGATCATGCTTCATTTAATTCTTAGCTTTAGATTTGAAAAATCTAGAAATGTAAATTGTTTTCTGTTGCTTTACTTCTGGGAAAGTTATTTCTCAGTTTCCTAGTCTGTGGGTTGAACTAAGGAAGTCTAGTGTGTTTTATTCAGAGTTTTTAAAGCATTTAAATATTGCACTGTCTGTAAAACATGTCAGAAGCTGCACTGAATTTCCCTTCCCCCACTTAAAAATACAATTCCTTTAGGAGAAAAAAAAAAAAAGTGGAAGCATCTATGTTATACTGAGTAATTATGCCCCCTGGGAAATAGAATATAAAGATCTTTAAAATCATTCAAGTGAGAGAACAAGCACTTTAACTTGTGCCTGGCAGGAGCCGTGTATTACATGCCCAGCTCCCTGCTCCAGTGTCAGTGTGTCGTGCCTTGCAGGTTCACAGCTCTGGCAGAGGAAATGAAAGCCAGTCAGTTAGTGCAGGATTTATAGCAGACCTGCTGCTGCAGGAAGTGGTGAAAAGCTGATTGATAGGCTGAGGCAAAACTCCACAACAAGAAACAGGATGTATGTTTGGGTTTTTATACCCCTTTTCCCCTCTGCCCTCAGCCCCTCCATCTCCAGGCACTCTCTTTTTAGTCTCTGTTTATAAATCCATGGTGCCCTTTGCTGGTAAAGCACGTGCTGCCTTCCAGCACTGGAGGAAATGGATGAGGCTGGACCAGAGATTTGAAGCCAGTGTGGTGTGTCTGCTTTATTAGGGGCATTTATCTAAATGGTCCTGTTACTCCTGCTGAATTATATTTCAGCTGAAGCAGAGCTGCAGCCAGAGTCACTGAACATCTCCTGTGGTGTGGGTGCAGCAGGCTGGCTGGGAGAGGAGGAGCGTGGATCACTCATCAGCCCTCTTCTCTTGGTTCATATGCATTTCACAGATGTATCTGGCAGGGTAGGAAACCAAAATGATTTTGCTGCTCATAAGCTTCATCAGCCAGCACTGTGCTGCAGAATGTGGCTGCTAAAGACTGCAAACCTGAAAAGCTTTGTTCTGAAATCTCTTCTCCATCACTGTGCACTGCTGGAGCATCCAGCAGCAGGATCTTTCAGGAAGGTTTTCCTCAAAGCCTTTCAGTGAGCTATTGTCTAACCCTATGGGAAAGTTATCCTAAATAATTGTAACTATGAATCCTCCTGATTTTTTTTCTTCCTGTAACATCGACTTTTACAATCAGGGTTGAAGAAGAAAGTTGTTTGCATACCAAGCAAACGGAAGAAATGTTTGAGATTTGTGTTCTCTTATCAAATGGGAAAGTTCTGCTTGTCAGGTTCAATAACACATCTTGTTCTTTGTTAAAGGTCAAAAAAGTTGGCTGCACTGGGTGAGTCCTTGCAGAAAACCCCTCTCAGCAAGTGCCACTTGGGGCTGGAGCTGGAGGAGCTGGAAGCAGCAGCAGTGCTGGTGCAGGAGGAAGAGAAGGCGTTAAAAGCTGCTGGCACAGTTTCCAAGCAACAGCTGCTTTGCTCCGAGTCGGAGACAAGTGACTCTGAAGAATCCAGCAGCACTTCATCATCGGAGACAGAAGGCTCTGATTCAGATGAGCAGGAGTCCTCGACCAGCGAAGATGGGGAAATAAATTCTTTCCAAGGCACGCTCCAGGAGGAGAGGACAGCTCCACTTATTGACTGTAATGGATTAAGGCAGGGCACAGACACTGCGGCCGTGGAGGTCGCTGATGGAAAATCAAAGGTTTCCTTGCAATCTCCAACTCCTCCTGGAAAACTGGTGGAAGAATTAGAAATGCAAATCCACTCTGCAATGAGACTTTCAGAGCAGCCTGAAGGATTGGCTACTGCCGGCTGCGTTTCACAGGAGCGAGAAGAAAGCCCCGTACCCAAGCCTGACAGATTTTCAGAAGATGCTGCTGGGAAGGGAAATTTCTTGGAGGTGTCTCCCAAGCCAAACCCGCTGCTTTTTCTCTGCAGCACAAATGAAGATCAAGAGTAAAGGATTGTGCAGGAGCACAGTGTGACCCACAAGCTCACAGCTTGTTCCATAATGAGCTGTCCCAAGGCTGTCCTGTGCTGCACAAAAATGTTTTTCTTTTTTGTTGGAGGAAAAAACTGCTTTGAAAAGAATTGATAGGACTGTGTGATACTCTCACAGTTAATTTTTATTTTTCTCCAATTCAACAGAGTCTCATATTTGATTTGAGAATGTATTATTTCGATAAATGTCTAGAATCTGTTTTCATTCAGCTTTATTCAGTGATAGAATGATGTCCTAATCAAATACAACTGAAATGACTCATTTTAATTTTCTTTAGCTGTTGGGATTGACTTGAAAAATATCCTCATTATGTTTGATTAAACTTGTTTATGGCATTGTACTGTTATTTTTAAATGCTTCATAGCAAGCAATGTCAAATAATGGTTATAAGTTTAAAAGTTGAAATGCTGATGGCAAATTATTTAAAATTATATAAATTCTGTATTTTTTGTACAAAATAAAGGAAATTTCTATGCCATCAATAAAAGATCCAGTGGTTGTGTCTTTTGTCTGAGAGATAGAAATTTCTCTCTCTGCAGTTCTTCTTTCAGAAGTTTTGTCATTTATTCATTACCTTGTGCTGTTTTTGAAGTGTTTCTATGGTTCTTCTGTTTGCTGTTTAAAGAACAGAAATCCCAATTATTTCATGTTTTCCTGCAGATGCTCTCAGTTCCACCACAGCAATGTTAACCAGAGTGAAGGAACAAACACTGTTCTTGGAGCAAACCTGGCCTGGGTAGTCCTGGCTTAGTCTGGCACACAACTTATTTATCCTTTTTTTTGCCTTTAAAATGCTCAAATAATCAGGTTAGTACAGTTTGTTAGCTAATTTGTGTTTCTGAAATCAGGTGCCTGCTCCCAATCATCTGCTCTTTTTATGAGCTGATTTCTGCAGAAGGATTTGGGAAGATGGGATGTGGATCAGCAGGAGCACAGACCCAACAGGAGCCCCTGCTCCTCTCCTCTGGAGAAGCAAGTTCTGATTACTTTTCAACCTTTTTTCTACTAAAAAGTGTATAAAAACCCTAAGCTGAAGGACTTACTCTTCATCCATGCTGTTCCCTGCTGGAAATCAGCAGGTGAGCTCTGTTCTGCAGCAGTGAGAGCTGCAACCCTCACCTGCCAACATTTTTAATGTTCCTAAATACCTGCTGGTGGTTTAATCAGTCTCTGTGCTCTGTTCTCTGGGGGAGAAACCTTTCCCATCCTGTGTGGCAGGGAGCACTTACTCTTCTAAATGCCAGCAATAAAATCCACACTGGAGCTGCCAAAGGCTCAGAGAAGGGGGGAAATCCACTTCAGAAAAAAAGAGCAATGGTTCTGCTCTCCCCAAATTCCAGGGGTGAACTCAGGAACTTCTGCAGCTGCCCAGGGGCTGGAGCAAGCTGTGTAAAACTGAGTTTTGTGTTGTGGAGCTGGTAAGGGATTGTTGTGGATGGATTGATGGTGGGTTTATGTGACCTCTGTCGGGGTGGAGTGTGAGGTTTTTGCAAAGGGGGTGATTGGAATTTCACCTGAGGCTGAACTACCCAGCACACTGGAGTGCTCAGGAGGAGCAGACGTGAAGAGGAAGCTTTGCTTCTCCAGGAAAAGTGCACAGAGACAATTCTAAAAGAAAAGTGGAGCTTTGATACTGTTCAGCCAAAATCGAGGCTTGCTGAGTCTGTGAAGTATCAACACTTGGGAAAACAAAAAAAAACCATAAAAACCCAAAATAAACTAAAACAAACAAAAAAAGCAACCAAAAACAAAGGAAAAAAAACCAAAACCAAAAAGCCACAAACAAAAAACCAACCAAACAAAAAAAAAACCAAAAAAATCCAACCCCCCCCAAAAAAAAAAAACAAAAAAAAAACGAAAGAAAACAAACAAAAAAACCACAACAAAATACCAACAAAAAAAACCCCTAAACATGCCCCCACACAACAAGGAACTCCTAAGAAGTCACATTTATTTAGAGGGGAGGCCTTTCCATCCAGGATTTGGCTGGAAAAGGATACAGATGTCTTAGGGCCATGCTTGTTCATGTAGGACTTTAAAATGAAGCTGTTAAAAGCAACAAGTGAAATACTGGAAGCCATCAGAAGGAGCTAAACAGAAGTGGGTTTTGATTTTTTTACTCCTTTTTCTCATGGGAACAGCGCCACATTTTCCTCTTTCCTCAAATTAAAAATTAGAACTGAATTGATTAAATATCTTTTTTTTTTTTTTTTTCCCCTGGCTTTCCTTAACTCCAAACATTTGTGAAAAGCCTGTGAAGGCTTTGCTGCACGTCCGAAGGAGAAGGCATCGATTAGACTTGATTTACTGCAATAAATGATGAATTTGGCGCAGGCATTGATGGGGAGGCTGAGCGAAGGGGCTGGCTGACCCTCCAGCAGTGCCACAGCTCAGTGTTGTCACAGCCCAGCCCGTGGCTCAAGGCTGCAGAAAACAAACAGGGAAACACATGTCAGGCAGATAAATTGCTCTGCTGTTCAGAGCTCTCCGTGGAGGCCATTTGTCTCCAAGATAAGGAAGGATGCACTCCAAAGCCAGGGGGAGATAAGCTGGGAGAAGAAAATGGATGTGGAGCTGCTGTGGTGGCACAGGGAGCACAGAGTGGGAAAAGCTCTCGTGGGGATTTACAGACCCTCCCCATTTATACATTCATGCACTTATGCATTTATACCCTCACAAAAAACAAACAATGCTCAGTGCCAGCTGTCTGAGTCACACGAGTGTTTGCTGAGCCTGCCCTGGATCTGTTCCTCCCCTTTCTCACGCGGCGTGGGCTGCAGCCTGTGCTTCTGTGGGCACATGTGAGGCATGATTCTGCATTGGCACAGCTCGGGGTCTGTGCTGCTGTGGTGCCCATAAATCAGAAAAATGCTATTTTTGTATCATTAGGTTTTAGAGAAGTAACAGCCCTGCTTTGACAAATGCTGAATTTGGTGACCTGACTGAGATCAGATCCAAAATGCACTTGGTAATGTTGTTTTGCATTTCTTCAAATGTTTTCTCCTATCATAAGAGATGCCCACCACACAGCAGCAACTGAGGATGCTTGGAGACAAAAACAAGATCTGTGTCCCTTGTTGGCAGAGCTCTGTGAAGAGCAGCTCATTTCTGTGGGAGAAGTGATAAGCATGAGAAAAGGACAGAAAGTTTCAGGTCTAGAAAGCAGCAAGGTGATAATGTCATTCTCCAGTGACCCCAGGAGCTCTGTGCTCCCTCCCTCTAATGTTGATGTGCTGCCTAACTCAGGGAGGTCCAGACTCTGGAAGAACACAGAAGTAGAGGAAAAAGGAGAGAAACACAAATCTGACAGTGTAAATTTCTCTGTGCAGAGCAAGAGCGAGAAGCTCAACTCTGCCATTTCTGATGTATTCCTAAATACCTTTCCGTGTGTCAGCGTGCAAGGACTCAAGGCCATGCGTGCCTTGGGAGCTGTGGTGCTCACCCACACCAGCTGCAGTCACTGCTCCTCCAAATCCCTGCAAATGTCACAAAGCTGGCCAAAATCACATCCCAGAAAACTCTTTAAAAATGGGATGTGTCTGAAGGCTTGGCCTCTGTTCCACTGTGAATCAGTGGCTCCCTAAAACACCTCTGAGCATGTGTGAGACCTCAGCAGCACCTGGACAAGACCTTGGTGGCTCTCTGGGACAGGTCCTTGTCTCAGGCAGTCCTGGGGCACAGCTGATTTTGAGTCCATAACCACAAAATTCACTGTGTGTGTGCACGGCCTGCAAACAGATCCCTGGTGTTTCCTCCTGGCAAACGGATCACCTTCCTTGAGAGCCCAGGAATGGAAAAGCCTCTCTCACTCATCACTGCTTTGGCTTGTACCCCTCCTCTCCAGGCAGAACTCCCTTCCTGGGTGTTACCCTGCTCCATCTCTGCTCACAGGAGGTCCACAGCACATAATTATGTCAATATATTTTATTTCATTACACGGTGGGACCTCACCATGCCCTGCTCCAAGGGCTGGAGAGGCAGAGCAGAGAAGCTGCTGAGCAGGGAGCACCCAGCCAGGGCAGACCTTACACAAAGCTGTGCCTGGGGAGAGGCAGCAGGAGAAGGTTCAGCAGCCACTTGTGTCAGGAGGCAGCAGCTGTGAGTGCCCTGCAGCCCTTTCTTCCCTGCCTGCATTCTGCAACCTCCAGTTGTGCTTTTGGGCTGGGGGGATGGATGGCTGGGAGCATCCCTCTCTCTAATTACGGATGTGTGAGGGATTTGGGAGCGTAACTCATCCATGGTAATGAGATGTTTAAAGCATAAATCAACAGAATATCAAGATGAGACCGAGCTGCCCCTCAGCTGTGCTCCAGACAATCCAGGTGAGTGACCTGCTGGCTGCACCTACCTGCCAGGGCTGTGATTACGTTTCATCTCCTGCCCGCAATTTTTTGGCAATTACGCAGAAACGTCCCATTTCCCGCAGTAAATAAACAGGGATCCGTGCTTTGCCTTGATGTAACTCCACCTCCTCTAATATGCTGCATTGTCCATTGATTTGCCTAATTATGTGTATTACAAGTGCACGAGGCTCTGGGTAGCAGCAGGGGTCTGTGCTGGGGAGAGGAGGAGGGTGATTGCTCCATCTGTTCCTCCGAGCTGCTGGGAGAAGCGCTGGGAAATGGAGGGAAGGAATTTCCATTTAGTGCAGGTGCCTCTGGAAGGGGAATCCCACTGCCAGGTGCTGGCAGGCGGTTCTCCTGAGCTCCCCACGTGCTTAATTACCCTACAGCGGCTCTTCCCATCTCGAATTAGAGCAGGCAATTGCTGCTGGAGCCTTGAAACGAAACGGGGAGTGCAGCAGGGCTTCATCCATCTCACTGCAGAGACCTGCATTCCCCACCCGGCAAGATTCATGCCCCATTCGGCCGAATTTAAAAGCACTAACCTGGAATTAGATGATTAATTTTAAAATCTGAATGGAGGAGTGCAGCAGACAAGGTCAAAGCATCCGAGCTGTGAATCTGGGTTCTGGTGATGGCATTACAATAAAAGCAAGTGCAATGCTTCGTGCTGTGGATTTAGGAGGTTTTTCAGGGCTGTGGGAGTGCAGGTTGATCCAGGAGAGCATGGCATGAGCTGTCAGTGGTCGCTGTCCTGCACAAGGAGCTTTATTCCTGCCCAGCTGCTTCTCCCTGCCACGCTCCTGATGGATCAGGGTGGCAATGGGGTAATGTGCAGCTGGTTCTCCTGCTGCTGCCAGCAGGTAGCTCAGCAAATCCAGCTCTTAGTCCCACTGGAAATGATCTGAGGGATAAAAACTGCCCAGAACCTGTTGTGTGCCACGTAAAAAACAACGCACAGGGACGGCAACATCCTGGAATGACACACCTGGAGGGAGAACACCAAAGTTAAAGTCGTGGTGTGTGTCCTGGGGTGTTTTAAAATGCATTAACATTTTTTTTTGTGGGTTCAGCATGGCAGGGCAGTGCTGTGAGGAGGTGATGCTGCAGGGCTGAGGGAGGATCCCAGCCCCATCCTCACAGGCTGCATCAAGGAGCTGCCTCAAAAGGTGTCAGGATAAAGGGAACTGAACCGAGGTGCCTGGCAGAGCTCCAGTCCTTCATCCACACTGTGAGGGATTAGACAAGGATTTGGCATGGGGCACCAGTGCAAAGTTGCCTTTTACCTTCAGATGTCTGACAGCAAACCCCATCAGCCTCGCTGGTGGAGGCTCTCAGGGGAAATAGCACTGCCTAAAATTTGGGATAAATCTCTATTCCAAGAAGATAGTGGTGCTGACATGATTATGCTCTGAAATGCTGAAGGTTTGAGCTATGAACAATTGAAGTGATACACCTTTCCTGAATCTATTCATTACACAGCAGGTTTGGACAATGCTCTCAGGCACACAGTGGGATTCTTGGGGTGTCCTGTGCAGGGACAGGAGCTGAATTTGGATGATCTGTATGGGTCCCTTCCAACTCAGGATTTACAGGATTCTGAGAGCTGAAACAGCTCGTGGAGCTTTAATGCCTGCTCTTAATGATCCTAATGGAAAGTCCTAAATCACACTTTGATTATAAACTGCAAAGCTGCTGGGTGTCAGTGCAAAGCGAGCTCGGGCGTGAGCATGTTAATCAATTTGCTTTTCAAAGTGGCTAAAAGCAGAGGAGTTCCCCCTGCGAGGTGATTTCCCTGGATGCTGCTCCTTGTGCTAATGGTATCCTCTCACCAGAGAAAACATCCCACTCCAGAGCTGAAGTGGTTGGCAGGAGCTGTAATTAAGGTGTGAAGAGACTTTCCACACAAGAACCTGCCTTCCCGTGTTGGGCTCCTCGCTCGAGAGCAGAGACTTTCACACATGGGCTTGGAAGCCTGTTTGTATTCTTGCTATTCTGTTTGGATTGCTAATCCTCCAATTTTCACCTTAAATCCCTTAAAATAAAACAAGGGCAGAAATGTTATCGCACTGCTTTGCAGCAATAAGTCTAAGAGAGCAAAATATTTATAATATAAATATTTGTAATACAAGTATTTCTGGATCCAACTTTATCAAAGCCTCTTCCTCAAACTGCATTTATTATATTTTTTTAAATACTGCTAGCTGCTGGAACAGTAATTCAGAGGCTTAGAAATATAGTTTAGATATTTTTTCTCAAAGAATTCTTGGCTTTATTAATTAAGTAGAGATTTATATGGGGAAAAGAGAAGCTAAAGAAATTTGTGATGTATTAGCTCTGCAGGAGGAGTGATTCACTGTGAGAAAAGTCACAGACCAGCCCATTAAGAGAACCTGCTGGATTTTGGTGAGCCATGGGAAGATATTTTCACTGCTAATGTGAAGCAGAGCCTGGTGCAGGTGTCAGTGTCAATGCAGGAGCCTTTGTGCTGGGAATGCCCAGCCCAGGGATCCTGCTCAAGGATGCACATCCTCCTTCCCAACGGGCTCTGACCCAGCCAGGCCCTGCAGAAAGGGCTGGAGCGGCACTGTCAGCTCTTCCTGGCTGCTTTACAACAGCCCTGAGCTCCTTGAAATTGGCTGGCTATTTCCCCAGGCACAATGAGGATGAGGATGGGTAATTTTGACTCATTACTCTGTTTTCTTGAGTGACCCTTACATCCTGGCACCCCCACATCCCTTAAGATTCCAGCAGCCAAGCTCCCTCACCAGGCAGTGCTGCTCCCCAGCCACAAGCAGCAAAGAGGTGACATCTTTGCTCATACTCCATTTTTCTCTTCAATTTACATTTTGCTGGCAAATTCCTGAGATTATAGGTTAATCAATGGTGCAGAGAAGCTGGTGACCTGGTGTAACTGGACCTGAACACTGGAGCAAAGCAGTGCCAGCTGCAAGCTGCCAGGGCCCTGCTGGGATATCGATACTGGATGGATGTTTTATAGATCAGGGAAAACGCGCTGGACCAGCGGCAGCGGCGGGGAAAGTGCAAACACCCAGAGACATCCCGGGCTGGGAATGTGGTTTGAGTGCTGAGCTGCCCCTCACATTACACACACCATTACAAGCTGTGTGGTGAGCAGATGGCAGCTCCAGGGAGGTTTTTAACGTGAAGGAAGGCAGGAGGAGAGATCCAAACCTCCCCTGGAGAGGCGAGCCGCGGCGCTGGATCCGCTCCATGGTCTCACACCGCGCTGGGCAGCTGGATGCTGCTGCTGCTACTGAGCTCCATCCATCCCCAGAGGCCACAAGAAATGCCTGTGGAGGCTCTGCTCAGCCAGGAGATGCTGTGCTGGCCTTGCCTCAGCATCCCCTGAGCTCCAGGACCCCCAGGATTCCATGAGACTTTTGGCCTGTTAGAAATGCATGGCATGTTGTTGGCTCTTTGCAAACATTAGGATAAATGCTGTATGTATAATGTTAAAATAGCACTTCTATATAGATACAGTCTTTAGTAAAAGTTAGACTGAAGTTTTTTTAGAAATAGTCTTAGCCAAAATAACAACCCATAAACATGTAATAAAAACCCTGCAGGTGACACAACAATTATCAATACTCACCAGCAGCAAAAAAACCAACACCGCCACCCAAATTAAAAAAGATAAAAATAAAAATAAAGCCACAAACCAAAAAACACACATACTCTAAAAAAAAAAAAACCAAAAAGTAGCCATACTAAACAGTTCTCAAAAAACATTTGACCATACATAAAAACTATAAATATACACCAAGTTGATATATTATAAAGTGTATTTAAAAGAGCGTTCTGGAAGCAGCCGTGTGCTCTCGGCAACTTGCCAAGCATCTGGCCGTTTTAACCCTTTGCTTTATGTTTTGTCTCCTATTATCTTTTTGTTAAACCTTTTAATTCTTTAATTCTTTAATTCTCCCAAAACAACAAACCGTGTTTTTCACACGGGCACTGTCATGTGCTGGAGGAAATCCCCCTGTGAGGACAAGGACATTGTGACTGGAGAGTCCTTTGCTTTGAAACACATCTGGGGCTGCTGCTGCTCTGTCCTGAGCTTGATTTGTGTCCTGCCAGCAGCCTGGCATGGTGGAGCCCATGGAGAAAGAGGTTGGGAGTTTGGTTGGTGGGAACACAGCTTTCCCAGCTTCTTCCCTCTCTGGTGAGTTTGCATCTTGCTTTGGGGAATGCAGGTAAAAATGGACACATCTGGCTTTAAAAGAAGCAATTTCCATCAGCTCCAGGAGGCTCTGAGGTGCCCAGCAGTGGCCTCTGGGTGGGAAATCAGAAGCTGGAGATTTCACAGGCGACACAAGAGCTCCATGCAAAACACTCTGCTCAACTCGAGGAAAAGCGCCTGCCAGTCGCCAGCCTGAATTTTCACTCCAAAACCAGCCCCTGGCAATTCTTTGCTAGCTGAGATTAATCCGTGGGTGTCTTTAATCTCCAATGCTAAATGGGAGCAGGGTTTCGGTCTGTGCAAGCCCGCCCGCCTGCGCCGGGAGTTTCTGATTCTCTTTTCCCGTTACTTTTTCCCTATTGCTACAACAATTAATTAAGAATGGTTCTGCTGAACCCTGTTGATTCATTTGGCACTTGGAAGCTTAATGAGGTGTGAACCTGCAGACTGCGGCATCGGTGTAGCTGACACGGTAATTTATATCAATTGCTGTGATTAGTCCGGCTCCTCAATCAGCGCGTTGTTTCTCCCAGCAATCTGTCACAGCCCGGACACAGCGCTGCCCTTCTCTCACACTGCCAGCAATGTTCTCCAGGTGCTGCTAACAAGGAAAATACACCTCATGGGATGAGAAAAGCGACGCACAAATTGCTTTGGTGGTGACATGTATTTTTCTGTCCCCCGATGGCTGAGATGCAGCGCTGGTTCGCAGGGGTTGGGATGCTGGTTCCTGCCCCAGCAGCATTTTTGGGAGGGTGTTCTTTCAAGGTCTTGTAGCCTCAGCCTGTCAGGAGCTGGCTGAAATCTCGCTGTAGGTTGCCGTGTTCACTGTGCTGTGACGAGATTCTTCATCAGGAATTGGAACTTCTGCAAATTCAGCCCCGGGAGTTGGAGCCAGCCTGGATCTCTTTGCCCATCCCATGGGGTCGAGTAGAGCACAGCGAGGGCTGGGAGACCTCTCTGCAGTCACATCCCCCCAGCTGTGTCCTTGGAGAGGACTTGGATATTCCAACAAAAATCACGGGATCACGGAATGGGTTGGAAGGAATCCTAAAGACCATCCTGTTCTAGCTCTGCTGCCAGGGCAGGGACACCTCCCACTGTCCCAGGCTGCTCCAAGCCCTGTCCAGCCTGGCCTGGGACACTTCCAGGGATCCAGGAGCAGCCACAGCATCTCTGGGCACCCTGTGCCTCCCCACCCTCACAGGGAAGAATTTCTTCTTAGTGTGTCATCTAAACTCGCCCTCCATCAGGTTGTCACTACAATCTTTGCAAACCCTCTCCAGCCTTTTAAGCCCCTACAATCACACAAATTGTGAGTTTTGGAAACAGCTCAGTGTTGAGGCACAACAAGAAAGAGAAGGACAAACTCCCTTTTGGCAGCCAGGGCTCAGCAAAGCCGCCACAACTCAAACCATCATCTCTGCTCTTCAGAAATCGCTGCTTTGTGGTGGAAGGTGCAGTGCCAGGGATCCCTGTACACCTCTGCCTTGTTTGCTGGGTGAGGATGTGCCTGTGGGAGCCCATCCTGGCGGGGACAGGCAGGGATGGGCAGTGAGAGCCTTGGTGGCAGCTGCTGCGGCAGAGGAGCGTGGAGCGCAGCGGGACACAGGAGCAGGGCCCGTAAATCAGCCCTGCTGATGGGCAGGGGTTTAAATCAGCCTAATTGGGTTGGTGTGCTTTCAGTGGAGCTGGTGCTACTTCTGTTTATTTTATGCCTGGTTAATGGGAAAATAAACAAACCGTTCCCCCCCCCCGAACTGAAACCAGAAATGGGAGAAACTGAGCAACACCAAAATAAACCTGCTTTGAATTATTCCCCTATTCTCTAAACAGGAGAAATGGATACATGAATAAATCTTAAAAGCTGAACGGTAAAGGTAAAGATCTTTTTAATGTTCACAGAACCAGCAGGAAATCTTTAGGTTGATTTTTCTGGAAAAGAAAATTCTACATATGCAATGTTAACACTTTTAAACTGATCAGTGAGGCACGGGCACATCATTTCTGTACCACTGCAGATGTGTAAACTAATTTTAACACCCTTTCTATTTTCAGCACAGAGTCCTTAGAGTAAGTGAGCATTTGACCTGTAACCGCTGAGAGTAGTGTTCACTTTGGGGCCTATGTGTAGAGAAATATAATTTATTTTAATGATATTTAAGCTAATGAGCTTGGCTAATAGATATTTTTGAAGCCCTTTATAGGGGTTCAGTCATGGGACAACACGCCACTGGGCACAAATGCTCATTTACTCTTGGAAATGTCAGAGAATGGCCCAGCTATTAGTAAAGTGCATTCTGTTTGATTTTTAAGAATACATTTCCATAAATTACTGGCCCTAGAAATGAAATAAATCAGCCAGCTATTCAGTGAAATCTGAAATGTTAATTGAGAGCCGTGGGAGCGGCTGGAGCCAAAGGAGAGAAGGACATGGGGGATCAGAGGCTGCCTCACCCCTTGGCTTGACCAACACCCCCTGGATGTGTGCACCAGGTCTGGACTCACTGCTGCTGCTGGAAATCTGGCAAGGGAGCTGCCATGCCTGGGCCACTGTCCTGCCATGCTGGGTGCCACCTCTGAGCAGGCTGGGGCCAGCTGGCAGCGCTGGGGCTGCTCACCTGAGCAACTGGGACAGCCTGGAAGTGAAAAGGGAACCCTGGGGGAGGAGGAGGATTGAGGAAGTGTCTGGGGACCGGGAGGGTGATGGCCAAGTGAGTCAGCCAGTCCGGGTGCAGGCACTGGAATCACACCATGCCTAGCTGCTGAAGGCTCAGCTTCTTCCCTATAGACCTGCTTTGGGGTATCAGGATGGTTCCTTAATTGTTCCTTTTTTATTTATTTTGCTCAATGCCAGCTAACCAGTGTTTCCCATTGAGGGAAGATGTTTATTCCTCTGGCACCAGTTTTCAGCTACCCCAGAACTTTGCAGGTCTGGGCAGGGAAAAATGTATCTGTGATGTCATTTCATTGGGGAACACCAGAAGGGAGCAGACCTTGCAAGGTCTATTTTCCTGCCTCCCCCTGTGTCAAAATCAATCAATTTAACCCCTTCCAGAACTTTGCCAACACTGGAGATCCCATAGTGCGTCCCTGCCAGCAGTGTCAGTGTTTTGGTTACACCTGTGGCGTGGATGTGCTGTTACACAAGTGCTTCCTAACAAGGACAGTGACTCTTCTCTTCTCTTCTCTTCTCTTCTCTTCTCTTCTCTTCTCTTCTCTTCTCTTCTCTTCTCTTCTCTTCTCTTCTCTTCTCTTCTCTTCTCTTCTCTTCTCTTCTCTTCTCTTCTCTTCTCTTCTCTTCTCTTCTCTTCTCTTCTCTTCTCTTCTCTTCTCTTCTCCTCTCCTCTCCTCTCCTCTCCTCTCCTCTCTTCTCTCTTCTCTCTTCTCTCTTCTCTCTTCTCTCTTCTCTCTTCTCTCTTCTCTCTTTTCTTCTCTCTTTTCTCTTCTTTCTCTTCTCTCCTTATTAGCAGCAGGGATGTGAAACTCCTTTATGCCCCAGGACAGCAGCAGCAAATGGAGGGGACAAGGGCAGCAATTAAATCTGTGTCACTGCTCTCTGGGCAAACCCTGAGGCTGCTCAGGACTCTGGATGTCAATCCCCCCATCTCCTTTCCTTCTGTCAGGTGAAATGGTCTGGGTTTGACCTCCTCCAGTCCCACTGCAGGGCTGCTCTTCCCTGGGCACGCTGATCCACAGGTGAAGCTGTGGCACCTCCACATGCCAGCAGCCCAGGCTGCGCCGAGCAGATGAAAGATTATAGTGATCAATTTGGTGAGAAGGGAGATTTTTCTCCATCTGTCCACCCTCAAGGCTCGATTTCCTCATAAACCATTCTCCGAGACATCAGGAAAATTGGAGCTGTTCAGAAATGGAAAAGATAGTTAACCCAGAATGGATGAATATCCGACATGCTGCTGGCTCTCTGGAGCAGGGCAGCAGCCAGCCCAGCCCATGGCTCTTCTGCACCACGCTGGCTTTTGCAAAGAGGAAAGTGCCTCAGATCTGGATGTTTTCACCCAGCATCACTCCTTTCCGAGCTGCTCTGCACATCCAAACCCTCTCCACTCTGCTCAAGGATTCTCAAGGTGCCCTGAACCAGCGAGAGGAGGGCTGGGATGAACCCCCAAAGTGAGCTGCTGTTTTACCCCGGCCTGAGCGTGCTAATGAGTGCTCAGCTCATTAGCAGAACCCGGGGCTGCCAGCCTGGTCCAGCCTGGCCACCAGCATTCCCTCAATTCCCTCCTTTGGAACGCGGGCTCGGTGCCCCGGGGCTCTCTGCTCGTTCAGAAATTCCGTCTGTGGAGTGGTGTGATTGGTTTGTGTTTCAAGGGAACAGCAGAAGATTAGGAACACACTTTACAGAATCTGTGTAGCTTTCATGTCCTGCTATTCCAATCCTCCCAGCTTTTTTAGCATTTCTTTAGCAAAAATTTTTGAAGTGGAAGGTCAGCTCTGGAGGATTGAGGCAGATTTCCAGATGGCACTTCAGGACACTGCAGGGCAGCTGCCTCAGTTTCCCTCTTGGGGCTGGATACAATCCTTGTCCTTATCCAGGTGTGCCTCCCTCCCCACCTTGGTTTCCTGCCCCATCACTTCTTTTTTTATTTTCCTTACTGCTACGATGGAGAACTTTTATTACAACCCTATGCAGGCTTCTTGCCAGCCAAACATCTTCAGGCCATTCCCCAGACAGAAAACTGGGTCTGGAAACATCCTGCACAGAAAATCCTCTGGATGAATGTGCAGGTCAGCCCACTGAAGGAGAAATCTGAGGGTTTTCTGTAGGTTCACAGGGGTGGTTTTCCAGGGATCAGGAGTGGGAAGTGCTCCTTGGAGAAGCTGGGAGCTGCAGGGCAGACCTCAGCCTTCCTCTTCAGCCTGTTCAGCCTACAGGTGCTCCAAAGCCGTGAGGAAACCATGGCACTACATCATTTTATTTTTGCCTAAAGCCAAGTTTCTGCCAGGAAAATTTCTCCCACGTATCCTGAACTGAGCCTGCGTGGGCAGCCCCCAGCAGCTGCTGCTGTCTCCCACCAAAACCCAGTGGCAGCGAGTGTGGCAGGGAGGGCAGAGCTGCATCCCAAAATAACTGGGGTCCTCATGAGATGGAGAGCAGTGAGCTCAGCCTGGAGGAATGAAAACCACTTATCCTCCAAAGATAGCCCTGGAGATACCCTGGGTGATGCTGGGGGATGATGGTCCCAGGGAGAACCTTGTGGAGCACCTCAGCCTTCTGATGCTGCAGGAAAGAGCTCAGCCCTTCCCACAGCCACCTTCCTCCTGCCATCATCCCTGTGTCCATCCTGTCCCCATCCTCCTGCCATCCCTGTGTCCCTACCATCCCCATCCTCATCCTCATCCTCCTGGCATCCCTGTGTCCCTGCCACCCCTGTGTCCATCCTGTCCCCATCCTCCTGCCATCCCTGTGTCCCTACCATCCCCATCCTCATCCTCCTGGCATCCCTGTGTCCCTGCCATCCCTGTGTCCATCCTCCTGCCATCCCTGTCCTCATCCTCCTGCCATCCCTGTGTCCCTGCCACCCCTGTGTCCATCCTGTCCCTATTCTCCTGCCATCCCTGTGTCCATCCTCTGCCATCCCTGTCCCCATGCTCCTGCCATCCCTGTGTCCATCCTCCTGCCATCCCTGTGTCCCTGCCATCCCTGTCCTCATCCTCCTGCCATCCCTGTCCCCATCCTCTGCCATCCCTGTCCCCATCCTCTGCCATCCCTGTGTCCCTGCCAGCCCCGACCCAAAGCTCCCTCTGGGCTTTCAGATGCTTCTACAATGCCAGCAAGGGCTGGGAGCAGCATGCTATTGTAAGCATGAATGCAGAACCAGTCCCTTTCCTACCAGCTGTCAAAAAGTATTATTTAATCTCAAATGGCTCTCAGTAGCTTTTTTTGTTGTTGTTGTTTCCTCTAGTTTGTTTTAGGAAGGTTGTTGAGTGTGAGAAAGCAGGAAGCAGTGTCAATAACACAGTGGGTTTTTTCTTTTCACAGACACCCTTTGAACTCCCTTTACTCTGCCTCCCCTCCAGTTACATTTACACACCCTATAAATAACCTTCCAGGGCTTTGAAATGCTTTTATTAAAGCTAAGAGTGGAGATTTTTTTTTGCCAAATCCAGTGTTATTTGCTGCATTATCTGTAGACAACCTTCAGCATAATTACTATAAATGGCTTTAGGTTTTAACCCATCCCTGGGTGTGCTGAATGAGAAGGAAAATGGGGCAGAGAAGTGGCAAAAGCTTGGGAAGGAGATAATGGATGTGCTGGCTTTCTGGGATGGATTATTTCTGTTGCTTAATTGTTACTTTAGGCTTTACCTTGGTAACTCCCAATTTTCACTGATTTAAGCCAGAAAATGATGGTCTTTCATAATAATTCTCTGCTCTGTTCCTTTGCTTTCCATAGCCAAGATCTTGCAGTGAGGATTTGGGATTTCTCTGCTCCTTCCTTCCTGTCCTTTGTGGCCACCTGAACAGTTTTTACTGACCCACATTCTGCTCTTCTCCCTTTGATTTTTATTTTTTTTTCTATTAGTCATCACTAAAGCTGTGGTTTAGAGAATGCTCAGGTTAAGTTTTGCTGTCTCCTGGAGCCAAGTCCCTGGAAAACCAGCAGGTCCCCTTGTGCAGCCCTCAGTGAGAGCAGATGGAGTTTTCTGGAAATTTAACGAGCTGTGAGACCGCTCCCCCCAGCCTTGCAGCCCCCACGAGTGTTGGTCTCTGCCTCTCACCTCACTAAATGATGAAAATCTCCTTCACCATCATCAATCTTCAATTTTCTGTGCCACCAGGCTGATGCAGGGAGCTCCTGCAGCTCACCTGGGCCTGTAAGGTACCCACTAACCCAAACCATTCCCTAATTCTGTGAATTTGAAAAGTCAGGAAATGACAAAAACAACCTGCAGTATTTTGAATTAATTGAAATATTTCTGTTTGTGGTCACTTTTTTTCTTGTTTTGTTAATAACTACAGATGTACAGCTTAAAAAACCTCTGCTCCTTAATATGATATTAATTAGAAGGTCAAGTCTTTATCATGGTTTTAAATAGAATAAAATCTTGTGACTGCAGTGGATTAAACAGTCTTTAATGCATTTGTTCCTTCACAATAGATTTTTACTATTTTCACACTTTTGGTAAAGGGAATGAAAACCACAAAAAAAAAAGAAAAAAAAAAGAAAAAAGAAAAAAGAAAAGAAAATACACTTAGGAAATATTATTATTGCCTAAAAATGAACCCACTATATCCTGAAATATTTATAAATACAGTGCTGGTGTTATTTTGGAGGAACTGGAGGAAGGAGGAATTTTCCTGACCAGTGTGCTGGGAGCCTGGCAGGTCATTTTCTATTCTAGATGTAGCCTTTGCCAGCGAGTGCGAGCAATGAAGGGCATTAGCTAAATAAGAGATGATTTAGTGGTGATGGCACTGTTGGTCCACAGATCCCACAGCTGCTAAATTTCAATATAAACTCTCTAACTCTGGAGGCAGAAAGAACTAAACACGCACAAGAGACTGTTTCTGAATATATTTTTCCCCCTCTCTCCAATAAAAGGCACAAATAATAGCATATTTTTCAAAGCGCAAAGCACTTTACATTGCAAATAGTTACATTAAATTTACATTTCATGGGTGAGTGGCCATCGCTGCTGCTTGCCACATCCTTGCTGGTGACAGTCCAGCAGTTGTAGATGATCTAGTGCCCACTGTGTGTGCCCAGGAGCAGAGGGGATGAGGGCAGAGCACTCCTGAGCTCCACCAGCGTCTCCCACAACCTTGGCTGCAAAGTCAGAGGGAAAGGAGAGAAGGATTTGTGCAGCAAGGTGGTGAATTCTGGGCAGAGCCAAGGGGAAATCTATTCTTCCATTAGTGGAGGGACATGATTCCTGTGCCCTCGAGGCTGGGGGATGAGACAAATCCTTTTTGCAGGGTCACAGCCAAGCCGTGCGTTCCTGCTCAGCCCGTGAGTGCACGGTGCTTCCCTGGAAAGGTCAGCACACTCGCTGTCCCTGCCTTCTCCAGAGGTGATCAATGAGATGCAAGCACTGTGCTGACAGTTTTTGTGGCCATGGAAAACTCATTTTCTGCTGCTCCTCCCTGGGAGGTGCAGAACGGCCCCCGTTACCTCGATAAGAGCTGTGCCCCTCTGCCATGCACTGCCTGGCTGGTCTGAGCTGGCACAGGCAATTTTCATGGAATCACAGAATCATTTAGGTTGGAAAACACCTCTAAGACCATCAAGTCCAGCTGTTAAGCCAGCACTGCCAGTGCCAGTCTCCACATCTTAAATCCCGTGTCTCCAAGTGCCACATTCCCATCTTTTAAATCCCTGTAGGGATGACGGCTCCACCATGCCCTGAGCAGCCTGTTCCAGGGCTTGACAACCCTCCAAGTGAAGAACATTTTCCTAACAGCCAATCTCAGATAATTTCCTGTATAATACCCAATCTCAGATTGATTTTCACGCCCTCCTTTGAGGAGCTCCCTGTCGGAGCCACTCTGACAGTTCCAGCCTCCCTGATTTTCCTGCCTCATCAGAAAAGGTTGTGCTCCCCTCCCTGTCCCTGCAGACAATTTCTGCTGTGCTTGAGGCCACTGACCAAACCCTGGGTGCTCCCTGGGGCTGGCTGGGTTGTAGGATGAGTGTGAAACCCCCTGGCTGTGCTCATGTCCCTCTGCAAAGTCCGTCTGTGAGAGCCCAGCACTCTTTCAGTGCCATAAGAAAATGTGGGGATTTTTTTCTCCTTTCTTTCTTTATCTGCAACATCCTTGATGACTTGTCTGATCAGCCCATACCGTGACCTTCTCGCTCAGTGCATTTTTTCATTTCTAGTCTCAAGCTTTGCTGTTTGTCATTTACCTGTGTTGGCTTTGGCACCTGCCAGCCCGGGGTCTGCACCTGAGTCACTCCCCACCTGCAGGGATGATTCCTCTTTAGCTGCTGTGCTGGCATTTACCATCCTGGCAGCCTCTGGAGCCTGCCTGCTGTGTGAGGCCAGGCTGACTCACAGCTGGGTTTGCATCCATGGAAAATTAACAGAGACCTGAGAAGGCACAGTGGGGTCTGATCCCATCTCCAGAGAGCACAGCAGGGCAGGGCTGCTGGTTCCCTGTGGGAACGTGTCCATTCCAGGCACAGAACAATCATTTATTTCCTGTGGGATTTTTCCTACTGTGGTTTTTGCCCACCAGTGCCCACACTCTCAGATTAAAAACCCACGTGGGTTTTCCAGCCTGTGTGCTGCAGCCACGACTTTGCTGATGTGTAACTGGAGCTGCCTTTTGGGATTTGCTCTTCTGGATTTGTTTGCAGGCTCCTGGGAGAGAGAGAGCTCCTGCTTCATGAATCTTTTTCCCTGCACACTGTGCTCCCGTTCCCAGGGAGCAGCAGCACAGCAGTGGTGTCACCAAAGCCTCACACAGTGTCACAGCCTGTGCCACATCACGGGCCACCTCCTGCTCCTGCAGCATCATTTCCACAGCGGTCCCTCTATGAAAAAAATCCCAAGCAGTTCCTTAATAAACTAGTTCAGCGTATAAAGTATTTAACTGTTGTGTAATTTCCTGGCAAGCCAGCGGGTCCCCTAATAAATGCAGGAGCGTCGTGCTGGCTCCTGGCCAGCTCTCAGGCGTCCCTGGCCACTTGCCCTGTGCCAGCTCGTAAAATCCTCCCTTGCTGGCTCCCCTTCCCCTTCTGCCGATCCCCGTGGTGGCACAGCCACGAAGGGGGGGGTCTCTGTGAGCCCCCCCAGTCATCCTTGCCCTGTTCTCTGCAGGGAGGAGGCTGGGCAGTGTCACCGTGCCACCATGGCCCAGCACTGGTGACAGAGCCAGTTTTTCACCTCCCTTCTGCACGCACTGGGGCTTCAGATGGTTTCTGGCGCCTGCAGCAAAGCCGCAGGAAATCTCACCGACTTCAGGGGTTTCTCTGGGTTTTAGCAGTTTCTCACCTTTCCAAGCAGGAGGAAAAGCATGGAGAAGCGATTCATCCCAGCCCTGCAAGCCAAGCCAGAAGCCACCAGGGAGCCAGCCCAGCTTCGGGCAGCGAGTCACACAAACTCCCGGGGTCACGGCTGTGGGGCCTGGTCACACAGCTCACACAAATTC
>VRYO01000638.1:17103280-17135468 GCA_009812075.1 Sialia sialis | reverse complement strand
GCTGGTGGGTGTTTTGGGGTGCTGGAGGGTCTGTTGAGGTGCTGGTGGGTGTTTTGGGGTGTTGGTGGCTCTGCTGAGGTGCTGGTGGGTTTTTTGGGGTGCTGGAGGGTCTGTTGTGGTGCTGGTGGGTGTTTTGGGGTGCTGGAGGGTCTGCTGTGGTGCTGGTGGTCTGCCAGGGCGCTGCAGCTGCCCATCCATGTGCTGTCCTGATGTGCTGGCTGTGTTTGAAGCGGGAGGGAGGTGGGAGCGGGATGCAGCTTCAAAGGCTCTGAACCATTTGCCAAGAAGTTCAAAGTGGCAGATTTGGGGTTTGTTTCAAGTCTAGATACCTTATTTTCTGAGCTGTGGGGATGCTGTGCTGGGGTTTGGGAGGCTCTGGTGGCCTGGCTGGGTGTGTGGATGGGAAGCAGGTCCCGTGTTTGCTGCAGGGGATGATCCTGACCTGGTGCTGCAGCCCCCAGCAAGCCTGGAGGAGAGAGGAGGAGCAAGAGATCAGATGCCTTTGTGTGTGAAGGGAAACCATCTGGCCACAGACAGACAGACAGACAGACATCCCACACTGGGCTGGGTGTGCCTGGGTGGGCAGCAGGGGCTCACCAAGGAGAAGGATGGGGAGAGGAGGACATGGAGCTGGGCTGCCTGAAAACACCTGGGCTGTTGAAGATTATTATTATTATTATTATTATTAAATATTTTTATTCACCTGGCTATAGGCACACTGGATTTGCTGTGACACCACCACCAAGGACAATACCTGACCTGGGCTGCCTGCATGGCTGGCTCTGCTGGAAGTTCTTGTGCCTGGAATCTGTTAGGAATGTCCTAGATGGTCTCTAGGGTCCCTGCTAATGATTCTTTTGCATTTTTATTCTTCAGATCCTCCACATCTCTGCAGAAACATCCATTTGGGTGTGAGCAAAGGTTGAGTTCCCACAGCTGTGCTGTTCAACCCTGTTAAAACAAAAGGTGAAGGAGATCTGCTGGCACCAGGCCCTGTGCAAAGCTCCCTGAGGCTGATGAGTTTTCCTGGTAACTCTGAGGACTCTGGACTCTGCCCTTTGGCACTCGTGGCTGAGTGCCCTCAGGAGGGATTTATGCCTTGTGGGTAAGAGAGGGAGGTGCTGGGAAGCCCCTTCCATTTTCTTATCCACAGTGGTTTTTTGTATTAACAGAGATGTTTTGGGTAGGGCAGATAGAACTCTTGCAACATCAGTATCTGTATCTCTGAAGGAGAATCACTGACAGGCTCACTCACAGCTTTGGGAAGGATGTGAATGAGGATGCAGTTGTGCTGGGATGGTTTGGATCTGTTTGGATCATTTGTGCCAAGCCAGAGAAGCAGCAAACCCGTCATGTTCTAAATGCTGATTAGAAGGATCTGTTCCCGTGAGATTTCTGTTCATTGTCTCAGTAGGGGGTGGCATGTTTGAATTTGGCAACTCCTAAATGCACAAGAAGGTAAAATCCACTGGCAGGGCTTCCCCTAGAAATGCTCCCAAACACCCCCTTGAACCCATTCCTCACCAAATGGTCACATTCCAGTCCTGATGTGTCAGTCAGTGGGACTTCCATGAACATTCTCCCCACAGGAAGACCCAAGCACCTGCTCAGTGCTCTGCAGAATCCCAGCTGCAAAGCACAGTTTAGCCATGACAGGAATTAGGAATTTATTCACTATTTTGTACCAGCACTATCTGTATCTTGCTGCCTAATTTGGGGTTTTTATCTCTTTCCAGGCCAATTTCAGGCCAGTTTCTTTGCTTGCTTGTCCAGCATCTATTTGCTTCAATCAGCTTATGCCATGGAAAGTTTCATTTGGAAGCACTATCCCACAAGGAAATAAATTATGTTTTTGTTTGGAATTGTACAGTTTTCCATATTTCCTTATCTTTAGCTAAGTGGCCATCACCTCCTAATTATAGTTTCCTCTTTTTTTAACTACTGTGCTCAATTTACAGCCTAATTACTCTTACCTTGTTTGTTTAATGAAGCTTACATAATGATTCCTGTGATCTTCACGAAACGTTACGCTGGGATTTTTATTTTTCACTTTATAAACTGCGATTTTATATTAATGTTTTTAACCTCAGGTTTCTAATCATGAAGTCATAAGGAGTTTAATTGATTTGAAACTAGCCATGCCCTAAAGTGTGTGCATGTCAGATTGATTCAAATTGATCCAACGTGTTTAAATAAAACTGGTGCCAAAAGCCCATTGCACCTTATGCTGCCAGATATTTGCCCAAAGCCCTCTGGCTACTTAATTATGCTGCCATCTCAGTGTAATACATTATTGATTAGGGTTGGGTTTATGTGTGTTTGCTGTAGTTTGGGGAGCCAGAGAAGCTCTCCAGTCCCACAAGGCAGCACAGGCACATTTGTTGGAGGGAACTGGTGCGAATCCATGTGCTGCTGGGGCTGGAGGCTCCAACTGCAATTTGCAAGTGTCTGGTCACATCCTTGTGTTTTCTCACAGTTTGGGTGCTCTGAGAAGCCACTGCTGTGGTTTAAAGAAAGCAGCAGAGAGAACAAGGTGTGGAGCCAAGCTGACACAGCAGCCACGTCTGATTTCAAGCCCAGTGGTCAGCCTGGAAATGCTCAGTGTCTGATCTGCTGGGTCTGCTTTGCACATGGGCTGCACCATTCGTAGGGATCTGACAGACCCAAATGTTCCCAGCTCACAAACACTCAGCTGTCTCGTGACAGAGGCTGCAGCTCCCAAACTGTGGCCAGCTGCCTCCCACAAGACACTAAATTTGGCATCTCTGGCTGAGGGATGCAGCAGCCATTCCTGCCCTTGAAAATACCCAAGAAATACCAAAAAAAAAAAAAATCACTGTTTCTTGGTGAACACTCTGAAGCCATGGAAATGCCTCTTGGAAAGTAAGATTTGATTCAAGCAAGATGCAATCAGCAAAATCAAGTGCTGCATTTTTATCTGAACCTGCTCAGGTCGTGTCACCATCAGCAGGGTGTCTTTCCCATCCCTCCCCTGGAATTGTCTACATGCTCAGAAAAGCCTGATATGCTGATTGACATAGTACAAATTTGTGAAGCAAAACGAAGACAATTCAATCTATAAAGATGGCAACAGGTTTTTATCTTTAATTAAACCTCAGCATTACTGTTAGATTTTTTATTTATCCTGTAGTTGGATTAGATTCTAATAAAATAGCTCCATGTGTCAGTACAGATGAGCAAAGACAAAACTGCTGAGTGGCCTAAAACATGACAAAATTGATTAGAGTGACTGGTACAGTCAGAAGTAATGAAGTCAGTTTTGGTTTTAGCCACCTTGGATTATTTTATTAATAATAAATTATATTAATAATTTATTAAATTTATGTCAGAAATCATTGCCTGAGCTGTGATATATATTAATGCAAAGGTGTATAAATAAAAACCCAACAGGTGGATGTTGAACCCAGTAAATATTTCCAACCCTCTGTCACAGTCGTGTCTCCTTCCCAGTTCCAGAGGTGAGGAGTGCCTGGGGCGAAGAGTTTGGGCTGGATGAGGAGAATCCCACAGAAAATCTTCCTTGGAGTCCTGGGCTTTGCTGATCTGCCAGAGCAGAGCAGGGGCAGGCAGCAAAGGTGTAGTAAAATACAAAAATGCTGTTATCAGCCACCTGATTCCCAAGTTTCAGGGTAGATTTCCTGTGAGCTTCAGAGTTTGAGTTTCAGAATGCTCTTTTCTGTGTAGATTGCACTAATTAACTAAATGAACTCTGTTCCTCCCAGACAGGACTTGTGGATTCAAAGAAACCAGAAACTCAGAGCTGAGAAAAATCGTGTTTGTTTGCTTTTATTTAACTGTTCGTGCCCTTGAAACCACGAAGGGCTTTGTGCACACAGAAAATGCATCGGTTGTGTGCTCCACCTTGACCCACGAGAGACACCCACAAAAATCCTGGCTTAGGTTGTCATTTCTCCACAGGCCAAACAGAGGCGTTGTGCCTCGATTCCAGGGGATGATTCCCCCTGGAGCACTTGTGCTGCCCATGCTGGGGCAGCCCTCTGCACACGCTGTGTAAATCACACATCTCTGCGTTGCCTCGCTAGTAAAATACTGGAGCTCTAGAAATAATGTGCATTGCTCTCATGAGAATATTTTTTATCAATTGGCCCATAAAATCCACCAAGGAATTATGTGAGTACCAATATATCTCTACCATCCTCCCACTGATGAGAGCGTTTATTTGGTATAGACGAAATTGAATTTTAATTTGTTCTCCTTCACGCGGGCAGTTTTCTTCTCCGGGTGTAAATACGGTGCTTAAACAAACCAATGAGTCTTCTGGGACGTGCCTGATGTGCATCACTGCTGCTCATGCCTTGGTGGCCCTGGCTGATGGCAAACACACAGCCCAGTGTGGCTGTGGCCAGCCAGCTCTGAGTAGCACACATTCCCTGAGTGTCCTCACTCTGGAGTTACACACACCACGGGCACTGGCACACCCTGAGATTTGCAGCAGGTTCTGAGGACATCTCTGTGCTGCCTTCACAGCTCTGAGGGTCCCCAAGTGCTGGTGGTGACATTGCCCACGTGGAGCCTGGGCTGCTCTGACGGCCCAGATGGTCACTGCAGTCCCTCAAGCCACACAGTCACCACTGTCCCCCAGCCCAAATGGTGGTCACCGCTGTCCCCCAGTCCACACAGTCACCACTGTCTCCCAGCCCAGATGGTCACCACTCTCTCCCCTCCACACCAAGCCCAGTGCCAACCCTGCCAGCAGTGCTTTGGGCTGGAGCAAATCCTCTTTGCCACAGCAATAGGGGAGGACGGTGGAAGATCATCATCTGAGAGTCCAGCTGTCACCTCAGCACCACTAACCAATGTCCCCAAGTGCCACGTGCACACATCTGAACACTTCCAGTGATGGTGAATCCCACTGTTCTAGTGGTGAAGAAACTTTCCCAAGTATCCAACCTAAACCTCCCCATACATTCATCTGGCCCATGTGGTTTTCTGCACCTCACTGAGGGTCTGGGGCTGTCACAGATCTCAGGGGAAATGTGTGTGGTGGCACCAATGTTCCCACGGTGTCCAGTGGCACAGAGGAGCAGCAGTGCCTGCTGGAGGGGCTGATGGATGTGGGATCCATGGGACCTGAAGGGCAGCCAGCGTGAAGGCAAAAAGGGACAGTGACAGTAGCTGGTGATGGCTGTCTGCAGAAAAACAGCTATTGCCCAGGGTGGGACAGAACCCAACAGGGGAAAATTTGGGAAAATTTAGGGTTGGTCTTGATGGATTCCTGCCCCAGCTGCAAGAAGCCAAGTAGGGTCGAAAGGAGGCTGGACAGCCCGACTTTAGACTAATTACAGGAGCTTAGAAAGATACATTTAAGAGGTTTTCCAATTTTTTTTTTTTTTTCAAATTAATAAAAAAGAAACCAGGAATTGTCACACCCAGCCAGCCCCTCAGACTCCAGCCTGGGGATCCAGCCTGAAAACTATCCATCCAAGCACTGGTTTTCCTAGTGCAGATTTTGAAGCTGCAGCCCCTATGTGTGCGCTGTAAATTGAGACTCCCTGCGTTCTCTCAGTGCAGGGTGATGGGAGCAGCCCCAGCCACGCTCCATGCCCTGCCTGTGGCAGCTCAGGGCTGCCAGGGGCCAGGCAGAGGTTAGCCCGAATGGCACAGCGAGGACAGGATGATTTATCCCGAGGCACTGCTGGGCAGGGGGATGTCTTTATCTCTGCCGAGCCCCGCAGCTGGCTGATGGAGCGCAGCCCGCTCTCCTCGATAAGCGTGCGGGCAGCATGGATAATTCCTGCAGAGCTTTCCTGCTAACCTAAACAGAGATCCTGCAAACTTCATGTGCTCGGAAGATAAAAGGTAATGAGACTCCATACATTTCCTGGCTGAGCCCCTTTACCAACCTTTCAATTGCTTCCAAAATGCCCCGTCGTAACCTCTCCATTAGAAATAGATTGGCGGTCTTAATTCTCCTCTTATCACAGACAGCGCCCAGGGGAAGAGTCATGTCCTTGCCCTGCTGCTCTCCGGGAGAGATTTGCTTCCCGATGCGGCTGTAACCCGGAGCAGGTCCTGAGCTGCCACACAGATGGGGAGGCGGCAGGGATTTGTGGCACTTCATCTATCTGCGCTGATGGAGAAGAATTAAAGGAACAGGGGACCATTGAAAACAGACAATTGTATTCCCGAGGTCGGGCTATTACATTTTATTTATCATTTTAAAATATCGTGTCTGCTGCCCTTTGAAACCTGCTGAAATCCAGCCCTGCTGGTGCTGTCCTGGATTTGCAGAAAAGAGCAATTTCTGTTCTTCATTAAACAGAGATGCCATCCGCTCCATCAGCTTTTGGGTTTGGTTCCAAGCAGCTCAAAGCTATTTTATGCTTCCTGATTTTTTTTAAACCGTGGCTGATGCCCACTTTTCTTTGCTCCTGGCTCTCTGGTCCAGCCAATGAACAGAATTGCTTTAGGCTGGTCCCACACTGGCTCAGGACTCCAGAGGCACTTCCCAGCAATCCTGTTGCTAGCACTGAATTCTGTTCTGTTTCTGGAGGTAAATAAGCCAAGGTGAGGTAAATAAGCTGCTACCTGTGCTTTGTGCTCAGGATCAGGCTGTGGCTGATCTGTGAGCTGGTCCTGAGATGCTCCCTGCCTGCTCTCCTGCCACAGAGGCTCCAGGCACCCATACTGGGGCCACTTGCTGTTCTAGGCTGGGATGTGGTTCATATAAATCTGCCATATAAACCTCTCAGGGCTCCAGTGAGGCTGTGCAAGGCGTGCTCCCTGTTTTCCAGCACGTTCAGGATGGTGTGCTGGGGCAGTGGGGTGTGCTCTGCCCTGACAGGGATGTGGAGAGACCAGAGGACATTTCCAGGCTGCTCTCTGCTCCCTTGGACAGGCACAAAATGAAACTCCTGAAGGTTTGGATGGATTTATCAGGCTGTGCCGCTCTGATGACCCCAGAGTATCTGCCCAAGGCCAGTGTGACCCTTGCTGGTTTCTGCTTGCTCAGAGCCTGGCAAATGGGAGCTGCTCCTCCCCAGGCATTGCGATGCTGCCAGCCAAGTGCCAGAGAATCACCAAATGACTATTGATTTTCTAGCAGGGCGTCTGAGCTGTAAGCAACAGAACTGCTCTTTAGCCTGGCTGCGTGTGGTGAAGAAGAGAAAATCAGCAAAGTGTCGCTTACAGGCTCCAGTGTGCCCTGCTGCCCCTGCATACCCTGGGTGCCAAAGAGAGGGTTACTGCCAGGGCCAGCAGCTGCCACTGGAGTTCTGTGTCATGTGGACTGAACACTCTGTGCAGGCAGAGGAGTGGTGCTTTGCTTTTTTGGGTGGTTGTGCCCACAGGTGACAGTGTGAAAGTGTCTGGGGAGGCAGGTGTGTTGCAGGAGGGGGCTTGTGCCACAGAATGACAGAATGGTTTGGGTTGGAAGGCATCACCCCATTCCACCCCCCTGCCACCAGCAGGGACACCTTCCACTGGACCAGGTTGCTCCCAGCCCTGTCCAGCCTGGCCTTGGCCACTTGCAGGGATTTTGCCCCTGGGGTTTTGGTGGCTGTTGAGGTTTGAGCAGCGAGTTGCACTCTTTGAGGAGCAGCTGGGAGTTGTGTAAGTGCTGCCATCAGGACGGTGCCTGTTGCTATAACTACAGTGCTCAGGATCCTGCCTGGCCAGCAGCACTCCCAGAGTGGAGGGAGCACGAGGGCTTCTTTCATTCCATGCTTATGGTATCAGGTATGGTGGAACTGCATCCTGAAATCAAATTCTAACAGATCCATATCTGTGCTTCAGAGACCCCAGCAGGAGATTGGATTTCTGGTGTTTGGGTGAGGGATGCTCCCCCAGCACACTGGGAACTGTTTGTGTTGCAGAGAGTGCTGCCTCAGTTTCCCTCTGTCTCTCCAGTAATCTCACACCTGCCCATGGTACAAACACAGCTCCTCTCCCCTTCTGTCAGGAAAATGTGCTAAGGGCCACCCTGAGCTGTGTGGACAGTCCTGTCCTTGCTGCTCCAACCCCACTGCCCCCAAACATCCCTGCCTGTCCCTGCTCAGGAGTCTCAGCAGTGGGTCAGAGTTCCATTCCCTCAGGCTGGAGGGGTTTCCCTGGAAGCCACGGTCCCAGCACAGTCTGATCACCATGCTCTGGCCCAAACTGGTGTCTTTTGTGTATCCTGCTCTGATCCCTCAATCCCAGGCCTCATCCAAGGGATGTTTTCCAGCAGAATGAGCCCTTGTGGCAGAAGGAAAAAGTCAGTTCTGCGTTGGCAAGTGCCCCATCAGGAGCCAAAATCCACCACCATTTCTTCCCATTCATTCCTGAAGCTGCAGCATCTGGAGCAGGATGGAGAGACAGCAAAGCCCCCCAGGGCTGCTGCACCCCAAAATGTTTCCCTTGCTTTATTCCCATCTGCCCCAGAGTGGTCAGCTGGCTGTGAGGGAAGTCAGAGGACACGAAATCCTCTGCAGAACGTGGCCAGGCTGGCTCGGGGGGGTGGCACAAGGTTTATCTGCTCCCATCAGCTCCTCCAGGGCTGCAGCAGGACGTGGTGGCCGCTCTGCAGGGCCAGTGGTTGGCAGCTGTGCTTCCTTTGGGGCGCTGGGGGCTTCCTGGGATAAATAAAACCTCCTAGCAGACCGTCTCTGTAGCTTGAGTGTGTGTGTGCATCCTCTGCTGCTTTGCACTGAAGATCTCAGGCGGGTAATGACTTTGCTTGGCTAATTTAGCCCCTGCCCAACTCTGACTAATTACAAGCCCTTTTAGCTTTATTCTTGCGTAACCCTTTAAGTGTTTCCTTTGGAAAAGGCGTTGCTTGTGCTAAATGCAGAGCCTGTGAGCTTCTCAGAGCCTTTTTTTCGAGGGTAGCATCAAATGCAGGCTGCCAAGAAACCAGGCTGCAACACGTGTGGAAGTGCTGCTGAGCCAGCTCGGGAGTGCCCGGGGCAGGGATGGGGCCAACAGCAGCCAGCAACTTAATTTTCCTCCTCTCCTTTATACGCAGAGAGGGAAGGAGGAGGAGGAAATGTGTTGGACATCTTCTGACTGCACTTTGAACTGAGTAATAAAACAGTATGGAGGGATTGATTTTTGGAGCCTCGAGGCACCTCTCGCAGGAGAGGTGTGGGATGTAAATTTTTCTGTTGGGTCAGGCTTTGCAGGCAGGCGGGGAGGAAGCTGCCCTGGTCCCTGCTCCAGCCCTGCTCCCACATCTGCGGGGTGATGCTGTGTTTGTCACGGACTGGGCGGAGGAGTCACCACAGCCTGAGGCTCCTTCTCCCCCAGCTGTGCTCACACAGGGCTGCTCCATCTGCAGAGGTGCTGCAGATGTGCACCCCGCATTTGGCGCTGTTTGATGAGCTGCAGGCCATTTAGATTCATTTTATAAATGAGATGGAGCAGGAAAGGGTCTCCCTGGGGGTTATTCCCTGGAGGGAGCAGGTCTTGGCTGTGGCTCCCTAAAACCAGCAGAGTGTGGTGCTGCCTCCTGCCCAGCAGCCTGGCACGGGCTGGGGCAGCTCCTGCCCACATCTGTCCTGCTTTGGCAGCCTGGGGAGCAGCTCCTGCCCACATCTGTCCTGCTTTGGCAGCCTGGGGAGCAGCTCCTGCCCACATCTGTCCTGCTTTGGCAGCCTGTGATCCATGCAGAGCCCGGGAAGCACGCAGGCAGTGATGGTGTTAAAATAAACACAGACTGTGTGGCACGGGCAAAGGTGATTTATGGCAATGGGCAGCCACCAGAGTTATGAAATGGGTCTGACAGTGGCTCGGTGTAATAAGCTGCGAGGGGAAGACGCAGGGGGAAACATGTGGCAGAGTTATGCAGGGATCAGCAACCCCTTCAAGATTCATTAACAACAAAGATTCAGTCTTGATGTTTTAATTATCTGCTAGACACAATGCTCTGGACAACCAGTGGCTTATTTTTCTCTCCTGGGCTCTAAAACAGGATGGAGCACTGCTGGAAAAATCCAGCATGCAGGCTGGGGAGATGGGGAAGGACCTGGGTGTGTTCCCAGCATCACAGTGTAACTTCTCCTGCAGCCCCATGGAATTTCTGGCAGCCACCACACCTACAGGACAGGACTCGTGTGTGGCATGGCCGTGACACAGAGATGTGTTTGTGAATGTAAAAGAGTTATTTAGCAAACCGCCAGAACTGGAGGCTAAGAGATGGCAAATGGAGCAGCTGTTGGCTTCTATTTTCCTCCAGCAGCTTATCAGAGATCATCTCTTCAATCAAAGGCACTTAAAAATCTTTGACAATCAATTCATATTCTCCTCTGTGCCGGGGAGAGAAGAAATACTAATAAAAGACCTCCCATGATTGCCTCTGTAATTTCCTTTGTACAAGATAAGTTTAGGTCCCAGTTCATAAAGTACAACACGTAGGACATTAAGTTGTTGTTTTATTCAGAAAAATGCTGCCAGCCCCTAAAGAATTCAATTTTGTGATTCATAAAACCTTTATTCCACATCTCTGTGTCACGCTCTTTGAATACATAATCCCAGACAGACTTGATTGGTAAAAAGATTGTCCTATTTATAGCTTGAAAAAACATCTATACAACAGCAAGGAAAACTTTCCTAGCAGAGCAAGGAAAAACATAAGCTCCTGAAACATTAGATAACAACAAAACACTCATTAAAACCGATGGCTTTACAGAAGCTACCTGGAGCCAGGGAAAAGCCCGTTCATAAATACTTGGGCGGCACTTTGCTGTGTCGTTATCCCTCGTTATCCGTGTCCTTGAAGTGTCTCCTGCAGGAAACAGGGGATGTTGGGATCCCGTGGAGATGTGTGAGACTGGTGCCAGGGGAGGATCTGGCTGGGACAGGGCAGGGAGGAGCTGGGACAGCCAGGAACAATTCTGCCCAAGGAGAGCAGGGGCACCACCCGAGGGGCTTCAAGGTTAAGATGTGACTGTGCTGCTGCAGCTCGTTTTAACCTCTGCACCCCAGTGAGGACTTCGTGCTGCTCGGGGAGCTGAGCTTTCCTCTTGAAGAATGAGCTGGGGTCTGTACTTTTATTGCCTTTTCCTTTTGGTTAAGGTCTGCACAAGAGGCTGGAATTGGGATGCTTGGGATGCCTCAGAAAGCAGCTCCACTCCACTGCAGAAACAAGCCTAATAGGAAAATGTAAATTCACCAGAGAGCAGGTATCAAGTGGAGATATTTTCCCTGTCCAGGTGTTTGTGCTCAGCATACAGGCACTTGGATGTGCCAGCTTGGATTTTGCACTTTCTCCTAATTGTAAGTAATGGGGAAGCAGATGTTTAGGACCATATTCAACAAGGCACTGAGGTATCTAATGGCCACTGAAGGGTTTGTGAGCCCGGAACACACATATTCAACTCCCTTCCTCCAAAACCTCAAATCCCAAAATGCTGGGTTTTTTTTTTCACATGATGCTCTTTCATCAATTTGAGATCAAACTAATGAGCAGATGGCAAAACTGAACCTGCAACACCTCTGCCAAAACCCCCCCTGGACCCAGCTCCCCAAGCTCCCCAGCTCCTCCTGACAGATTTGGGGTTTTATTTTGTGATTTGAATCTTTTGACAGCTACAAAGGTGCCCAGCACTCCCACCCTGAGCAGGACCCCCATAAACCCCCAGGATCCCTGTGCACCACTCCTGCCTCTCTTTCTGCCAGTCCTGCTGGGAACAGAGCTGTTTGTGTCTCCTGATTGATGGCAGGCATAAAACGCTGCCGCTGAGACGAGCGTGGTTTATTGCTCTGTAATTCATCCCTGGGGGGAGCTGGCTGCCCTGCGCCCCGGCCGTGATACCCGCCGGTGCTGATGGATGGCTCCAAGGCCACCGAGTGCCTCGAGGTCCCCAGCTGTGCCCAGAGGTGCGATGGGGCTGGCACAGGTGGGGGAGAAAGCCCTGGAAAGGTTTGAATCAGGCTGCTCAGCTCTGCCATGCACAGTGCCAGGGGGTGTGTATATGCATTTTTATTTATTTATGTATGCACACACATCTAAAGACCCTCTGCTCAGATTGAGGGGTAGAAAATCTCCCAATTCGCTGGAAAATAACCCCAAGGCCATGCAGAGAGCAGCCTGTGGGCATCCGCAGCTGTCGCAGGGCAACAGGTAGCAGAGCGGCGTGGTGGAGGAGCATCCCATCTCCTGACCTTTATCTGCCCGAGGAAGGAGAGTGATAACTCACCGGCAGCACTGCCACCACCGCCTTAATTGGTCTCATCTCACGAGTGAAGATAAAGGTCGCCTCGAAGCTGAGTTCAGCCAATATGTTCTCCATATGGACAAGAAATGTTGCTTTAGTGTTAGCCATGTGCTGAAGTAGGGCTTATTTTCTTCTTCATTTTTTTTTCTTTTCTTTTTCCACGGGGTTTAAAACTTCGATGTAGCTAAGCACCAGTCATTAAAAGTAGCTCCAGCTATGAGAAGAACTTATGGTATTTATAGGCAGTTAAAAGAAATCGCTGCTTCCCATTTAATGCTCCAGTTCAGCAAATCACTTAAGTGCACGGTTAAATTGCAACGTGTGATGAATCCTCCCCAAACGGGGCATGTGTGCACCTTCCCTGCTCTCCCAGGGACTTAAGTGTACTCTTAAGAAGGGAAAAACAATATTTATGAGCTTTACCCGGGGCTGGGCTGAATCGAGGCCATTTTATTAGGAGAAAACGTAGCGATATTACATCAAAGCTTGTGTTATTTATAAAGAGCTCCAGTCCTCTCCTGATGACAAGACAATTGTGGGGAGTGATCAAAGAAGGTCTGAAGCTCTGGAGAAGGCATTGTTTGGGACTCCTCACCTCTCCTGCTTATCTGCCGCTGCTGCTCCCAAGCCAATATTGACACGGGCTGGCTGAACGGCACCGCGTGTTTGAGTAGCGGTATTTAACATAACAAACACGCTAATCATTGTATCAACACTCCTGCCCGGGAGATTTTGCATATCTGAGGAGGGTTGCAGCCCCCTGGAGCTGGTTTTGTGGCAGCGAAGAGGGTGGCAGGACAGGGACAGGGGGAGCATCCTCTCCTGACCCGGCTCTTTTAGAGCAGGGAGAGATGGGGAGCAGAGGTTCCCATCCATCATCCATCCATCCATCCACCCATCCATCCATCCATCCATCCATCCATCCATCCATCCATCCATCCTCTGCCACGCTTCTCCAGCCCTGGGTGAGAAGGGCAGGGCCGTCGAGGGGGATTTTTGGATTCCTGAGTACCGTCCCCTCCGAGCTGGTGCCAGCAGGAGGGGACTGGGGTCCGTGGGATGCTCAGCCCACCGCCGCTGGGGAACATCACCCAGATCCTGCTGCCGCTGAAACCGGGGGCTAAAAAAGCTGAATTCCGAATTCTAAAGGCAGTTCTGGAGTAAAGAGGCAGGGCAGGGTGAGGCATGGAGCTGACATGGAGATGTGGGGTCCCTGGAGCCCAGGCTGGCAGGGACACTGCCTGGAGAGCCCCAGCTGCGGGATCCTGCGGGTGGGAAGGGTGGGAGAAGTCGGGGAGGGCAGCCAGAGTGTCCCTGTGCTGAGGGGCTCCCCTTCCATGTCCCAGTGTGTAGGTCCAGGCATGGCAAAGCACATTTCTGACTGCCTCCAGCCTTTGCAGCAGGATTGACAAAAAACAAAGGAGTATTTCCTTTCTTGGATTTTCCCTCCCTTTTTTAGGATTTTTTTTTTTTCCTTTTCTTGGAGTGCTGGCTTTCTTCAGAATATAAATGCCTGAATAATCTCAGATGATCTTTCTTCACTCCCCTCTTGGGACTGAGGTGAGGAAGATAAAATTCCTCCCCCTCCTTCCTGGAGACAGAGTTTATCCAAAGAAATCCTGTTGTTCTCTGAAGAAATGCAGTCCAGGGGAGCTCAGCACTGGTGCCCAGAGCAGGGGAGAGCAGGATCCTGCAGGGATGGCCCCAGCACCAGCCCGGGATTCCCGGGGTTGAGGTGAAATTCGATTGCTTCCTTTGCAGATGGCAGTAAAGCTGTGATCCAAGGGCTCAGGAACATCTCCGGTTCCTGAATTTGCTTCCCTTCTAATCCTCAATGCCAAAAAAAAAAAAGAAAAAGAAGAAAAAAAACCCAAAGAAGCAGCAAGATCCCAAGATGTTTTGGTCTCACAGCACTGGGAGCTCAGAACCATTTGTGTGAGGATGGTGAGGGCAGACCTGCCCCAAAACAGGGCTGGTGGGGCAACCTCACTGAGAGCTGCCTGGGAGGAGAAGCCTGCATCCAGGACCACCCCTCCTTCAGATATCTGTGAAAGCTTTGAGCCCTTGGAATCCATTATTTAAAACTCTCTTTGACTTCAGCAGGAGCAGGATTTCATCTTTAGTCCGAGTTTTGAGCAGAGAAGGGATTTCAGCTTGGGGAAGCTGGGCTGGATTAATCTTTTGTGTATGGGCTTCAAACATCTTTCACATTCACTTTAGCTTTACCTGTGTTGAACCAGGAAATAAATAATGGATATGGGAAGTAGGGTAATGCATTGTGGCACTGAAACCCTGGAGATGGCTGAATAATAAATAAAAGCCTTTTATCAGTGGCTTATGTCCTCGCTGGCTGAGCATCAAGCTGGGCAGCGAGAAGAGCAGTGCAAGGGTGAAGGGAGAGGAGAGGAAAAAGCAGCAGGAGCACAGAGGCTCTGGGGGAAAGCCCCTGGGACAAACCAAGAGCAGCAGCAGGCTGCCAGTGCGCTGGTGAGGATGAGGTTTTGTCCCACAAGGGACAAAGGGGGCTGTGACTGTTTTCAGGCTGGCTCTGAGACAGGATTTGGGGAGTTTTGCTCATTGCCTGGTTGGGAGATCCCACTGAGCCCTGCCTGGGGAACATCACCTCCAAAACCTAGAGGGGAATTCAGTTCAGAGGGACTGGTTTAGAGAAAAGTGTTAACTCCATGAATTGCAGGAAATGCTGGGAGGGAGCGTGGGGAAGGGCAGGGCTGAGCGGAGAGCCTGAGGCTGAGGAGAACGCGGTGTAAAGAGCCGGGACCAGGAGCCTTTTCCAGGGAAGCAGAATCCAGCCCGTGGCTCTGGGCCATGCTGGGAGCTGTGTGTGCATCCCAGGAGCTCTCACACAGAGATGCCTTGGAGCTGGAGCGGGGCGTTGGCAGCCACAGGCGTGGATTGCTTCTCTCTCTGCACATCTGTCTCCAAACCCTCTGACTGCATCGGTGCTATTTGCAGCAAGACCCTCCTGTTTTCTACTCAATGTTTGTCTCCGAGCAGCGATCCCAGCGGGGCTGGCAGGTTTCTGGGGCCTCATGTGTGCTCCCTGGAGGGTTTGGGACATCCGAGAGAGGCAGCAGATGGGGACTCACCCCGCAGCACTGCACAGAGGGATGGAACCACTTCCCTACGGACAGAAACACGTGGAGGAGTTTGTCTCCGTGAGAGCTGCTGAATCCCAGCTAATTCCCGCAAGTGTCCATGGCCGCTGGAGTTAATCGATGCCATTTGTTTGCCTTTGGGGCAGAGGGTATCGATCCCTTTGTCTCCCTCCCTCCTCGCGTGATGCCAGCTGTCTGAAACGCGTCCAAGTTGTGCCGGTGCCAGGCCGAGTGGCAGCTGAATTATCACCTGGGTCACTCGGTTGCTGTTGGAAATGCACAATAAGCTCCCAGCCATGAAAGAGAGAGAAGAAAAAGCCAAACAAAACCCCCAGCAGCTGCCAGCCCTCTGTGCCGGCTGCAGAAAAGCGTGGCCGGAACAATGCCCTGACCTTGCGCTGGGCTTGCTGCAGAGGGTGTCCCCATGCTCGGGACAGGGACCCCTCCAGCAGGGATGCTCCCGTGGCTGCTGCACCCTGCGAGGTGGCTGCGGCTCCCCGGCTGTCCCTTGGGATGGCTTTCCCTGCCAGCAAGCGGCGGTGGCTGCGGCACAGCTCTCCCCCTCCTCCTCCTCCCTGCAGCTCTGCTCTCATCCATAAACAGCCTAATGCAATTCCCTCCAGCCTGGCTCTGCAACAGGTTCCAGCTCTAATGAGGATAACTCGAGGGGCTGCGTGCTGGCTCGTCAGCCGGCTCAGCCTCCTCACTGCTGGAAGGTGTTCCTGCCCATGGCACGGGGCTGGAACTGGAGGATTTTTAAGGTCCCTTATAATCCAAACCATTCTGTGAGTCTGTGGTTCCCAGCATGACAGCTTCCCTGGCAAGGTTTGGGGTCCCCTGGCCACCTTCTACCCGTGGAATTCTGCCCTGTGCAGCCAGGAAGGGGAGCAGGATGAGGCCATGGTGTGAGAGCTGTCTGTGATGTGTGTGGCAGCCTGTACATCAGTATTTATCTCTATATATCTGCTCTATGCTGTGCATGTGCTGAGGGCACAGAGCAGCAGCAGCCTCTCCTCTTGGGCTGCTGGATCCAGCACAATGAATTTTCCTCTGACAGTCAGGATTTTGCCCGCTGGTTAAAACTATATAGTGGGTGCTAGAAATGATGTAAGATTGGGATTCCAAAAAAATAATCATTACTGCTTCATTCTTTGGTGCTGTGGTCATTGAGGCTCTGCATGGACCAGGCTTTTTGGGGCAATTTGGAGAAGCAGAAGAGAGCTGTACACAAGACAGCAAGTCACAAAACTGCTGGAGATGGAGGCTTGGTACAAGGTGGTTAGCATTAATTTCTCAATCAGCCAGTGAGAGACTGTGTTGCCAGTGCCTTTCCAATGCTAGCAGAGCTGGTAAGAGCCAGGTCTGGTGGTTCCTCTGCTGCCAGCCAAGCCTGAGTGACCAGAAAGGCTCAGCCTGCATTAACTGCAGCTGGAGTCTCCCTCCTGTTTGAGCACAGGGATGATCTGGCAGATCCCAAAGCACCCAGCCTTTGGATGCTGGCACCTCTCAAACTGGCTAAGGCACCCACAAGGGTGCTCAGAAGCCCATCCCTTGATCAGCCCGGTTTCAGAGGGAGTTGCCCGTGCAGCTCCAGGAGCACAAACGAGCCCTGAAGTAGCAAAGCGTGTTATTCCAGCAGAGCAGAAACCATCAGGAGTGCCCCTGCTAGGGCTGCAGAGGCAGCTTTAATGCCTCTTTTGATACACAGCAGAAGCATTAATAGGAAGCGAGGAGCATTTATCAAACACCTGAAGCATTCGCCTCTGTGCGGCTGATGGGAGCCAGCTGCAAATGTTTATATGTGTGCCTTTGTTGGGGGGCAGAGAGGGGTTTCTCTTCTGCTGCAAGGAAATGGTGTCAAAATTGTGAGTGGGTGTGTTTGGGCTGGACTGCTGGGCGCACTGCTCTGTGATCTGTGACCCTTGGGCTGGGCAGTGTGATGGGACATTACCCTGAATCAGTGCTGGCCTGTGAATAAACGGCCAAAGAAAGCTCAGCCCAGGCTGGCTCTGGAGCCCCACAGGGCAGCTCTCCTCAGGTGCTGCACCAGGCTGACTCCATCACCCCAGGCAGCAAGGGGAAATCCCAAACCAGGCAAGAATTTTCACTGCGGCAGCTGGAATGCTTGCACTCGCATTCCTTGATCGTGCCTTTTCATTTTCCTGTGGGAAATTGCAGCAACCGCCTTCCTCCTGTGCCATGTGCCACAGGGGAGCTCCCAATTTCCCAGTGCAGCTGGGAATGTCTCTTGGCAGTGCCAGGCATCTCATCCCCACAGCCTGGCCCCTGGGTACCCATGCTGTGGGAGACAGGAGCTGCAGGGCCCTGGGGAGCTGCAGGGCTGGAAGCATCTTGCAGATGTCATGATACCAGCCTGATGTGCACTGCCAGCTGTCTTGTCCCCAGGACGTGGGGGATGAGTGCCACAGGAGCAGCAGCACCCACGGGGCTGGGGATGGTCACCACGTTTGTGCTCTTGCTGCTCAGCCAAGCATCGAACTCCACAGCTGCTCTCTAGGCATGATTTAAAATCCTGTGCACACGTTATTGCCATTCACCAAAAGGTATTTTGACAGGGCTCTGTGATACACTAATTAGAAACAGTCACTTAAAATCCACATCTGAAATGCATTGTAGAATTGAGGTTCAAGGAGTGCAGGTTTGCTACAGACACCAGATCCTAAAGAACAATTTCCCACACCTAAATAATGATGTTTTCCATCATGTTACATCCATTAGCTATAACCTGGCAGTTGCATCCATCATAATATGGTATTTCAGGGAAATAAATGAGTGTATTTTTCTCTGTGAGAACCAAGGCAAAAATATCTTGCTGCTGAAATATCGAGCAGGTTTATACAGTGAGACCAAGTGCAGATTCCTGCTCTAATACATTGATTCAGCCATGAACATACAGCATAGACAAACTGCTTTTTCCTAATCCTGCAACTTCAGAATTAACATTTTCGTAGTTACTCCTTATTAAGGTTGCTTTTAAACCATGCAATCAGCTTTCTAGCAGTGTTATTAAACAATATCACGGCTCTGCCAGAACCAGCCTGTATTTGCGACTGTTCCCAGTAACTGAAGCGCTTTTTAGTCTCCTTGACTTGGGAGGGTGTTGGCTTTCTCTTCACTTTCTAAAAGTATTTAAATCGAATTTTCCAAGTTCTTTCCCACCATACATATGTGCCAGCAGGTCCCTGATTTTCTGTTTCCAGAACTGGGGACTGGGGCGGTGCATTTCAGTTGCACACACATATGCTTTCCCTGTTTTCCCCGTGCTGTTGATGGGAAGAGCATTGACATTCCCGTCGTACTCCGTCAGCGTCACTTCTGCTTGGCGTTGGAGCTGTGCTGCTCGGCTGGGATGAGCCAAGGAGGAGGAGCAGAGCAGTGTGTCGCTGTGCCCTGAGCAGCACCCCTCACGTGTGCTGCCCGGGTGTCCCTGGGTGCCTGTCCTCTCACATTTTTCCAGCTGGAAGCTGAGAGTGAAGGAATCCTTTGCAGGAGGGATTAACAAGCAGGCCTGCCAGCACAGGGAGTGCCAGGTAAAAGCTGCACCTTGCCAGGCTGGGGGTCTTCCCCAACACCTCCAAGGCTGGTGGGATTTGAAGGGGATTTACCACCCCTTGGAAGAAGGAGAGAGCCCATCTGGGCTTGATTTAAAACTGGCCCAGGCTGTAGTTTAACAGCATCCGTGAGGCTGCTGATGTGAAACTCTCCTCATCTGGGAGGAGGAGGAAGCAGCAGCTGCCAGATGTTCCCTGTGGGCACTGCCTGTCCCCTACGAGTCCCTGGCCCTTGGAGGGATGGTGCATCATCCACTGGGGTGCAACTGGGTTGTGGCTGAGGTGAACAACACTGAATGGGAATGAGCAATCAAACTCCTTCCATGCTCCAGCCCCAGAATTTGCCTGCTGGGAATCCTTTCCCTGAAGAACAGTGGGGAAAAAATGTGTTGGGGATTTGGGATTGTAGTGGGGTGTCATTCTATCTTGCTCTGGGACTGACACCCAGGAAATGTTGTATTGAAACAAATGTGTTGAGGGATGGAAAACTCTGGGACGATTGATAAACAAATCACATACAAACAGCACAGACTTTGGAAAATGTGCCAGTTAAAGATTTCCAGTGATGTAGTCACAGGTTATTTAAAAAGCTTGATTCTCAGCAAGCCTAATAAAAGGGCAGTTCCTGAGCCTCAACTACAAAGCGAGACCACATGCTGGAACAACACGAGCACTAATCTCAAGCTTTAATAGACTACAAGGGCTAAAAAATGCTCCTGGGATGACAGCAGCAGACACCTCATGGAGTTAGTGAGCAGCAGAGAGAAACAGGCTCTGGAATCAGCACCTTCCTCTCTTCCACGGGGTGCTGAGACAGGACATGGGGAAACACCAATGGGATCTTCTGCTTCCAAAACTACAGCCCCCATCGATCGCTAAAGCAATAAAATCGGCCTTCAGTCAAGCACTGCAAAGTTGCATAAAGCATATTTGATGGATTACACCTATCAAAACTTTTAGCGAGAGGAACAGTTACAATTAACAGGCTGCGAGCAGGATCTTCTCTGCAATTTTTTCCTTGACATCATCAGTAATTACCTGCACTAAACGTGCTGCTGCTGCTTGACGGGGGCTTGTCAATCAAGAGGAAGCTCAAACCCAGAACATCATAAATTTGCTGTCGTAAACTTTGCTGCCAGACTGAGGGAGAAGCACTGACAGAAGGGTATGAAACATCTGCAGGGCTTCACATCCCTCCCCGTGCCCTTGTGGTTGAGGATGAGGAGGGAAATCACTCCAGGGCTGTGCCACACACCAGCTGAAAATGCCAGTACTTCCAGAAGAGAGATCCCACAATTACCTTATGTGAGCCTGGCAGTTCCCTCCGCTGGAGAGATACGAGGTTATTAAGCAAATATGATTAATGAATAAAAGAACCTCTGGCATGCTGGAACGAGGCTCTGAGGCCTGTTGGGCTCCAGGAGGATTCATCAGCTTGTGCTTTGGGAACTGCGTCAGATTTCTGCAGTAATATGATTAACACGCTGTGTAATGGGCTAAATCCATCCCAAGTGTCCCTCCAGCTAAGCCTCTGTGCGGACACCTGGGATGAATTTGGCCCTTTTACGGTGGATGCACTTGACAGAGCTGGAAGAAAAGACAGGTACCGAGTTACTGCTACAGCTGGGAAGGGGGATGGCAGAAAGGATGGAGAGCAGGGATGGGTCTGGAAGGGATCCAGAGCAGCCGCTGCCCTCAGCACCCTCCTGAAGCACAGGAGGGCTATGGGCTGGAGCAGATGTTGTGGAGCCTGCTCTGCCATTGCCATGCCCATGGACAGCTGCCACTCCAGCCAAAGCCGTGGCACTTGGCCACGCTGCCGCCTGCTCCAGAAGGCGCAGAGCTGCCAGAGCTCACCGGCTGCAGGAACGGGAAGGATGGGGAGCGCTGCCTTCCTTATCTGCGGGGCCAGATTGCGAGCAGCTGCGGGCAGATAAAGAGCGATGGAGATGGGCTGGAGGAAGGCGTTCGCTTCCCCTGCAAAGCAAACTCGCTCTCCCTTTTCCCAGCAGCAGCCAGGCTTTGCCTTCTGGGCAGGGAATCTTCTCTGCCGCAGGGGTAAAGGAGCAGGGTGGATGATGAAAGAGCCGGAACCTGGGTGGCTGATTTCAGTTTATTTGCTTTATCTCACCCTGTCGGGGTTGCTGCTGCTTCCTATCTGTCCCAGCCCGGGATGGGTGTCCCCCAGCACGCTTTCCAGGCTTGGCCACAGGTTTTGCTGCAGTACTGGAATGCTCTTTCATAGGTAGGCTCTGTCTGGCTCTCATGTCCCACACTGCATTAATTGCAATATGATATTTCTTACTCCTTCCAATGTACCTTCCATTTTGGGCAAGCTCCATGTTTTTGTGCTGTTTTAGTAATTTCCAGCCAGTACCTTTGTTTTCCATCCTTGGATGGTTTCATCTGTGTGTTCACTGTGGTCCCTTACAGTTCACTTCAGTCTCGTAATTCCTGAGTCTTTAGAGGAACTGCCTAGAAAGGGATTAATCACAGCCAGACCTTGTTAAAATCCCGTTGCCACACCAATTCCCCACACTTACAGAACCTGACCACAGTGTGAAAATTGATATTTATGCTGAGGAGTGTCAATGCACTGCCTGTGCACCGTTCCCTGATTTACTGTCCTCTGGGGGTGTGAGCTCTGGGGATGCCAGTGAGATGTGCTGGTCCATTTCCAAGCCCCCAAAAATGAAATAACTGCCCACCTGGGCCCTTCAGCACCAAATGTGATCAGCATATTAATGCTGCTGGATTCTGTGGATGATCAGCCTCCAGCTTTACTGCCTGATTTCTTGCAGCCTGGTTCCTGCAACTTGTTGAACTGGGTGAAAACAGTAGCAGAACAGCCAGATTTTGTGATAGGGATTGAAAATCTGCTTCAAATTAATTTCTCTCAGCCTGTGGTCTCTCTCTGTCCTGCTGGGTAATGGAGGACAGCCTTAGCACATTGGTGACAGATATCCAAGGAGACCCAAACCATTGGGGAAAGTTTTTCCAGAGAGGACATGACCCTCCAGGATTCCTGGGGACGTGTCTTTTCCCTGAGCAGCACATCCCATGGCTGGCTGAAGAGTGCTCCTTCCCCAAGGTCTTCAATTGGTTTCAGAGTTTGTTGAAACTGATAAAAATCTCTCTTAGCTACCAGGATTATGACACAACAAAATAGAAATTTTTGTGATTTTCTCTACAGTGGAAAAACTCTGCAAAATAAGTGTCTGTTGGCTTTGAAAGTCCCTTGCTCCAATACTCTTACCAGATGGCCGGCGGCTCACAGGGATGTGGCTGCTCTGTGTTTGCAACCCTTTAGCTCCCATGGAGACGTGGCTGTTTTGTCAGGAAACAGCAAGTTCTGCCTGAGGTGGTGGCTGTGACCTCTGTGGCTTTTCAGGGTGCAGGAAGAGAGAGTGGGAACCCCACACACCACACCTGGCAGGGCACAGCCTGCCCAGCCCCATGAGACGCCCAAGGCACTGCTGTGGCAGTGACACCCTGCAGCTTTTCCATGGGATGCTGCTGTGGCCTGGAAGAGCATCTTGCCAAATAGGATGCCAAGGCACACACACTGGAGTAGGGGAAATGGGTGCTGGGAGTTTTAATGGTCCTGGTGTGACCAATAATGGATCTGTTAAGGTAGTGTCTGCAACTGGGAAAGACAGGTTTATTTCTGTCCCTCCCAGGAGACAGGCTGAAGCTATTATGAAGTTATTAAGCTATTATTATACACAGGTATTAAGGCTGAATGAAGAAGTCAAGTGATAGGAGGGCATCCAGAAGAGAAACCTCAGAGTTGTGCAGCAGGAATCAGGGGAAGAGATGGGGAGTCATTTGTTGTGGGAAGGGGCTGCTGCATCTGTGGGATCAACCAGAGCCAGAGCAGATAAACTGTAAATCACCTCTGAGCTCCTGACAAAGTGTGTAAACCATTTTCTTCTGCCATATGGCTGATTTGTGAGGATTCCTGCAGGGAGCTGAGCCAAAGAGCCCTTGTCCTCAGGACATCCCACTCACCAGGTCACTCGATGCTGTTGTGTTCTGCAGCATGAGCAGGGAGCAGCCAGGCTCCAAAACCCAGGGCAAAGCCCACCTGGCATGGCTTTTCTTATGTAATCTGCAAAGCCTGTGTTTTTGGTGTGAGCAAGTGTGCAAAGCCTGTAGGGTCTGAATTCAAGCAGCCAGCTGGAGGAGGGAAGCTCAGTGAGAAAGGAGGATACCTCAAAACCCAGTGTGGGTCATGTCCTGGATCCACTCAGCGCTCAGAAGCACTAAACACAGTGGGATACAGCAGCTGGATCTTTTTCCAGCAATCTGAGCATCCACCACAGGGAGCAGAGCCAGGGCTGTGACACACGAGTGCAAAATGTTAGTCAGAAAGGACAAATGGAATGTGAAAAACCACCAGAAACTCCCAAAGTGGGTCAGATTCCTTGGTGCATCTAACAATAGATGTAGGACGGGAAGGACGGGGTGGGTTCAGTTGCGTTCCCTCCTGTGCCTCCTAAAATTTGGGCTGCACTGTGGGGCTGGGTCGGTGGTGGTGAAATTTGAAGCAGGTGGCTGAAATTGAGGAAGCTGAGGCTCCAGCTCTGCCTCCTCCACCCGGGGCCTGCCTGGCATAATATTATCTTCACGCCTGAGCGAGGAGGACTTGGCTTATTAAACTTGCAAACCTGCCTTGCGCTCGCCCTTGGGTATCCAGAGCTGCCGGCTCTCTGGGGCAGGATGTTCTAATGCTCCTTTTACGCCACGTCTACCGCAACGAGGCCTCCTTAATTGGCTTGTGGTTCCCACCAGCAGTGCCAGCACAGAGCGAGAGGGGCAGGAAGAGCTGCCAGCCACAGCTCCCGCCGTGTTGGTGCTTCATTAGCTCACGTGTTGTCTCTCTCCCCCCGAAGACAAGCACGCTGTGTAGCCAAAAAGGGCTGTGGGGAGGATGCTCAGCAAGATCCAAGCACAGGAGGTAAGGGGGGCACAGGTAGTTCTCGTTTCACTGCCTCATTTGATTTCTCTGCTCTCCCAAATCCCGGATTTTCAGGGGAAACTTGCAGCGAAATGTCCTTTTTTCTCCCCCCTCTTTATTTTTAAAAGGATGTCCTCCCCCTTCCTTGGTTTAATCACTTTAAAACAACCCTAGAGGAGCAAGACTTGGGTAAATAAATGTGGGAACCAGGGGAGTTCTTGAACTGTTAAAGAAATCAATATAAATCAGAGTAACCTTGCCCTGATGTCTTCCTTATCACCTCTGAAGCTCTACCTGCCTTTGTCTAACAACAATCTCAGTTAATTAGATAATTAATCTAATTATCTAATTAGGTGGAATCACTAATAGCTATTCCACCTAATTAGGCCAGTGGCTGTATGTCAGCAGTGGTGGTTCTCTCTTTCTGGCTAACCCTCCACCTTCTGCCATGCCTTGAAACCAGGCTCTGACACAATTCACAGCTCTTTGTTTGCTTTAACCAAAACCACCTGGAAGCAGTTTTACATTTTTTAGTCAGGCTTTCCTTGAATGAAAGCAAGGTGGCCAGTTGGAAAGTAGAAAAGGAAGCTCTCAGAAGATTAATTTTTTTAGCAATGAATGCAGGAAGCTCTTCATTGTTTTAATTCATTCTCCTGGTGTAAGATTAATTTTAGCTCTGAACACAACAACCTGTTAAGAATTGATCCTAGGGAAGTATATTGCTCTGAGCCTGGGGAAACAATGCAAGTAGCTTTTTCCCCCCCTTTATTTGGACAAGTTTAGCTAACTTATGGCTGCAGTCCTAACTACAGCCTCTTCCCTGCGGAAATGTGGATTGTGCTCCCGCTGCAGCTTTCCCAATCCCTCCTCTGTGTGACAGCACCAGGGAGCTGGCAGGAATTAAAAGCAGCCTAAGGCCATTGGTCCCCTGGCAGCAGAGTCCCCCTGCTCCTCTCTGCAGGGATGCTGTGGCTGGCAGCCCCAGATGCTTGCTTTGGATCAGCACCTCTGTCCCTTCATGAGCTGTAGGTGCCTTTGGGGCTGCAAAGCTGCCATGAGGCACTCGTGGGGTTTTTTTCCCTTTAATGCCTAAATTGGATTTAAGGGCATATTTTTTTAACATCCCAAAACAAATCAACGTCTGTCTGCAAAACAGCCAGACTCGGCCCTGAAAAGAGATGGATGTGCTCACCCCTCACACCCAGAGCTCTGCTTCCCTGGGATCCCACGTTATGCATCAGGAAAAGCCATTCAACATCTGAGTGGTCAGGAACTGAGACTCTTCAAGCCCCAGGAATGTTTAATGGTTCACTCCATCCTTACCTGTCACTGCTGGGTCCCCTCTGACACCTACAGATTTAGTGGGTACAGTTTGGAGCACTGCTCTGGTTGGGCTCAGTCACAGAGACCATGGAAACCCTGGCTGGAGTCTGGAGGAGGTAAAAGGGCCAGGTAGATTCTGCAAGAGCATTTCTTGTCTCACCTGGAAATGCTTCCTTCCTGTAGCGCTCCCAGCTGCAAAAGCATTCAGATCTATGATCTGGTTCTGGGGAGAGTCCTGCTGCTGCCTGACTGGAATGATGGGCAACTCACAAATCCACAGCTTTTCATTTTGTTTTTTCAGTGTTTGGTTGGGGTTTTTTCTATATGTATATGTAACTGAAACACCATAAAATGTCTCCTTGGGGTAGCTGGATTTTTCTTCTAAAAAACCAAAGTTATATATTATATATATATTTGAGCTGCTTGGAGCAAAGTTGTGTCAGCATTCTCATTTTGAAACCCCCATATTGAGGTGTTTATTACAGAGTCGTGAAAATCCACATTTAGTTGAAACTTGGCAAATGTTTTTTGGCTTGAAGCAAGTTTTCTTTTGAAGGAGTTTACTATTAAGTGTTTAAGGGGTTTTTTTTTTTCCCCTTTCTCTCTATTTTTCTTTTGAAAAAAGCAATACCTTCCAGAACTGAGCTTGGAAGCAGAAGGCCAGCTCTGCAGCAAGTGTGAAAGCTGCGAGTTGAGCACAGAGCTGCAGCCATTCATGCTTTTTTCTGACATCTGTTAAGAGAATGGGAGGAAGGGAAATCAGATGTACTCCACAAGAAAAGAGGCTTTTTTGTTGTTTTGGTGAGCCCTGAGTAGCTGCACTCCCCCAGATGCTGGTGATCCAGCTGCACAGAGCACAGCATCTCTTGCTCACACCCCAGAGCAAGCCAGCACTGCTGTACCTGGGAGAAAACTGAGCGTGCAGCAGGCTTGTTGTTGTTGTTGTGTGACTTAGATGTGTATTGAACAACAACATTCCTGACAGGGGCTGGGATCATGTTGTTACAGTTCCACTGGAGTAACACAGCTACTGCTGCTCGGGTTTGTGCTACGGCCTCAATATCGATGACAGTCTATGCTTTGTTTTATACTCCCAAACTTCTCTTTTTCAGGTGTGCAGACCCATTGTTTCCCAAGTGAGGCTGTGCAGGTACATAGCCAGGGTTATGCCACCCCTGCTAGCAAGCTGCACATCCCACAGAGCCAGGAGCAGGAATCACTGATGTATGTCCAGGGGAGCCCAGCCAAACTCCTCTGCCCCTTTGCAGCCTGCAAGCTGGGAGATTGGGTGAGGAAGAGGATGGCCAGAGCAGACAGGCTGATCTCAGGCTGCACATCAGCAGGACCAGCCTTAGTGACCTTGTGTTTGCTTATGGAGGTGGACAAACATCTCCAGAGAGAGCTGGGACCTCTCTGCTGCCTACGCTGCTTCCTGAACTTGAACCCAAAATTCTGAGATTCTGCAGTACCGTAAACAGAGCTGATTGGTTTTTTTTGGTTTTTTTTTTTTTCCCACTTCCAGTTTCTGGCAGCAGCTAGAAGCAGGAGTACCAAAGTCTCCAGAGTGAGCCTGCTTTTTCTGCCTCTGTCTTGCAAACTCAGGAAGTTTGAGGAGGTCTGATAATCACCCTTACCTTGCTTTATTTATCGGCTTAGTCTCCACCCGAGGGCGTTTCCAGTGCCCTACCTGAGCTGGCTTTGCTCACAGCACCGTGCTGGCTGGCTGCCACTGCAGAGCTCACTGTGACAGGAACACACAGGATTGGTACTTTTGGTCCCATCCTCCTGTGCTTTTCCCATTTTTGCTCTCCTGTTGAAGATGTTTCAATAAAACAGTGTTTGTGCTGTGGAGATAGCAATGTGTCACAGATAGAACCATTTCACTGCAATATTTAATATGCCTGGCTGGAATACCTGTGGTTTGACAAGTGTGAATTTGACTTTATGTACAGGGGCTTTTCAGCCCCTCCCACAATGCATATTCACTTAGGTGATTGAATTTCAATGTTGACTTCCTCTTTTCCTCACTCATGTTAGCCTAGTATTTTTTACTATATTTTAACAGGAGTTATTTTTCGACACTGTACTCCCATGTATCATTGCTATGCAGATGTTACACAGATCTCCTGACCATTTTCCACTTGCTGGGTTTCACCTGTCTGTCCAGCAGCTTTGTGTGTTTCCTCATCACAGGCCTCAGGGTTCTACAAACAGCGTAGATCTAGGAGATCAAGGTGCTTTTTCCTGGTTGCCAGCATCTAGCCCAAAGGGGGATGCAGATTTGGAGATGTTGCTTGTTTCTATGGATAATAATCAATAAGACCCATTAGGGAGACAAGTACATACATCACTAAACTTTGACCTCTGCTCTCCAGATCAGTCCCAAGATGCCTATTCATATGCTGGTGACATCCAGATTGCGCCGTTGCAAAAGCCTCTTTGCTTGGGAAGGGATTACAGATTTAAATTGCACAGCCTTTGCTATCTGTAAAGTACAGCATGCAGGATGCTTAGCTAGAGCCTCTAGTTTTTGTTGGCTTTCTTTACTACTCAGCTGAGTTTTATATTTAACGCTGTTGAATGCAGAGTGTTTTATGCCTCTCTACCTTTCAGGCTGCTTTTCACTCCACTCTGTCTGGCATTTTAAGGGTTTACAGACCCTGGAGATTCCTGGCACTGGCTGTTGCTTGCATATTGCTCCTCATCTTTCAGATCCTTTTTCTCCTATGTTGCTCTTCGGCAGGCTGTTTCTGATAGAAAGTTTTTGGCTTGCTGTTTGAAGTTCCTGATAGTCGGCATTTGATCACTTGCTAATTCAGTTCTACAACTTTTTTCCAAAGAAACCATGAAAGACTATCTAAAAATAGATATATAAAAAGAAAGAAAGAAAACTTTAAAAATACCCTTATTTTGCTGAATACAGGAAGTTTTAGGTTTTCTGGGAGGAAAAAACCCACATACCAAATTTAGAAGCAAAATAGAGATCCCAGGATGTTTGAGAAATCCATTTCTAGGCACAAAAGCTGGATGAAGAGTTTTCTTCTCCCCATACGTCTGCTTTCCCTTGAGAGAACATCTACTGAGATCTGTTGGTTGGGAAGAAGCCAGATGAGATTGTTTGGTGTGGGTGGGTGAGAAGGGAGAGTCAGGACTCTGATGACAGCACTGGGGTCTGACCTCAGCGGGATCACAGAGGGACTGTGAGCTGCTCCGCCGGCTTCTTCCTTCTGCGAGTGATCAAGGTCCATCTTTACATTGAGTGCCTCTGCTCCTCCCACTGCAAAGCTGTTTCTGTTCCCTGTTCCTCTGAAGGTTAGAAGCAGATGTCTGGTTTCCATCCCACATGTCCAGCATGGATCAGTTGCACTCTTCCTTCTTGCCTAAGAGCTCTTTCATTGCTGCAATGTGCTGCCTCCTTCCCCAGTGTATTTTACAGTGGTCACATCTTCTCCTTTGTTTCCCCGGGCTGAGCAAGTTGAGTTTGCAGAGAATCCTTTCATAAAATAGGTTTTCCATTCCCCTGACCATCCTAGAAACTCTTCTCCATGGTTGTCCCTGCTTGAATGCATTTTCTGTCTTCAACTGGAGAATGGTCTGGAGAATTCCAACAAGATCTTTCCTGTGCACTGTTCAGTGGTGGTAAAAGCTTCCCTGTCCCTATTCATTGCTATTTCTGACATTGCCTGCTTGACATTGGCCTTTCCAGGAGCTAAGTCACACCAGCGGTACTCAAACACCTGAGACAGGTCTCCCTCCTGTGTGCCACCCCAAAGAGCTTCTGCTGCAGGTGAGAAGGGCTGATTACAAGCAGCCAGCTGTCAAAGTCAGTAACAGTGCATTTCACCCCGTTTCCGTTTTTCTCTCTGAGTTGCTCTTTTCTTCCAGTGTGACATTCTGCTTCTCATCTTCAGGTTATAAGCACAATCCCTCATTTTCCTAAAAGAGTCACTGAAGGAAATATCAAGCAATGCTCATTCCCAGGCAGATTTATGAGGACCTCTGCCAATTATCTCTCCAGCTCCTCCTTGCTTCAACCCCTGCCCACTTTGCTCCACCTGTGCTCCCAGCACAACTGAAAACATCCCATCTGACCTTGCATCCAACGCATTCCTGAAGTCTGGAAAATGGAACACTCTGTGGCAGCTTCTGCTTCTCATTTCCCTGTCCTTCAATTACCAGTGAAGTCTCTGAGTGTCCCTGCATTAAGCCAAAATGGTTGTTAATTCAGCAAGTTTTGCTGGAGTGTGCATGCACCTCTGTGTTGCACCAGGGCCATCCATCAGCCAGCTCTGTGTTTACACAGTCCCTAGCACAATGCTTTCCCCAAAAAGCTTATGAACTCAGCCTGGGCCACATATTCAAAGATGTTGTCAAGTGCTAAGTGAGATTTCCAAGAGTAGTTTCCTCCTGACTTCTCTATGGCATCGGCACCCGAAGCTGATGGCAGCTAATGCTGCAAGAGAGGGTGCAGCTTGGCCACCAGTGCCTCTGGGCAATGCTTGTTTTCTGGTTTGGTATTTTATTTTGTGGTGAAGACTTCCAGGCTTCTGAGCACAGGCTCCTGCCTGCCTTGCCAAGGATGCTCTTACTTATGGCAAACATTATTCTGCTTTGTGTGAAGTCTGCTGGCTTTCACACAGCCTCTTTTTCTTCCACCCCTGGACAGTTTATCCTCATGCTGGAAACCTGTGGGGACTAAACACATTTAACCCTCTTCAGAAGGACACAGTGAAATGAATGCTGGCTGTTAAGGTGCTCTTGTGTAGCTGGTTCACCATTTCTACCCTCAATTGCTAATTTCCCTTTCTACCCACTTCTACTAAAAGGTGCTAATTGTGTGGTGATGCACAACTTCCCTGCTCCGGAGAGCGGCAGCATCACTTCTGATCCTTTTTGGTCTGGCTAAACTAATAGAGAGATCTGTGTCCTGAGCCTGATTCCAACTCCTATATAACAAGTTCCTTATTAAATCCACAGAAAAGTCATTTACTAGTGGTTAAACTTTGGGCTGTTCAGGGCAGCAGTCACTTCTCAGAAGTTACGCATGTCTGATGCAAAATTACAAAAATGTGTATTTACCACAGTGACCAAGGGGGCTGAGGAGCTCAAGTTAATATTTATATTTGGCATTGAACCCTATGCACAAATAGTGACTTTGGCTGGGTGCAGTGTCCCCGTTGATTTTTAAATCCTTTTATACTGATGGTCCATACAGGGAATTACCCCTGTGCTCTTTGCACTCCAGGTTTGAGAGGTCTGGCTGTGCTGAAGAAGCTGCTCACGGGATGTTTATCTCAGGAGCACATCTCAGAGCACCTCTGGACATCTGCTCTGGGGAGGGTAGGGACTGGCACACTGTGGGTTTGGACTGTTGTATGTTTTCAGGGCTGTAGCAGGAGTAGCTGCCCTGGGGTGAGGGAGATGCTGAGCTGAAGAGGGGGAATGACATTCTGTCTGTCACATCCCAGCATCTCCATCCTGATGTGAAGGATGTGCTGAAGCAGTTTGCTCTGGACCTCCCAGCATAGGCTGTGGCTGCCAGGTTGGCCCAAGAGGTTTGTGGCCTGTGCTGTGAACCTGCCTTCCCCACTGCTGTGTCTCTTGTGCCCTGCAAACACCTGCAGCCAGTGTGTAAACCTCTTTACAAGGTTTTTGTCATTAAAAATCCACGTGGTGAGGGAAGGGTGGAGAGAAGTGGGTTAACAGGACCCCCTTGTAGATGAGAGTGCTCTGGAACAAGCACACATTTGGCATCAATGAGGAAGTGGCATCTTCTGCAGCCAAGGGTGGGAATTCCTTCAGGTGAATTTAGCACCTGCTGAACATCACTTTGAAGTTAAACCATTTAGCTGGAATGAGCTTGGTCTGAAAACTTGTTCCATGTAGGAGCCTAGAAAATTCACTCCTTACAGTTTTGAAATCCAGATTACTGGAGTCAAGGGGAAGTGTTAAATAACTTGCCCAAGGCTGCCCTGTGAGGACATGAGAGCCCAAACTCCATAAAAAAATCCTCAAATGCTCAGAGGAGTGCACTACGTGTGCTTCTTCAGTGAATTTCGAGGCTGGCAGGATAACTCTGTGCTAAATCACTTGCCCTTTAGTTTGACTATATTTTCAGCCCTGAATTCTGCCGGTGATTCCTCTCTTGATATGTTGGTTTCTGGAGACGTTCAACAGGGAAGTGCTGCCTGCAGGACACAGCATCCCAAAAATTCCAGCTGGACCAGCCCCACAGTGGCCATGGCACTCCTCTGGAACCCTGCATGAAGGAAGGGACCCCAAGCTGTGGCTTGAAGGGTGTTTAACAAACTGGGAATGATCACCTCCTGATGGATGTATGGGATTGAATGAAGTCATGCTGTGCTTGGCTTGCCAAGTTTCTAACACGTGATGTTGAAAGCGTTATTTGTCGAGGAAGGAAGGTTTCCAGGGGAATTGATAACGAAGGATGTAGTACGTTTTTGGAAAGAAAACAACTTTTGCTATGAAAACAGCAACCTGAAACTTTTTTGAGGAGATAAACTGCCTTCTAAAAATGGGCCGCAGCTGCCTGCTGTTTCCACAAAAACTTGCTGTATGCCTGTGGTGGCTGTCACTCTGCTTAACACAACACTGAGGAGCTAAGGGAAACACCTGTGGCAGAAAATGGGAGTTGCACCATGCCTAAGTGAGTCAAAATTTCAATGCTTTCTGCCTTTCTGTGCTTCTCAGGCTCTCCACTGACCTTGTCCCCAGGAATGGTGCTGTTCTTGTCCCCACACTCTCATTGTCATGAAGATCTGGTAGCGATTGCACACCAGGTCTCTGCTTACCAGACCCCACAAGTGCACTACTGAGTTCCTGTTCCCACACAGATTCCCAAAGCAAACGTTACAGCTATAATCTAAAAGAGCAAAAATGTTTGGAAAACAGCAGATGCAATGGGAAAATGACACTTCCTACATGTGATAATTGTGCAACCTTAACTCTGCCCTTGGAGTATGTCTCCGTCTTGCTGTATTGTTCAGGAACTTGTGTGGTGAAGAAAAAAGTCGTTGGAAA